>JAMPIV010011162.1:165000-671394 GCA_024509875.1 Oreohelix idahoensis
TGCCCTGAGTGTTGTACTAAATCTTTTGTGACCAAGTCAGCTAGTAGATGCTCAAGTTGTTCAGAGCTTTTGCCAGTATCAACTGTGTCATCTTGACGATTGGAAGACCCGCAGTTGTGGGGTTCTCTCCGATCATACTGCTGTACGAGGCCTAAGAAGGAACTGTTACAGATAAGTAGCTCTTGGTTGGGCTACTTCAACTTACAAATATCACCACACCTACGAACAAACTGTGTTATGATGATATCAAAGCCTGTGGTTTATTTAGAAGACAGTTGACAGTCATATCAGTCTTTATGACTTTATCATAAATTAACATTGATATTCTATTCAAGAAAGCACACAAGAAAGACAGATTTTATCAAGGATCATGAAAACAGTTAAAGTAAACTTTATTAGTTACAATAAATTAACTGTAAATGTGATATATATAATGAAAGTGAAACAGATTTTATTTTGAAATCAATTTGATTTTATTTGAAATTTAACAGAAGTACAAAGAAAAAAGATCTTGTAGATAAATAAATTGTACCCACAGTCTTCAGTGAATTATTTAAGTTGGGTTCAAAGTTCTTGTTGGTTAATTAATTACCCCTAGCAGAGTCATAGTCTTAGGTTGGTCTGGAGAGGGGCACCATAGGTAACTAGGATTGCCATTACCATCTCACCTAGTGATCTATACAGCTTAACTCTACCTTTGACTTCGATACACCATTACTCTTTTCAGAGAATGGGGTATTTCTTTTACGACCAGTCTCTTATGATACCAGGGTATCATCTGATACACCTTTTTGTCCAGGATATTATCAACATCTTATTATCTTTACCTCTCGCGACACCCATGCAGTTCTCCTGGCGTCTGTGATAAGGCAAAGAAAGAATAGGACTATGATCCCTCAGGCATGTTGTACAAGGCGACTAACATGAGATTGCTCATGGGGTTGGCAACTTCATCATGTAAAATGAATTGTGACAGAAACCACCTCTACAAGAGCATATGATTGCTTGTGCAGGCTTCCTACACGAGGATCAGCTGCAGTAGTGGCTGGATGCTCCATACAGAGAGAAAAAAATGATGAAAGTGTGCAGTTTATTTGGAACAGACATTTTCTTGACTTTGGTGAAGCACGACTTCTTCGTCGTGAGCTCTCAAAAAACAACCACATCTATCTCTCTTATTAAAGCTGACAAAGTCTCAGGCTTCTAGTGTCACCCTACAGTTTCTCCCTCCTTGCTGCCACCCTGTTCCTCTCAAAGCACCAACAGTTTTGGAGTATCTTTTCTACTGTTTGTTTGTCAAAACATGACTTGCATTTAATTTCCTGATTTTTAAGTAAGTCATCGAATATACATCTTGATCACAGCTGTTTGAGTAGACTTTCCTCTTGTTTCCACAGTTGTTAGAATGTGGAGGAAATCTGTTTGATGCGGTTTCTATTGGTGTGAAGGCAGCACTTTTCAATTTACAGTAAGAGTTTTAATGTCATGTTTTTAGTATCTGCATGTGAAAATTATTATGTTGCATGATGTTAGAAAGACTTAAATTGCATGCTGACGAAAAGATCAGAGAAGAACAAGCGGGTTTCAGGCCGAAACGATCATGTATTGATCAAATATTCACACTAAGAACAATTATAGAAGAATCAGTGGAAAGGCAATCGCCACTTATTATCACCTTCGTCGATTTTCAAAAAGCCTTTGATAGTCTACACCGCCCATCATTGTGGAAGATACTTACAATCTATGGTTTTCCAACAAAATATGTGAATATAATCAAAGCGCTATATGACAATGCAAGATGTTGTGTTAGAACAAATAAAGGGAATACAGAATGGTTTACAGTAGAAACAGGGGTGAAACAAGGCTGTATTATGTCACCACTACTTTTTGGAATAGCTATTGATTGGGTTATGAGAAACTATACCCACAATGAACAATTGGGTATAAAATGGACAAATGGAAAATTCCTGGGGGACCTGGATTTCGCAGATGATGTAGCATTCTTAAGTTCAACACCAAGACAATCCCAAGAAGCAATAAATAATTTGTGTCATCTCTCGGTTTAAAATTGGTCTCCAAATAAATGCCTCTAAAACTAAAGCTATGAACTTTTCTAACGAGACCTTTGATATCATCTTGAACGGGGAAAAACTACAGAAAGTTGAAAGTTTCAATTATTTAGGCAGTAAAATGACTCAGGATGGTGACACAACAAGAGAAATCCATACTAGAATTGCTTTGGCAGCTAGCGCCTTCAATAGATTATCTAACATTTGGAAATTACGATCATTGAATATACATACCAAGCTTCGTCTGTTTAATTCAAATGTTATCTCAGTGTTAACATACGGCTGTGAGAGTTGGAAAATAACAAAATCATTGGAGAACAAGCTGAATACATTCGAGAACAAATGTCTTAGAAAACTCATGAACATCAGTTGGAAAGAATTCAAGACTAATCGACAAATAAGAGAAGACTCTAGGCAGAAATATGTCTCCGACTATATAAGGAAAAGACGATGGTCATATATCGGTCATGTCCTACGAATGCAAAACAACAGAATACCACTACAGGCGCTCACTTGGGTTCCTGAGGGTAAGCGGAAAAAAGGAAGACCAAAAGAAACACTCAGAAGAACAATAATAAGCGAAGGAAGAACGTTGGGCCTAAATAATGTGCAAGAGCTAAGAGGAGTGGCGTCACAACGAACAACCTGGAGAGCACTGGTTTCTGCCTTATGCGCCGTGTTTGGCGCTTAAAGAATTTATTATTATTATTATTATGTGAATAAGCCATTTAATAACAGAATATGGCTTATGTGAAACAGGAATCAAGAAGAGAATAGGAATGGCCAAAGCAATATGAGACAAATACTGACATCTTAAGAGTAAACTCACAAATTAAAACTGAAATTCGTCGAATGTTGTATATATTCTTCATTACTGTATGGTTTAGAAACAGGGACAGTGAACAAGCAGTTAAAAGAAAGAATTGAGATTCTCTAGATGTGGATGTACAGAAGAATGGGACGCATCTCATGGAAAAAGAAAACAAATAAAGAGGTCTTAGAAAACGAAGGAGTGAAAAGAGAAGTAATAAAGGAGATCAAAGTTAGATTGCTAAAATATTTTGGTCATATAAAAAAACCTAACACCTTGCTGAAGACTTAGTGGAAGGCAGAGTTGAAAGCAAACGTGTAAGAGGAAAACGGTGCTATAAGTGGGAAGATAACATCAAGAGATGGACAGCAAAGAGACTATCAGTGTATACCATCAAGACAAGAGACAGAAGACGGAGATCCGTTGCAGCCAACTTTCTTTGTGAAGATAGCAGATGATGATGTGAATAAGTAACTGTCTTTGAAATGTGTTTTATCATAAGCTATGTGTGGTTTTGTACTTTTAAAAACAACATATCCATTTAATGTCATCAAGAATAAGATTCACAAAGTATAATTTAAAGTACTGATACACTAGACACAAGTTAGTACACAGCTTGCTTTCATAAGTTTTAAAAAAAATTAATTTATTTACTTTAGCAAGGGCAGTGGGGTGCAGATCGCCTGAACTATTTTTTTCTTTGCATTTCAAGGATTCCCAGTGTGACAATGACCAAAGATGAGGGCGGCATTGAACTGGATGTCTCTGATGATCCATACGATTACAAAAGACTGGATGTGTCTGGAGCACCAGTCATTATCACAGTTAGCAAGGTAAAGCATCTCCTGAATTTGATGACAGCTGGTGAAGAATTAATTATCCATCTTCTTGCTGCTTAGGTTGTGTGCCCACCAAGTTCTATAGGATTTATTAAAACTTGTCAATGATTCTTAATAGTTCATCAGTTGTATTCCATACATTTGCTGGCAATGGATAGGACACATAAGGAAACCTGTTGGTAGCATTACCAGGCAGTCCTTGTTCTGGAATTTCCAGGGTAAGAGGAGCACAGAAGTGGACCAAAAAACACACAGAGAAAGCATGGGAGACAGAAATTAAAATAATGAGGAATACATGCAACGATCTTGAGCTGATGGCCGGCAACAAGAGGATTTAGCAAGCAACAAGAGGATATGGCAGGATCCCCTATGTTTCTTAGGTTTACGAAGGCTAATGAATATATTGCTGATAATATTGTAACTGGATTAAACTCTTTCATGAAAAGTCATTATGACTCGATTAAAGAGGCAAAATATGAATCAGTTACGTTCAGTTACCAGGATATTGGATCAAAACGTGATAGCATCATGCTCCAGTCGACCCAGGTATTTTTTTTTTTTTTCGTACGCCCGCTAATACTCGAGGCGAAATCTCAGGTTATTATTTTATGTCTAACCTGACATTGATTTTACGTGAGTATCCCTTTTTCTTGTACAGAGACAGGTGTCCCTCGCCATTCAGGCAGATACTCGCCGATTTCGGAGGTACCCATTAGAGCTGGGTCGGCTCAGGAGCCGCCAATCCCTGGTCGACGACACTCCTTCAAATGTCTTCGCCAGGTCTCGAGTTAATCCAGTCCAAATCCCGGTCGACGAAAAATCCTCAAATGCCGTCGCCCGGGTTTGATCCTGCATCACCCGGTCGCCAGAGCGGTGTGGTAACCACTACGCTAGCGTGGCTCCCAACCCAGGTATAAATAGGTACCTAACATTGCTCTTGAGTTAGGGAAGGAAAAGGCAGCGAGAAAGGGAATTGGTTACCCCACCTCCTAAAAAAAAAAATGACCTTGTATGGTAAAGTCTCTAACACTTCACTCCCCATTAGCAGTTTTTGCTATGGTACCAGTGACCTTTACCTTTTTTGAAGTATTATGCTTTTTAGTGTTATTAGTCATAATGTACATTTTCCTAGTTATACAGTATTAATATCATTATGTTCAGACAGTGGTTTATCCTTATGCTTTAAATTATTATGGGCCAGTGGGTGATCTGTTACATCCTTCTCCATTTGCTCCTGGTTTAACTTTTTTGATCTTTTTGTACTAAATGAAGAGTCATTTTCTCTGCACAAACTCATTGAAAAGATTTTTTTATTATTGCTCTTTTCTTGTTTACCATAACTGTTATTGTTGATCAGAATCTACGTCATTGCACTCCGGGCAAACCCATAGGTGCTCTGTCTCCCTTAGCAAATGTTAAAGGGTGTGAATGCTAAGTGATCCTGTTGCACATTGGTTGTATACATGACGGATGCATCCTCTCATGTTTCCATCTCTGCTGGTCTTACGTTTGATGCTAAATTCCAGCAATCTTAGCCTTGATTATTCATCGATTGCAGTGTCATTATCTAATAATAGATCATTAATTGCCCTCAGTATCTCTCCCTTATCCATATCCAGTGCACCTTCTATGGGTGCTCTTGAAGCTATTCTGTCAGCTCTTTCATTGCCGCCTACCCCTTCATGAGCAGGACAGTAGATCCAAACCAGTTCCTGAAGATTCGAGGCTTCTATGGAGGTTTTCCATTCATGCTGGAACCATGCACATTTGACCTTCCAAAGCATGGATTGTGAGTCTCATACAATAACTCCCTTTGTTAATAAAGTTTCAGACAGCCGCCTAAGGCTGCAGTAGCTGCCTCTACCTCCATTCTAATGCTGAAGGTTGTTATCATGTAAATCCTGCTATTTTCAGCAACGATTCTGCCCTTTACTCCAGCAAAGAAGCCGCACCCAGATTTCTCACCACAGATTACAGACTAATCAGTGTACACAATGGCATCATCATCCCCAGCATGATCATTTATCAGCTGATCAATTACCACAACTGTGTTTCATTTAAACAAAAGATACAAATCACTGCTTGTGCAGCAAGTAGAAAAAGCTATTTTCATATCCATTAATTAACACAGCACAACAATTATAGTGAGATATCCTGGGAATCCATTCCTAAGGCATTATCACAGAAATGACAGAGTTCTTGCACCTCTGCATCATTCAGTGATAGTCATTTTTCCAACATGTACCGGTCTTAGCAAAGTATATCAGTTGCAGATTCTTGGTGGATTAATTGTTTTATGTGTGACAGAGCTTGTAATGTCACTCAGCCAGAATTATAGGTTATATAATTCCTTGTCTACAAACCAGGATCCTGTGTGCTTTTTTCTTGTGGCCCAGCCAAATTAGAATATTGCTATTAGTTAGGTTACAACAGTAACAACTGACTTCATTGTTAAAGCTGTATTGATGTTAATTATTGATACAGTCGACGTAAATAATAATTTTTTTATTTAATGTTAACACCTTTAGATTGGACGCTGCCATGTTGTAGATGCTAGTGAGAAAGAAGAGGCTTGCACTTTGGCCAGGTATTATTTCATTTACTTATTCATGATTATATTTTAGTTTATTAGAAGTTGGTATCGGCCATAGTAGGTTGTGTATCCAAAGCCATATTTACTGATGGGTGTGGCCCATTGCAACATATTTTCTGAGCAGCAAATTTTAAAATATAAATAAATCTTAAATGTACAAAGTATGCAAATATTTTGACTGGAAATAAAACTATTTTTGAATCTAGATTAATTAAAAATGAAGGAACTATGATGACGAAATCACTTCTGCTGGGCATGGAACATGAAGGAAATAGTTGAGTTTGTGTGCTGTTAGATGGTGCTGTGAAATACTTAGAAGAAGCAGAAAAACAAATCAAGTAGAACACTTAATTCAAACAAGAACAAATTTACTAGATAGGGAGGGGGAGTGGAGGTCAGATGGTTCAAGGTGGCAAAAAGACATTAACTAAGGCCCTGTTTGTTGCTGAGGGTGCCATTAGAGATTACTTGACCCTATTTAAGGATGCTATCACCAAAGCACTTTCTGTGTTTTTGCAGTAGTAGCAATTTATTTTACATAATAAAGATGCAAGCCAATGCACAGCCACCCTTAATTGCTTTATGTAACTTGTTAAGGAGGTCACAAAAATATCAGATCCCGAGATCCACAAAATATTAGTTATGGGCAAAACGTAATTCTCTGTCAGGCGTGCAGGAATTTTTTTAAGATCAATAAAATTGTGCTTGTGCACAACCATGAATCAAAACTTTAGACTAAGGGTCGGCAACCAATCAGTCTCAATCTACCGGTAGATCCCAGTGGATGATTCAGATCTTTTAGCGACTGGGGGAGGAGAAACGCTATTTAAACTAGGAAAAGTTCAGACTGGGCCTTTCCTGCCAGCATTTAAAATCACGGTGTCCCCAGGATCAAAGGTACTTTTTCACATTCCCAGTGAAAACTCTCAAGCTGGCTACTAAAATATATTCATGAATCGTACTAGATAGGAGCACGATCTTTACTTTGTTCAGTTAATCATCCCACTTCCCTCAACCCATCCCCCAACCGCTTAAAATTACTCACACGCACATATATATATATATATATATATATATATATATATATATATATATATATGTGTATGGTAGATCTTTAGAGGGCCCAGCGTTACTAAAGTAGATCCCAAAAGCTCCTGGGTTACCCACTGCTGCTTTAGACCATATTATTCACCAAGAAATACACAATTTATCATTCCGTCAGGGGAGGTAACTCAATATATACCAAAAAAGTGACACTGATTTGCAATGCTAAAGTTTAATTTAATCCAGTATTACATTAGTAAAATTTCTTTATCTACTCGGCCACTGATCTTGCATTCAATTTGCATTTCAGAATTCTGCTGGGTGTTACAGAGAATGGAACCATAACAGCCATGAGAAAAGAAGGATCCGGAAGTTTGGATGTCGACAGTGTATCGGACATGATTGATGTAAGTGAAAATGCCAGATGTATTGCATGTTGGTTGAAGTGTGCATGCCCTTGATCCAGAGATGTCATTTTGCAGAAATACTGCAGACATTAGCCCCATTTAGTTTACTGGGGTCTCAGAGGAGACAAAGAAAGAACAGTGCTTCTTCTCCCTCTGGCATGTCATAAGAGGCAATTAGTACAAGTTTGTGCATGGGGTTGGTAACCTCATCATATAAAACAAAAAGCTACAGAAACAACTTCTGTAAGACCACATGAATACCTTGATGCAGGCTTTCTGCAAGGGGACCTGCTTTAGTGGCGCATCTGCTCTCCAAAGGAAGCAACAAGGGAAATGAATGACTGCAGATCTTTGTAAAGAAGACATACATATTTTGTTTTGGGGGTGTAGATTCACACACTTTACTGCAATGAAGAACTGTGTTAAATAAGTTTTGTGACATAGGATAGTTGAGTGTCAAGAATTATTTCACTGAACAGATAATACTATTTTCATTCTGTATACACATCATATGGCTTGTAGGTATTTCACGGTTATAAAGGCATTGAAATATGTCATGCAACAATCTTTTATGTTGATATATATGGCTGTCGTTGTTTATAGTTTTTGTAAATAAATAAATAAATATTACACACATAAAGGTGTGTTTCAGGCACTTGTGAGAAATAAAGAAATAGAAAACTAGACAACAGAAAAACAATAGAAGTGATAGGCTTGCCAGAGAATTGAACTCAAAACCATCCGAACGGCGACACAACTTAACTACGGAAGCGAATCACACTATCCTCCCTGCCAACTAGGCACCACAAAAATAGTGCTTCGTGGATAGTAGTTAGTCGATTTTTCACATGCAACACTGGATGTGTACCTAGGGCGATCCAGCATAATTCGGATGGTCCTGGCTTTGATTCTCCAGCGAACCTATCACTTTTGTTGTTTTCCTGTTGTCTAGTTTTCTACTTCTTTATTTCTTTCGAGTGCCTGAAGCATAACTTTGTGCAATATTTATTTATTTGCTGTTTACAGGCCTCGGGTTTTCCCTCTTTATTTGTTTCAAATGTTTATAATTTTTGTCATTACAGCTGTAAGCAAATTCATACCAAGTCTTTCTGTCCTGTGCCCTCAATAGTTGCCTTCAACTAAATACCTGATGGGCACAGTTTAATATTCTTAGCTTCCCTTGAACCCTGATGACACACTGGTGATCATTTTACGAGGGGATTGACATAAGTCTGGGGCCTGACCATGAAGGAGTCACAGGAGGAAGATGAAACTTGGCACATTTAAAGTTCATCATATTTGCACTGAATGTGTGAAGTACGCGTTTGTTTCTTCAATGGGTTTTCCCGCTCCGGTGCACGACGCAATGTACCCTATTGACCGGATCTGCTGCTCCAAAGATTTGACAACACAATGGAAAAGAAGGAGGCCAGAGCTGTGATAAAATTTCTGATGTTTCAGGGAAAAACACCTACAGAAATACACAGGGAAATGGAACCAGTGTTTCGTGATTCTTGTCCTTCATATACTTCGGTAAAAAACTGGTGTCAACAGTTTAAGTGCGGCCGCTCAAATGTTACTGATCTGCCAAGATCTGGTAGACCAGCCTCAGAGTGCAACGATGAAAATGCAACAAGAGTGAAGAAAATCATAGACCAGGATCGAAAAATGACAATTGTGGAGATAGCTAGTAGAGTAAAACTAAATGAAAGAACAGTTTATAGAATTTTACACAACAGACTGAACATGAGAAAAGTGTGTGCACGCTGGGTTCCGCGACTGTTGACATGTGAACAGAAGCAAACGAGGGTAAATTGCTGTCAACAGTTGCTCAAAAAGTGTCAGTCAAAAAATTTTTTGGAGACCATGGTGACAGTAGATGAGACTTGGGTACACCATTATGACCCCGAATCCAAAATTGCCAGCATGCAATGGAAAACGCTGGGCTCCCCAACACCTGTCAAGCCGAGAGCGCAGAAATCTGCAGGAAAGTGATGCTGACTGTTTTTTGGGACGGCCAGGGTGTCCTTTTGAAAGATTATCTGCCTCGTGGCAACACAGTTAATGGACAGTACTATGCAGATCTTCTCACCAAACTAAGAAAGGTTGTGACCAGGAAACGAGGGATAACGCGCACTCAAAATCTTCCTTTGCTTCAAGATAACGCGCCCTCTCACAAAGCACGGCTTGTGCAGCTAGCAGCCAACGATTTGAATATTGAAATTCTTCCACACCCACCATATTCTCCAGATTTGGCTCCATCAGACTTTTTTCTATTCCCAAATCTAAAAAAACAGCTAAAACGAGATCATTTTGTCATCGATGAAGAGGTTATACTGGCATGTGATGACTGGTTTAGTTTGAAAAATAGGGTGTTCTACTCCCAAGGTCTTTTCAAGGTCAAGCAGAGATGGCAGAAGTGTGTAAATTCAGACGGTGGCTATATTGAAAAGGAATAAACACTATACAAAATTTCAGCTCTCTGTGACATGTCCTTCATGGTCAGGCCCAAGACTTATGTCAATCCCCTTGTATACATTATTGCTTGTAGTTTGTTTATATTTTATATGGTTGTATTATACTAAGTACTTTTTAAAATGTCTTCTACAGAGTGCAAAAAAAGTTGGTATGGAACTGAATAAGAATCTGTTAACAGTCCTGAAAGAGGAAGAGAAGCTAGGAGCCAAGCCTGTTGGTTTCCTTCGGTGATTATTAAAGACATTCAAGTTTTCACAGAATTTGTGTTTTTTGTGAAAGAGGTTATGTATGCGTGGGCCCAATAAAGATGATATACTAGCGGGTCTCTCCACATGTAAGCCTACCTTGCCGTGGTTGGAGAGCTTGAGCGCCTCAATGATCCCGGGAGCTATGCCGGCGGGAGTTTTACTCCTGGCAGGGTCACCCAAGCCGGACAGGTCCTGGGTGAGGGGCCAGACTAAATGGGCTGAGGAGTGGGTGGAACCCTATAGGTGTAGATGCAGAACCCACCGGCGAGTGGTACATGCTCTGTTCTGCACCAATCCACCCCCACTTCATGGGTTAAATGCTTTCTTGCCTCATTCTTCACTGTTTGTCGTCTATCACGCCCATGGCGACCGTTGCCTCAATTGGCTGTGTGTGGTGTACCCGGAAACGGGGCCTCCCAGTACTGAGGCAAAGTTAAGTCCCCGATGTCACTTATCGGTGCAGAATTGAGAGAGATGGCTGAGCATCACAATCCCTCCTGTGTTGCAGCATGATGAGAACCCAGCATTGCACACTGAGCTTGGGGGGATCACTTGGGCACCAGACTTAATACTGGCTCTTGACTGGATGGCCGCATGCAGGAGATTTCTACAATGGAGGGTTGGCAGGTGGTGGGTATCGGGAAGTGGCTCTGTGCAGGACGTGAGGATTCCTTGGGAGAGCCCCGAACCAGAGCACAGCATTGTGCAAGCTCTGCATAGTTGGAGAGCCCCCTGGATGACGGGGAATGCACAGTGTGCTACCCCACCTATCCCCAACTGCTAACTTAGAACCAGAAGTGGGGTCCTCTGTATGCGTGCCAGGCCAGGATAAAATGCCTGGGAAAGAGACTGGAGCTCAGAACTCCCTAACTCAAAGTTGCAGGATGGCAGAAAAGCCACGGGAAAGACAGGGCTATTTTGAAGATAACGCAACCATATTTTCACCATACGAGCTCGGACGCCGCCTCGGTAAACAAGGTCCGCGCAGAGCAGTGACACCCCCAGGCTGCTTGCGAATAGTCTACTACTGGGAACATAAACAGATTAGGGATGAGCCCACTCTCCCGTTGAACAGGTGCTAAAGTCGTAGATACTGGGCCAGAAGGCGCACCGGAAACCACAGTATCATGCAACTCGCTTTTTTTTTTTCTATGGAGAGTACACCGTCAAATAAATCTCGTTCTGGTGCTCGCCCTGTGGAGCTCCACCAGGCAGGTGCAGTGCCGGGCTCTGAGCCTCGACAGAGCCCACCCTCAGCTACTGGAGGACCCTCTAGACCGTCTTGTGGAGTCAACAGACGGCGGAGGAGAACTACTGACCAAAACAAAACAGAAAAAGAGAAACCCAGAGTGCCACTTGTCATGATGCACTGGAATGCAGAGGGAGTGAACAGCAAGCAGGCTGGATACAGCAAAAAGACAGAGCTGGAAAACATCCTGTATGAGAAGCAAGTCAGTGTTTGCTGTATCCAAGAGACTCACTTGAAAGCAGATCAAACCTTTAAAATAAGGGGATATCAATGCTTCAGATCCGACAGACAAGATAGACGAAAAGGAGGAGTACTTACTCTTGTAAGGAATAACATTCCTGCACACGAAAGGAAAACCTTCATGGATGGAGCAGAATATCAGCTGCTGCAGATAAAGGTAGACAAGATGGAAATAGAACTCCTGAACTATTACTGTCCGAACAACAAACCCCTGAGTCTCAGCTCTATACAGGTACCAGCCACCAACTTTATAGCAGTTGGAGACTTTAATAGCCACTCCCAGAGCTGGGGCTATAACCATCTGGATCACAGAGGTGAAGAGGTTGAAACTTGGCAAGATGATCACTCCCTAATCCTAGTCAATAATGCCACAGATACTCCTACCTTCTACTCCAGAGGATGGCACACAACCTCAACACCAGATCTTGCCTTCTCCACACCAGATATAGCTGGATCTATTAGTAGAGAAGTAGGAGACCAACTAGGGGGAAGCGACCATCGCCCAATCTTTCTTACTGTCCAGAGTGCAACTCTCAGTACAGGCCCAGCCATTACAAGATGGAACTACAAAAAAAGCCAACTGGGGTTTATTCAGGCATCAGGTGAACACGCTGCTGTCTACCCTCAAGGTACAGAACAGAGACATTAATGAAGTGGTAAAAGACTTCAACAGATGCGTACTACAAGCTGCAAAAGAAACCATTCCCAAAGGATGCCAGCGTAACTACATACCATACTGGTCCAGCACACTCCAAGAACGTCAGGAAGCTATGGACAAGGCTAGAAAGGACGCAGAGTCTCAGCCTTCACTTGAAACTCACAACAAATGGAAAAAGGCTGTAGCAGAGTTTCAGAGAACAAAGCTAGAAGAAAAGCGGAAAAGCTGGAGAACTAAAACGGCATCGCTGAACCTTGAGAAAGACGGCAGGAAACTTTGGAGATTAGTCAAGTCTCTAAATGAAGAGCATTCCTCACCAAGGCAGACTATCACATTGGATGAAGGTGGCAAACTTTTCAGAGGAAAACAAGCTGCAGACTTGTTTGCTAGAAGATACAGTTCAGAAAGCAACTTACCCATTAACATAGACCATCAGAGAGAGATAAGAAAAGAAATACTGGCAACCATGGGACAGACAGATACTCCTGCCCCAATGAGGGAACCCATCACACTAGGAGAACTACAGAAGGCTATTTCCAAGCTTAAGTTTCAAAAGTCACCCGGCCCAGACAAAATCAGCAACGAAATGCTAGTAAATCTGAGCTCAGCAGCAAAGACAAAACTGCTTGAGATATTCAACCACAGCTGGTTGAAAGGAACGGTATCCCAAGTATGGAGAGAAGCCATCACAATACCCATACTAAAGAAAGGGAAATGTAAGACCGAGGCTGCAAGTTACCGGCCAATCAGTCTCACAAGCTGTGTTGGGAAGACTATGGAGCGAATAGTCAACCACAGATTGAAATGGTATTTAGAGTCTGAGCAGATCCTGGTGCCGGAACAAGCTGGATTTAGAGAATGCTACAGTATAGAAGACCAAGTTACTTACTTGTCTCAAGCAATAGAAGATGCCTTCCAGGAGAAGAAAAAGGTCCTAACGATCTGGGTCGACTTCAAGCAGGCCTTTGACAAGGTGTGGAAAGATGGCCTCATTGCAAAACTTAGGAGAAGTGGAATCCAAGGCAACATGATGAAATGGATCCAGTCATACTTGCATAACAGGAGAACTAGAGTCACTCTTGACGGTCTGCAGAGCAGAAAAGTGTTGCTCCATCAGGGGGTACCTCAAGGAGGAGTAATTTCCCCAACACTCTTCCTTGTTTACATCAATGACCTGGTGAAAGATCTCCCTGCAGGAGTTAAAGCTGCCTTATATGCAGATGACCTAGTACTCTGGTGCGCTGATGAAAATGTCACCACAGCAAATTATAGAATGCAGCGGGCAGCAGACATGCTAGTGTCATGGGCAGAGAAATGGCTTATCACAATAAACACAGACAAAACCTCCACAACACTGTTCTCCCTCGCCCCCAAGGACAAATCAGCTAACATACACCTAGGGACAACCGTGATCAAGGAAGAAAGCTACCCCACCTATCTTGGGGTGACATTTGACCAAAGGCTTACATGGAATAAGCATATTGAAAAAATGCAGAAGGAAAGGCCCGAAGACGACTAGGCATACTCAGAAAATTAGCAGGTACCAACTGGGGAGCAAATGAACGAAATCTAAAGAAGATTTATAATGGAGTAATAAGACCACACTTAGAGTTTAGCTCAGCAGCATGGTCATCAGCTGCTAACTCACATCTGCAGTCTTTGGACAAGGTGCAAAATCAAGCTCTCAGGCTCATTACAGGAGCCATGAAAACTACACCAATAACAGAGATGCAGAAGGTTGCTGGATTACAGACATTGTCCCATAGAAGAGACACAAAAACCATGATCCAGATGGAAAAGTACAACAGTATGCCAATGCACCCAATGAAGGCAAGACTAGATGATCTGGCATTGGGACGTCTAAAGCGTAGCAGCTTTGTGCATCGGGGGAAAAGACTTATAAGACAGCATCAAGAAGACCTATCCATGAAGACAACACCACTGAAGCCCACCCTATACCCTGTACCATGGGAGCAGGCCAGCAGTGCCCTCCAAATTAATACAACAGTCAGTGGTCTCACAAGTGGATGTGAGTATAATGATCTGCAAAAACGAACTGCTACATTGAGTATGATCCAAGAAAGCTATCCCGATCAATCATGGATACATGCCTATACAGATGGATCAGCAACTAATGCTGTTAGGAATGGAGGTGCCGGTATCTTTATCTCATATCCTGACAACCACTATGAGACTAGGCACATTCCCACTGGTAAATTCTGTTCCAACTATACAGCTGAGGTTCAAGCTCTAGAGCAAGCTGCAAATATGATTTATAACACCAACTCTGACTGCCACCAGGTAGTCATCCTCACAGATGCACTGTCTGTCCTGCAAGCTCTCAAGGGTGGTAAACTCCCGCATCTGAGAAATGAACTAAACAAGGTAGCTGCCAAAAAGAGAACCATACTTCAGTGGGTACCATCTCATTGTGGTGTACCCGGAAATGAAAAGGCAGATAAACTTGCAAAAAAGGGAGGAGAATGTGAACAAGAAGATAATGAAGTCACATACTTTGAGAAAAAGAGAGCTATCCAGACTATCAGAAGAGAACAGAACCAACCCAAAGACGACTATCACACTCTCGACCGGCAGGGGACAGACAACTGAAAAAAAGCTCTAGCCACATTTCGACTCAGGACAGGGCATAACAAACTGAATAAACACATGCACAAGCTACGATTGTCTGCTTCACCACTGTGCACATGTGGATTAAACGAACAAACTGCTGAGCATGTTCTACAGGACTGTCCTCTGTATGACCAGTTAAGAAAGATATACTGGCCCAATGACTCAACACTAAACTCAAAGCTATATGGAGTTAAAGAGGAACTTCAAACAACAGTCGAATTCATCATGAGAACTCGTCTGACGGTGTAATCATCAAAGATGCGATCGCAAGAAGAAGAAGAAGAAGACTAGCGGGTGATGACAACCAATTCATCATACAGGTTATAAATACATCCAGATCCTGCTTTGCAAAAGTTTGTTACACAAATTTTCACCTATCAGAATGTGAAGAATTGAACCCATTTTGCAGTTTGCAAGTGGACGGAAAATGAAGAGTGCAGTTCTGTACACATGTGAACCATTAAAATGGTCGTGTTTTTTTTTTAAACGATACATTGTAAAGTAGCATTTTAACAATGTTGGTTAGGTTATTTAAAAATTATTTTAGGGTCAGCTTTTCTAGTAAGAAATAATATAATGTGTATATAGATTACTATACATACACTTGTGCAGGCCATTTTTTTTTCAGGAATGAATTAGGATCATATAGTGGGATCTTTGTGTGTGTGTGTGTGCACATACATGTATGTATATAGTGGGAACTATTATCCAGAATGCTTAGGAATCAGACTTTCTTAATAAAGAGTTGTTTTTTGGAGCACCGTGTGTAAATTTTACAAAAACACATTTAAAAATAGCACCAAAATTATAAAGTACTTGTTCTGCCTTCAAAAGTAAGATTATTAGGTTTGATATAACTGTTGCATAGAAATAGTCTGTGAGGTGGAGTGTGACCAGAAATGTCCTCTAAACGTTTTGTAGCACAGAAATGGAAATGTCAATGGTGAAGTTTTGAGACTGTCATATTATCAGCATGAAACATTTTTTGCAGTGTAAGTTGTTCCATGTTCTGTACACTGATATTATCTGCATCTCTGATATGAAGCTCCTGTGTTCAGTACCATGAATCTGTAAGACATCATTCTGTCAGTAAAGATTGTTTCTATGACACTGACAGTCTTTTATTTTGGTCATTGCTGCCATTGTCATCGTGATCATTGCTGTCCTTGTCATTGTGATCATTGGTGTCAATGTCATTCTGGTCATTGCTGTCCTTGTCATTCTGGTCATTGGTGTCAATGTCATTGTGATCACTGCTGTCCTTGACATTCTGGTCATTGCTGTCAATGTCATTGTGATCACTGCTTTCCTTGTCATTCTGGTCATCGTTGTCCTTGTCATTCTGGTCATTGCTGTCCTTGACATTCTGGTCATTGCTGTTAATGTCATTGTGATCACTGCTTTCCTTGTCATTCTGGTCATCATTGTCAGTGTCATTGTGATCATCGTTGTCCTTGTCATTCAAGTCATTGCTGCCAATGTCATTGGGATCACTGCTGTCCTTGACATTCTGGTCATTGCTGTCAATGTCATTGTGATCACTGCTGTCCTTGACATTCTGGTCATTGCTGTCAATGTCAATGTGATCATCACTGTCCTTGTCATTTGAGTTTTCATCCTGAACCACATAATAAATTTCACATGCTTCAGTACTCCTATCTTATTGTTTGTATTAAGTGATGCATGCTATTTTTTGGTACTTATGGGAAACTTATTTGAAACACTGTTTATGAATATTGTATATATAATAATAAATTAGGAATCTTTGGCACATGCATATGAGAAAAGTCACAATACAGGCTCGGCACAAAAAAGTTCTCTCTCTCACTCCCCCTTTGTGCGCCCCCCCCCTTTAAAAAAAGTAATGAAAGTTAGGTTTTTAGGACAAAGGAAACAAGGAGTTTTTAGCACAAATTAATATACTTTTATTATTGTCTTGGAGCGTTTCTGTTGTTTGCAGTGTTCTGAAATCATAAGCAGCAGTCCGTCAGAAACAAAGCCATTAGAGGTGTGAATGATTAGATGTTGCTGTTGTTGTTTAAATGGAACTGCTGAGCTTCTCGCCCTTTTGCAGCCAATACCAAGTTGAAGACTCCTTTGTATTATCTACACTGTAGATCTAGGCTTTTCCTGTGGTTTTTCTGTCAGTCTGAAACGCGTTGAGTTAAAGTCATGAGCTCCAGCTTGGCTTGCATTTAAAGGATCGTCCCAAGCTAGGAGTAAGAGGTGTGCATTCCCCGCCATCCATGGGGCTCTCCAACTATGCAGAGCTTAACTACTGTGCTCTGGTTCTGGGCTCTCCAAGGAATTGTCACGTCCTGCACAGAGCCACTTCTCAGCTCCCTCTGCCTATCACTGGGTCCACAGTGAGATCCTTCTGCATGCAGTCAACCAAGTCAAAGACATTAAGGAAGATGCTTCTCTTTTATGGATATGTGGTTCAACTCTATGTGTCACTGTTTTTTTTTAAGTAAGGTTCATGGATTGCAACAGTTACATCACACTGTGTGGTATGTATAAGTCAGACACTACACAAATCTAGTACCATCTATTACCATAGGTCTGCGGTAGGCAACTCAAGAGCTGATGGTATCTACTTTAAAATCACAGAGCTCCTTAAAGTCAAAGATCTACCTTGATGAAATAATGTATGGTTTCAGATTACTTGAAATTTTGAATAAGTGCAGTCTATATTTAATGTTTGTCTGCAGGGTGATATGCTCCCTGCAATTCCATTGATGCCCCATGTAGCTCCTAGAGGTCTCTGAAGGGACAAAGAAAGAACAGGGTTACTACACTCTCAGGCATGTCATACAAGGTGACTGGTATGAGGGTGTGCATGGGACTGTTAAAGGTAAATTAGGGAATTCAATACCAACAGAAAAAGAACAAATGAAGAGATGGGCTGAGCACTTCATGGAGGTGCTAAACAGACCACCACCAACAGTAACACCTGATTTTAATAATGAAATATCCACAACCACTTTGCCAATAACTTGCGATGAATTCACGCTGGACGAGATCAAACAAGCCGTTAAAAGATTAAAAAATTTTAAAGCTGCTGGAGTTGACGAAATTTCAGGGGAAATGATTAAAGCAGTTAATGACAACAACCTCTTGAGAATTTTAGATATTATAAATGAAGTATGGAGAGAAGAACAACCACCACAACAATGGAAAGACAGTATTATTGTAAAGTTACCGAAGAAAGGTGATCTATCAGACTGTAATAACTGGCGTGGTATATCTCTATTATCAGTACCTGGAAAATTATTATGTTGCATGATGTTAGAAAGACTTAAATTGCATGCTGACGAAAAGATCAGAGAAGAACAAGCGGGTTTCAGGCCGAAACGATCATGTATTGATCAAATATTCACACTAAGAACAATTATAGAAGAATCAGTGGAAAGGCAATCGCCACTTATTATCACCTTCATCGATTTTCAAAAAGCCTTTGATAGTCTACACCGCCCATCATTGTGGAAGATACTTACAATCTATGGTTTTCCAACAAAATATGTGAATATAATCAAAGCGCTATATGACAATGCAAGATGTTGTGTTAGAACAAATAAAGGGAATACAGAATGGTTTACAGTAGAAACAGGGGTGAAACAAGGCTGTATTATGTCACCACTACTTTTTGGAATAGCTATTGATTGGGTTATGAGAAACTATACCCACAATGAACAATTGGGTATAAAATGGACAAATGGAAAATTCCTGGGGGACCTGGATTTCGCAGATGATGTAGCATTCTTAAGTTCAACACCAAGACAATCCCAAGAAGCAATAAATAATTTGTGTCATCTCTCGGTTAAAATTGGTCTCCAAATAAATGCCTCTAAAACTAAAGCTATGAACTTTTCTAACGAGACCTTTGATATCATCTTGAACGGGGAAAAAACTACAGAAAGTTGAAAGTTTCAATTATTTAGGCAGTAAAATGACTCAGGATGGTGACACAACAAGAGAAATCCATACTAGAATTGCTTTGGCAGCTAGCGCCTTCAATAGATTATCTAACATTTGGAAATTACGATCATTGAATATACATACCAAGCTTCGTCTGTTTAATTCAAATGTTATCTCAGTGTTAACATACGGCTGTGAGAGTTGGAAAATAACAAAATCATTGGAGAACAAGCTGAATACATTCGAGAACAAATGTCTTAGAAAACTCATGAACATCAGTTGGAAAGAATTCAAGACTAATCGACAAATAAGAGAAGACTCTAGGCAGAAATATGTCTCCGACTATATAAGGAAAAGACGATGGTCATATATCGGTCATGTCCTACGAATGCAAAACAACAGAATACCATACAGGCGCTCACTTGGGTTCCTGAGGGTAAGCGGAAAAAAGGAAGACCAAAAGAAACACTCAGAAGAACAATAATAAGAGAAGGAAGAACGTTGGGCCTAAATAATGTGCAAGAGCTAAGAGGAGTGGCGTCACAACGAACAACCTGGAGAGCACTGGTTTCTGCCTTATGCGCCGTGTTTGGCGCTTAAAGAATTTATTATTATTATTATTATGGGACTGGCAACTTCATCATGTAAAACAAAGTGCCACAGAAACCACAGCTGCAAGAGCATGTGAATGCTTGGTGCAAGCTTCTTGCAAGGGGACCAGCTACAGGTGGTGGCTTTATGCTCTGTAAGGAGTGCAAAGATAAATTTTGATGAATTCCAGTGATAGAGCCGTGGAAAAAATTCAAAGTGAATATTTTACAGAATAATAACTTCGTTTCAAAGAAAATATTATGTTACTAGCTTATGTAGTTCGTGAATAACATATTTTTTTTTAAGTAGAATAGCTCATGGGTTTTCACTGGGAACATGGAATAAGTATATTTAATCCTGGTGATACTGCACTTTTAAGTGTTGGTGGGAGAGGACCAGTACGCAATGTCCCTAGTTTAAAATCTGTCCTTTTCTCCCCACCATCACCTAGAGATCTATCTAATCATCCCTTGGGATCTACCAGTAGATTGCAATCAACCAGTTGCCTACCCCTGCCATATGTGTTAGAAAATAGCTGCCTCCCTTTGTCCTTTGTGAAATGACCAGATGTAACAAGAGGCTTGTAGAGGAGAAACAGATGGCATCCAATACAGCAGGAGATTACAGAGTGTAATAGAGATTGACAGGACATGTCCCAGGAAATAACCAACTATTTGCAGCTGAAAGTTTTTACAGGACAGGGTAGCCAGTCACAGGCCCAACACTCTCTAGTTGCTTTTTATTACATGCTTGGTTAAGTTACAGTGTTACTATTCTTTGCTCGCCTTTCGGGCTCCAGTAACATTTCATAAATGGGCGCTTGCATAGAACAGAAGGATTGAAATGGTACGACAAGATCACCAGTGTAGAACTGATAACAAAGACCAGACAAGTACCAGTGGAATAAGAAAAGAGAAGATGACACTAGTGATGGATTGAACACACATTGAGGAAACCTGTTGATAGCATTACAAGGCAGTCGTTCTGGAATCCCCAGGGTAAGAGAAGTGGACTGGAGACAAATTCAAATGATGAAGAAGACATGGAAAGACCTTGAGCTGATGGCATGCGACAGGAAAACTTTGCATATGTTTGTTGAAGGTCTATGCTCCTTGTAGGGTATTCATCATCTCAACCCATAACCAATCATGGGTCGTAGGGGTGTCATGGTGGAAGCATCAGCAGACAGGGTCCTCCACTGCTCTTTATCCTCAGCAATGCGTACAAGTGTGGAAAAACCGTGTCCTGACCATTCTTTGATGTTATCAGACCAGGATTTTCTTTGCCTTCCTCTTCTCCTTTTACCTTCGACTGTTCCCTGGAGGATTGTTTTCGAAAGGGAGTCATGACGAGTTACATGCCCAAACCAGGCAAGCTTTCGACGTTTCACTACTGTGAAGGGTAATGACTGATTAATAATAAAAATGTCCTTCACTGGAACCCACAAAGAAAGTTAGCAGGATTTTCTTGCCTGGAAACCACAAGGGAAGAAGAAAATGTGGAAGCCAAAGAGAATATAGGAACTGTACAAGAGGAAACCAAAGCAACTGGGATCTCATAGATGCAGCTGAAGATGGCCTAAAATAGGAATCAGCAGCATGCAATAGTTGCATATCTGTGTTTCATAGGGTTATGATGAAGAAATGGCCTAAGGAAATAAAATGAAGAGGTCAGGGCTGTCCTTGCAGCAGTACAAATGTAGGAATATACTGACCAACAAAGAATACATTTTGACACTTGAATATGGTTCAGGTCAGCCAGCAACATTGTAACCTAAAAATGGAATTGGTGACAGTATAGAAGATGATCCATGCAGAGGAATATATAAAGTGTTAGGCACCAAGGGTGAATTCTGCACATAAAAATATACAGGGTGTCCATAAAGTCTCTTTACAATTTAACAAATTTATTACAAAGGCAATTGATGAGATATCTTAATCAGATTTGTTCTATGTACTCAGTGGTTATCGAAGTTTTTAATCACATACCTTTATCGTATTTCAGGTACCCTGTTGACGAAAGAGGTACTGTTAAATGAACCCCTACAAAAATGGCTACTCCTCAAGAGAAGGCACAATGTGTATCATGGTTTATTGAAACAAAATCGGATATGCAAACTCAGCGAAACTACAGAACTAAGTATGGAAGAGATCCACCGTCACGTCCGTCAATTCGTGCATGGCACAAGAAATTTATGGAGACATGGACAGTGTTGGATAAAGGGAGGAGTGGACGACCAAGAACATCTTACACGCTCGATGTTTTCCTCAGATGTTCTTGGTCGTCCACTCCTCCCTTTATCCAACACTGTCCCTGTCTCCATAAATTTCTTGTGCCATGCACGAATTGACGGACGTGACGGTGGATCTCTTCCATACTTAGTTCTGTAGTTTCGCTGAGTTTGCATATCCGATTTTGTTTCAATAAACCATGATACACATTGTGCCTTCTCTTGAGGAGTAGCCATTTTTGTAGGGGTTCATTTAACAGTACCTCTTTCGTCAACAGGGTACCTGAAATACGATAAAGGTATGTGATTAAAAACTTTGATAACCACTGAGTACATAGAACAAATCTGATTAAGATATCTCATCAATTGCCTTTGTAATAAATTTGTTAAATTGTAAAGAGACTTTATGGACACCCTGTATTATGCTTGAAAATAGATTTTTAAACAATACAGTACTATAATAATGTCCACTGACACTCCGCTCCTGGCTGTCACCCAGGCCAGACCTCCCCCCTCACTATACCGCTTTACCCAAGAGAAGATGGACAAACATCTTAAAGAAGCACATAGTACATCAGGCTGGGCCATAGTTTGTGGACTGCATTGAAAACTATAATTAACTGAACACCATTACATCACAGCACAGGCAGCAGATAAAAGAAAGTGATCGGAATGTCTATAGGCAGTGTGCTTCTTCTTCTTTGATCCTTAGCCGCCGACCGTCAAAGCAGTCAGTGGCCATCACGCCTAGTGGCGTCTTGTAGGGCAACAACAAATTGATTCCACTTTGCTCAGTCGGCGGCCATCCTTCGTACAGTGCCCCAACTCTGGTTCATTCTTTGCATCTCAGCCTCCACAGTCCTCCGCCAGGTTGTTTTTGGTCGGCCCCTCTTTCGTTTTCCTTCAGGGGTCCAAAGCATAGCTGTTCTTGTGATGGCATCGGGGTCTTTTCTGAGTACATGGCCAACCCAGCTCCAGCGTCTGCCAGCTACGATAGTGTGCATGTTCTCTTGCTTGCTCCGAGTAAGCAGATCTTGGTTGGTGATGGTATTCGGCAGTGTGCATTTCATGTTAATTATGACCACTAGAAATCAATAAAACTAGACGAAAACAAGGAGAGTTACACGAGAAGAAATAACAATTAGCAAATACATCCGTGAATTAAACTGACTACTGTAGCACCCTTATGTATGTGTTGCGAGGGAATGAATGAATATTTTCATTTGTTCACATGTGTAAATGAACAGTATGTCAATTCACAGGCTAAGACATAATAGGTTTACAAGTTAGACAGCTATGTGCATGTCACCTATAACTATAGAATAGGTGTTGGGAATAGACAGACCTAGGGGACTGCATAATAAAGTCAAAACATACTCAACAAGCTAACAATTAATATATAGTTAGTGGGAATGTGAATGTCTAGTGAAGTTCTAGTAATGCATAGTAATGATGGAATTTATAAAAACATGAGAAGATATTTCTGGCTACTACATACTTATATTCCAGAGGATGTTCAGTCTTAATAGCTTGGATACCTTCACATGTTGGCATAGAGGGAAGTGCAAAGGCAGATAAAGAAGCCAAGACACGTAGATCTGATACAAATCTAATAAATGTAGGGATGAGTAAATCAGAGATTTAAACTAAAAGCTTAATTAGAGAAATAATGAAGATAAATTGAAAGCAGAGTTGGGATAAAAATCTGAAAGGAAGACATGCATATAAGATGTTCAAGGCTCCAACAAGAAAATGTCAGATATCTAGGGAATTGAAAATTCCCAGTAATAAGAAACTTCTCAGGCTACAGCTGGGAAAAGGCTATTTCAGAATAGAAGAACCTTACTGTGCAGGATGTCTTCAAGACAATAATATAGAACATTTCTTGTTAAAATGTAAGAGGTATGAACAAATAAGAATACCAATATTAGATTATTTGCAGGCATCAAACTTACCTATAAATATAGAAGAAGTGTTAAAAATAGATAGACCTAGGGAACTGCATAATATAGTCAAACAATATTTAACACGAACAAAGGTTAATATATAGTAGTTGGGAATGTGAAGGTCTGATGCTGTTCTTACAATGCATATGACTTTTATCAGATGAAAGTCAATTAAATATCTGACTCGAAACACTAGGCCTTTATACCACCCCCCCTGAATATTATTTTTGTTTGGTGTTTTTGTTTTGTTTTATCTCGTTTTTGTTTGTTTGGTTTTTTTTTAACATACAAGCAAAATTGGTAATTTTGATTGCCATATCTACAATGATTTGACAGATGTATCCGCAGTTTTTCATCTTATTTGAAATTGAAAACACTACATATCCTAATTATAACCCATCAGAGGTTGACGGGATATTTTTCGTTATTAAAATTAAAAAATTATAATTATATGGCGTAATAACATATTAACCAAGGTACCCTATGCATTCACGCCCCCCCCCCTTTTTTTTTAAAAAAAACAAGTATGGAGAGTCTACCATTTCATAAAGGTTAAATTAAAATTTAAAAAAAACACACACGCACACACTCACATACCCTCCCACAATGTGGAAAGCTGCATTTAATCTAGTTACAATAATTAGAGAGGAGGGATAATCAATCAATAACCTTTAGCTCCCTGAGGAGCATAGGCCTTCAACAAACACATGCCAAGTCTTCCTGTCCTGTGCCATCCGCTCAAGTTCTTTCCATGTTTTCCTCATCATTTTCACCTCTGTATCCATTTCTCATCTCCATGTGTTTTTGGTCTACCTCTGCCTCTCTTTCCCTGTGGATTCCAGAACAAGGACTGCCTTGTAATGCTATCAACAGGTTTCCTCAATGTGTGTCCTATCCATCGCCAGCGTCTTCTTCTCAGCTCTTGCTCCACTGGCACTTGTCTGGTTCTTGTCATCAATTCCCCATTTGTGACTTTGTCATACCATTACAGTCATTCTATTCTTCGCAAGCACCCGTTTATAAAAGTCTCTAGCTTTTTGGTTGTTTTTTTGTTGCTCTCCATGTCTCAGAGCCATACAATAGGACTGACTTGACATTTGAATTCAAGATTCTTATTTTCATGTTGGACTTGATTTCTCTTGTTCTCCATATGTTTCCCAATGCAATGAAAGCTCCTCTTGCTTTTTGTATTCTTATTTTGATATCACTGTCTGTCCCTCCAACTTTGTCTATATTACTTTCAAGATATGTGTAAGATTCTACATCCTTCAGTGGTGTTTCTTCAAGTTCAACCTAGTTATCATTTCTTGCATTTATTCTCATAATCTTTGGCTTTTCCCTGTGTATTTTCAGGCCCACTTGTTGTGACCTCTCATCGAGAATTTTCATTTTCTCTTGCATCCGATTATGGTTATGGGACAGAAGAGCCAAGCCATCTGCAAAATCCAGATCATCAATCTATTTAGTCAGATTCCACTTCTGTTGTGTGATGTCGATGTTTTCAAAACCCAGTCTATTGCTAGTAAGAAAATAATGGAGACAAGAGGCATCCCTGTTCTGCAAGTTGTGGGGGGATAATGCCGAGAGTAAATATTGGCAATCAAACATACTAGGCCTATCTAGAATTATAGATACAATATATCCTAATTATAACCCATCGGAAGTTGAACGGGATAGTTTTCTTCATAGCATTTTTTTTTTTAATTACCTAAATGCGAGTATATTTACGGTTTCATTTATCGATTTCTATTTTATAAAATCCCTGTATCTATTTATAGGCTACCTCTTTAAAATACAGACTCTAAAGAATTGGATCTGAAGATCCTAATTGCTGAAGATGGAGACGGGGAAATGAAAAGCCATATAATAACTAGCAAAGCACCGAAATGACTCGAGCTTACATTATAAAGGAGGAATTCAAAAACTTTCTAACTAGGAGAACACGGGAAAAGATCAGCAGTAAAGTAATATAAAAATTAAACAAGTGTGAAATAGAAAGAACATGACTAGCCGGAATCAAATATCAAACAACTAACTTTTCTAAGAATACCCGCAACTCGCTTCCGGGAGCTGCACAAGTTTTAGTTTCAGTATTTAATATAGTTCTGACAGCAGCAATGTTTACGTGCATAACAAAGGAGAATACGGCATTATTCACTTCTGTCTGACGTTGCTGACGAAAGCGATCATTCTGCAGTTTAACTGATCAGAGTTTTCTTTCATAGCTAGCGACAGCAGAAAACTTTTCATCGAATGAGTTACTCATATTTCTATGTGAAATGAACTTACGTGAGCCATATCACAGGACTGACTACATTCCTTTAATTAATCACACGACGGTACAAAATTGCGAAAGAAAACTTGTCGGCCATTGTAACAGTAAAACGGTAAGTACTTTGAGCGGACTTTAAAGTATATCTGGTTTGATATTGTTTTTGTGATCAGAATCGACGTCACTGCACTCTGGGCAAACCCATAGGTGCTGTCTCCTTCAGCAAATGCCGAATGGTATGAATGCTAATTGTTCCTGTTGCGCGTTGGTTGTATACACGCTGGATGCATCCTCTCATAGTCCATCGCCGCTGGTCTTACGTTTGATGCCAAATTTCAGCCATCTTAGCCTTGATGATTCATGGACTGCAGTGTTATTCTCTAATAAGCGATCATTAATTGCCCTCAGTATCTCTCCCTTATCCACATATGCAGTGCACCTTCAATGGGTGCTCTTGAAGCTTGCCTGTCATCACTTTCATTGCCTCTGCATGACCAGGACAGTAGATCCACTCCAGTTCCAAGATTTGAGGTTTTCCATTCATGCCAGAGCCGTCCACTTTGGACCTTCTGAAGCATGAATTGTGAGTCTGATATCACGCTATTATTTTTGAAAAAGCTCAAAACAAGCTTATGGTTAGGGTTAAGATTAGCGTTAGCAGGTTTAGTTTAATCTGTCCAAGCAACACTGGCAACTTATTGATCACAAGTTGGCTGACAAAATGGCAAGTGTACAGTTTTACTTGATGAAACCCCTATCATTAAGCCCATAACCTGTTGTTTTTAAATAAACACTTGATAGTACTCTTACTAAACTTCCCCTAACCCTTTTTGCGATGTGATGGCCAACTGTACAGTAAGCTGAAATTCAGCCATTCAGGATAAATTTACTTTTAACATATTTAGGATGTCTTAGAAATTTACTGTCGTTGGACCTCTCAGATGTATTCAACAATTAGTATTTTTAATTTTGTATGATGTAGTGAAGACACTTTATTCACTAGAGTTATTAAATAGCAATTACTTAGGCCTATTGGAAATTAATCAGCAGATTTTAGATAGCAATAGCCCTTAGAATTATTAGATATTTATAGTCTTATTATGGCTTACTGCCTTCAGAGATTACAGATCATAGATAGGCAACTGAGAGATAACATACTTTTTTTTTTATTGTCTTTTTTTTTAAACAAAACATCCTGTACTAGCCATATATTAACATATCTAATCATAGTTGAGCAAAGTTTGGAATTAAACTCACCCCTTGACATAGGAATTGTTGACTATGAAAAAGTATGCAGCAGTGTAGACAGAATCACTTTGGAAACTGATGAAGCATTATGGAGTTCCCCTGAAGTTCATTAACATATGAAGACATGAAATGCAAAATTCTTCATGCAGGAAAACTTACAGAATTATTTGAGTTAGAACTGGGGTGTGGCAGGGATTGGTTTGGTTTGGTTGTAAGGACTATCTTCATTGCACACGGGCTACTTCATCAGTGCTCCGATCTCCTCCTTTAGATCATACAAGGAGGATCTCAGCACAGTGCACGAACTTTGTAGCACTGCGAGAATCCCAATGTGTGTATATAGGAATCACACATTCTATAAATATTTTTATGGTGGATAGGTTTCTAAGTTTTTTAAATTTTGCCAGGGCAGCGGCCTGATAGGCCTACTCTTTACGATTTCCAACTGCTGTGGGATTTTTAACGTGTGCAACTTGCACACGGGACCTTCTATTTTTTTGCCTTTATCCGAGAAGGCTAGGCATCCAATCTCACTACCCAGGAGACCAGGGGGAGTATGGCATCATTAGGACCTTTGGTTCTGACAAAATTTCCATAAATTATATTCCCTCAACTGGGAATCTAACCTGGTACCACTAGAACTCGAGGCGGACTCTTAACCACTGCAACCCCCTTGCAGTGATGCTTCTGTTACTAGGAAAAACCTGGACAATGTCAGGTACTTACAGCTAGTAAATAGGCCCCACTTTACAACACTTCATAATACACCATTTCCCTTTTAACACCCTTTTAAAATTATAATCAAAACACAAATATAAAAAGAAAATTTGAAAACGCAAGAGTAAGCGCAGCACAGGAAGTGGATACCTAAGCTGCACTAGTGTCGGCATCAGTTGCTTTTTCTTCGTTCACCAGTATGCACATCTTGAGCTGTGCCTTAAATGTTAATAATTTCCTGTATTCGTTAGTGACTTATTATTTTAAATAAATTGTGCAATCATGTCTTCTAAGCGTAGTTGTAAATCTGTTTCTGTACATGTTAAAAACCCGAGAAAGACTCACCAGACATCACAATAGACATCACATCTATGGCCAAAGAACCTGTAGAACCAGTCAACCCTCCATCATCCACCCCTTTAACGCCACCCCGTTATGCTACTTCTCATAGGGAGGCATATGATGCGACACAGAGAATGCCAAAAGGAGTCTGTGTTGCTGACTAACCTTCTTTCTTCTAGGAGAACCTCTAGATGTGGCACCTAAAAATGCTCAGACATTGGACGAACAAGGAAAAATGGTAAAGGTAGCAGCAGAAATGAGGGAATATAAGATTGGTGTCATGGGACTGTGCGAAACAAAGTGGAAGGAGGTAGACAGTAGGAAAAGATTGGTGTCATGGGACTGTGCGAAACAAAGTGGAAGAAAGAAGGTAGACAGTAGATAAAACTCAGCACATGGGTGAAATGGTGGGGAACTATTTTACAAACTTCTGTGCTTCAAATCAACTGGCTATAGGAGAAGGCATGTTTCCACTTCTTCGTTCGCCCTGAAAAGGACAGTGGTTGCGTTGTGTCTGTTTACAACGTAGCTGTGATATCTGCACCTTTCGGTCGACACATCCGACTTCTGCACTGCATTTTTTAGGACCGGGTTTGCCTTCCCATTGCGATCCGTGCTCGCTCAGCCAGACTGCATTGCTGCAGGCTGTTTCCAGGACCACCACGTGGAGGTGGAGCACAGTCTTAACCAGCTCTGGTTCGCTGGTCCTGACGCAGGCAGTCAAGCTATGAGTCGCTGACTGCGGTCTCTATTGCTGCGTCTTGAGGTCCCAAAAAGCATGGATAACAACAGAAACCATCAATAAAATAAAAGACAGAAAAAAAAAAAAAACCAAGAAAGCACAATTAAACAGAAGCAAAAGCAGAAGTTCCAAAGCCAAGGCTGAAGAAGTGTATACAGAAGCAAACAAAGAAGTAAGAAGATGCATCAAAAGAGGAAAGATGAAATATATTGAGGAGTTGGCAAGAGAGGCAGAATATGCTGCAGCCAAAGGAAATATAAGAGAACTGTATAGTAGCACAAAGATGCTAATATGGAAATACAAGCAAGCAAATTTCCTCATAAAAGACAAGAATGGAAACTACTTAGCAATATACAAGAGCAAATGAAGAGGTGGGCAGACTGTTATGAGGACCTTCTCAATAGACCAGCTCCACAAAATCCTATACTGGCATGAATTCAATAATGGTTGGAGGTCTGTTTATGTCGTACAGATAGGTTGTGAGTTATTTTTGGCCCATCTGAGTAGAGTGGATGGTGATAGGTACGTGAGAAAAGTGTGAGAAATAGATTTCACAGGTGATAGCTTAAGGAAAAAGATATGTCTATGGAATGAGTTTCTCTATTCAATCCTATCTATATGACTATAATTTAGTACAAGACAACCTTGCCCTCCTCATACATATAAATATCAGTTTAACTATACACACACACAGCTATGTGACCACAAGACACACAAACGGGAAAAACTACGGTTACTTAAGTATGGGTCTGACCAACACAGTAAATTTCTTTGTTGTTTATTATCATTTAAACTTGACAACACCAATATCTAAGGAAAGATCAAATAAATAAAAAAATTTACATACATATGAAATAGCAGAATAAATGTGCCCCCTATGGAGAAAAAGAACCCAAAAAGTTAATAACCCAAAGGTCGAAGGTTTGCACTATGTTACAGAGTAGACAGTAAAGTAAGCAAGCTCCTACTATATGCTACCCAGTAAAGTAAACTAGTTTAAGCAAATCCAGTGTTGGTAAATTCCCTGTAACAAAGAAAAATATTCACTCTCTCTTTCATACAGTGGCCACTCAACACTCTTACCTACTCTTGGTGATATCCCTTGGAAATACAATTATCCCTGAAATATATATAAGGTCAGGTTCGCTTCCCAAATTGGCCCCAGTTCATCCTCTAACAAAACAAAAGCCTAGTGAGGTGAACGCAGAATCTGGTGTGGGTTTTTCCTGGATGAATAAAATGTCACCGCCAATAGTTGATGTAGAACGTGATCTTTGGGTTCACAGTTAAAAGAGGAAAATACAAGGGTGAGTCAAGTGAAAACCGGAAATATGTTATAACAATAAGAATAATCATGCCATTATATTGTAACTTGCCAATATTGTTGTCCTGGATGTCTCGAGTGTCATGCATGCGCCATCGCGGTGATGACGCATAAGGTGACATCATAATGACGTTTTAAAGATAGTCGCCCCGCTAGTGGAATGCACCAAACAGCAGCAGCGTTCTGTAATTCAATTTTTGATCAGCGAAGGGGTGAAACCAATATAAATTTATCAACGAATGAAGCTCAAGTACGATGATGCATGTATGTCAAGGTCGCAGGTGTATGAATGGTGTACAAAGTTCAAAAACGGCGTGATTTCTGTGACAGATTGTTCACGACCGGGTCAGGCACTCAGAGTAGTGACTCCAGAATCGATAGCAACCGTTGAACGACTCGTACAGGGAAACCACTGATTGACTGTGGATGATATTGCCACACATCTTGACATCAGTCACGGTTCAGCACACCACATCATCTCTGATGTGCTACAGTACCACAAAGTGTCTGCAAGGTGGGTGCCACGGCAGCTTACTCCAGAATTGAAACAACGACGCTGTACCTCTTCATCGGACCTGAAAGTCTTTCCTCCCAATGCCTCTTTGAGTCGTCCAAACAGGTGGAAATCACTTGGGGCTAGGTCTGGCGAGTACGGTGGATGTAGGAGACACTGAAAGTGCAGAGCCTCGATGGTTTCAGTCGTTGCATGGGGTCGAGCATTGTCATGTTGCAAAAGGACACCTTTACTCAAAAGTCCACGTCGTTTGGATTTGATTGCGGGTCGAAGATGATTCCTGAGAAGCTCTGTATACGTGGAACTGGTGACAGTGTTGCCCCTTGGCATGTAGTGCTCTAAAATAATGCCTCGTTCATCCCAAAAGAGAGTCAGCATTACCTTCCCTGCAGATGGCTGCGTGCGGAACTTCTTTGGTTTTGGCGAGTAGGGATGGCGCCATTCCTTGCTTGCTCGCTTTGTTTCAGGTTCGTGGTAGTGAACCCAAGTTTCGTCACAAGTAACAATTCTTGATAGGAAACCACCACCTTCTGTTTCGAATCGCCGCAAAAGTTCTTGACAAGCATCAATGCGTCGTTGTTTCAATTCTGGAGTAAGCTGCTGTGGCACCCGCCTTGCAGACACTTTGTGGTACTGTAGTACATCAAAGATGATGTGGTGTGCTGAACCGTGACTGATGTCAAGATGTGTGGCAATATCATCCACAGTCAGTCGGCGGTTTCCCTGTACGAGTCGTTCAACGGTTGCTATCGATTCTGGAGTCACTACTCTGTGTGCCTGACCCGGTCGTGAACAATCTGTCACAGAAATCACGCCATTTTTGAACTTTGTACACCATTCATGCACCTGCGACCTTGACATGCATGCATCACTGTACTTGAGCTTAATTCGCCGATGAATTTCTATTGGTTTCACCCCTTCGCTGATCAAAAATTGAATAACAGAACGCTGCTGCTGTTTGGTGCATTCCACTAGCGGGGTGGCCATCTTTAAAACGTCATTATGACGTCACCTTATGCGTCATCACCTCGATTGCACGTGCATGACATTCGAGACATCCAGGACAACAATATTGGCAAGTTACAATATAATGGCATGATTATTCTTATTGTTATAACATATTTCCGGTTATCACTTGACTCACCCTCGTATCTCCAGTATTGTGAAACATCTGGTTGCTAAAAATGTTACAATTGATAAATGATGATAATCCTATCCGTTGACTCCATGTTAGAGTGCCGATTCTGAAACAGCGTAAATTTCTGGATGCTTCGATGAATACGACTCTCAGAAGTCGGGAATAAATGTTATCTCTGCACACCTCAGTGGGCTGATAAAATTGAAAAAATATTGCTGGGTTTGGTAAGTCCAGTTAAATTTATAAGTTAAAATGTTTCTCAGGTATCTTTGGCAAATCTCGCTCACAAATGAAATTGGTGATGCACAAGCCAAGAAAAAGAGACAACATTAACCAATCAGAAAAAAGACCGCTGGATGCCCTTGTGATGAGATCTGCTAAGGATATAAGAAAAACAGTTATGGAAAAATGCTACTCCTCTATATAGCTATATATATATATATATATGCACACAGACGGGGACAAGACGGTCTCTTATCCTTTCCGTCAGTCCTGATTAAATTTAAAAGGCACACTGTGTTTTTCTTTTATGCCTACACTATCGCACGTCGCTTAAGTAGCTATTAATTTGGTCGGCGTCTGATAGTTTAGTCGTATGATATTAAATATTAGGCACTTATAATAAATACGCGCAATGAAATCAGTGTGAATTCTTTTCTGTCACCTAGCATCAAAATCAGTCAACTAAAACCGTCTCTTCTTGTGTGAGAAAGCTTGTGGTGAAAATTAACATTATAACTGAACATCCGGTATGAAATAGCTAAGCGTTATTTTATTTGACTAGTTTTACCAGCTAGAAAATCTAAGTGAATTATAATGGTAAAAGCTAACACTTTTAAACACGTAAGCACTAATTTATATTACCAAAAAATCAGAATGAAAAATCCCCACGAATTGCTAATAACACATTTAGTGAAATGGTTCTAGAACTGCGTGCTTAGACAATCCAAAAATTCTGAGTGACAACTGATAGCTGGTTTAAGAAAACATAGTTTATATATCATTATATTTCTCTGATCTATCGATGATGTTACTTTTCACGTTACCGTGTGTAACGAGGAATCAGAAACAGAGATTCAAGATAAAAGCTTTATGGCCAGTCTTTCGTCGAGGTTTTAACCGACATCAAAAGACTTATTACGTGTAACGGGTTTTCTCTGTACGAATGCCCGCTTCTGAAGATCAGAAAGCCCAGGGGTTTCTGGCTTCCCCTGAGTGCGAACTTCAAAAGATCTGTGTTTTTCACGTGCAGTCTGCCAGGTATCGTATGATTGACAGACAAGCTCGCGTGAGAGACGAGGTTAACAAACCTGATTCGCTACCTGTTACGGCGGGCAGGACATGAAAGTTTGTAAACACTTTGTTTGCTTGTGTTCAAAGAAGAGGGGCGGGATGACAATAAGCTTGTGTGAGTAACCACAGGCAGTAAATGCATGGTTTTAGCTAGCAAATCATAGAATGCTCATGGGATTACAAAGACTGTCAGATTACTGTAGGCTCTATTTCCATTATACGTCACACTGTGGAAGTCTGCTGTGGCGAGAGGTTTTATTTGGCTTTAAGATCAGTATAGTACTGACAATTACAGAAATAGAATTTCTGCAGAAAATGGTGAAGTCCCAGTGTCTGAGAGGACTACTGGTATCACAAATTAGTTACGGCTGTGAATGATCTGATCTCGAAACAATAGTAGAGAGGAGACCGACATAAAGTGCCACCTCCGCTGTGTAACTAACTGTGATATTAAAAAAAACAAGGAAACAGATTTTGCTTAACAATGATAAAATTGACAAGTCTTCAAATACAATTTCCTTATTATTTATTTAGTATATACACTATCTACTCTTGTGCTGAAGGGTGAATGTTGAAAAAAATGTAATGTAATGGAATTGTAAGTTTACATGTGATTTACAAATATTTATTTTATATATATATATATGTATATAAATATTTTACAACAAGTTTTCCAATTATAGGAACAAAAAATTATATCAGCTGTGCTGTTAATTAAGGATATAACACTTATCAGCTATGCTGTTATTATTGTCTCTTTCTACGCTAAATCAGTTTCTCGTCACTGACACTAGCTTTTGCTCACAATGCCGACAGAAATGGTACTAATGTGTACTCATCTCTTAGAAGTGCTGTCTTTCTTGGTTTGGTTGACACAAAACACCAGCTGTTGATCGTTTTGTTAGCCCACCCAAGACTGAGGGGGACTAAAGATGTAGAGTCTTGACAACCTCTATGCTCCTGCGGAGTTCCAGGCAGCTGGATTGACGACCCACGATCTCAGTTTTTATGACACGTATAAACCCTCTAAGATTCAAACCGGCCAGATTTTGACTCGACTTTAGCAAAGCAGGCTGCAGGTCATTGCACTCCAGGTAAGCTATAAATCAAGGTGACAAAAGCCCTCTTCAGTTGGTCGGTATCTCTGGCGCCGTGTCGGTGATGTGTGATTATGCATAAAATCCGCCCGATTATATAGGCAGGTAAATACTTAAGGAAAGCTTTCGGTTGGTTCCTGGCGGAGCAAAATGATTGGTTTCCTCCGGTTTGGTACCTGGTCTCATACAGCCTAATTTTATTCAGTTTTAATCCGCCATCTTGCGTGAACATGATGGCCGTTAATTTATTCTGTCTCAGAGACTGGTGAACGTTGATCGTTGATTGGTTGAAGCAAATCTGTATCTCGACATAGTGATTAACAAAGTAGTGGGTTACACTCGTTTCACGACATAGCCCCCTCCTTTCCTAGCTGTGACTTGTCATAGCTGACGTGTAAACCCCTGCTGTAGTTAATCCTTTTGCGTCTGTCCTTCCAGAGTACTAGGGTGTCGACTTAAAAAATCAGCTCCTACATTGTCTCTTCCCGGAATGTAATTCACGGTAAAGGAATAAGGCGCCAGAAGCAGACTCCACCTTAACAATCTCAAATTTAGCTTTTTAGATGCAGCCAAGAATGTTAAAGGTTGGTGATCGCTTTGGACAATGAAGTGTGTCCCATACAGATAAGGTGAAAATTTGTTGATGGACCAAATTAGAGCTAAACATTCTTTCTCTATGGTCGAGTAGTTCAACTCAGCTGCATTCAGCTTCCTACTGGCGTAGGCGACTGGTAAAAGTACCTCCGGCTGGGCTTTTGATTTCTGCAAGAGAGTTGCACCAATACCTATACTGCTAGCGTCCGTCCTTAATACAAATTCCTGTGTGATATCGGGTAGAGTAAGGATGGGTTTGCTGGTGAGTTTTGCTTTTAGCTCTGTGTAAGCTTTTTCACAATCAGCATTCCATTGGATTTTGTCCGGCTGTCCTTTCTTCGTTAAGTTAGTTAACGGTGCACACAGAGAGTTAAAGTGGGGTATGTACTTCTGATAGAACCCACATAATGACACGAATGATCTCACATCTTTCTTCGTTTGAGGTCTGGGTGCCTTCTTTAACTTCTCTATAATCTTTGGGTCAGGAGACATATGACCTGTAGAAATAGTGTGACCTAAGAATTCCAACTCCTTACAACCGATATAGCACTTGGTTGGACGTGCAGTCAATCCAGTGGCTCTCAGTCTGAAAACAACATGGAGAGCGCTACTATATGCTCTTCAAATGTGTTTGTAGCAACAAGAATGTCATCCATAAAGTTAGTGATATGGGGATTTTGTAGAGGTTCCAACAATTTCCTCATCATTCTTGAAAAGATACTGGGAGCATTTTTCAGCCCAAAGGGTAGTACATTAAACTCGTAGTGTCCGTCTGATGTACTAAATGCCAGCATTTTCCTAACTTCTGGTTTCACTGGTATTTGGTAGTATCCCTTGCTTAGATCTACCTTCGATAAATACCTAGCCTTACTCAGTGTAGAGAACAGCTGGTTGGTGTCAGGTAATGGGTCCACCTGAGATTCTGTGATCGCATTAAGCTTCCGGTAGTCGATACATAACCTGTGTTCACCACTCGGTTTTCTCAATAGCACCACACTTGAGCTATAGGGAGAGTCTGACTTCGAGATAATTTTCTCCTTCAACAGATAATCAACTTCCTCCCTTAGTGCTTGGGCTTTCGCATAGGGTATAGGGTATGTTCTCATGCATACTGGGGTAGGGTCGGTAACCTTCATGTCATACTCTAACAGATTCGTACGACCTGGCTTATCTGTGAGCACATCAGCATGGGTTTCCAACACCTTCTGAACCCTCTTCTTCTGCTCTGGAGTTAAATGTTCACTAATATTTACTTGAACATAATCCTCTGTAGTTGTGAGTGGATACTGCATAGAGTGAAGTGGTTCACCATGCATTTCTGTTGCAATGGCTAGGGTCATGATATGTGCAACTTCTGATGATTCCTTGTCATAGTATTTTTTAAGAAGATTGACATGATATACCTTCTCCTTTCCTTTCTTGTCAATCTTATAATTGGTCCTGGAAAGTTTTTCCAGTATGACATAGGGTCCCTGCCATCCAATCTGCAATTTATTATTGCTGCTCGGCAACAGTAATAACACCTTTTCACCCACCTCCAGTTCCCTATCCTTTGCTTTTTTTGTTGTAGTAGGCAGCATGCTTCCTCCTGGCCTGTCTTAAGTTATCATTGGCCAGTTTCCAACCTGCTTTCAAGCGAGATGTCAACTCGTTGACGTACTGGTATGCGGAAGTCACTGTTTCCTCTGCCTTTTCATCAGTCCATGTCCGCAGCAATGCTTCCAGTGGACCTTTGATTGGTCTTCCAAACAACAATGTAGCTGGAGCCAATCCAGTTGAATTGTGGGGTACTTCCCTATATGCAAATAGTGCCGCGGGTAAGTATGTATCCCAAGTATCAGGTTTTTCACTCGCCAGCTTTCTAAGGATTGAAATAAGCGTACCATTGAACCGCTCTATTTGACCGTTCCCTTGGGCATGGTAGGGACTACAATGATAGTGCCTGGCTTGAAATATCCTGAATACTTCTTGTGTTAGCTTTCCCTTAAACTGAGACCCATTGTCAGTCAATATCTGATGCGGGAAACCTAATCGGGTGAATATTGTCAACAGTGCCTCTGCCACATGCTTTGAATCTATAGCTGACATGGCCACTGCTTCTCCCCACATAGAGCAAGTATCAACCAAGGTTAAGATGTAAGCATTTCTCTTCTTGGTCCTAGTGAGGGGTCCAACAATATCTACTGCAACACGTTCAAAAGGGGTTCCCATAATAGGCATTTCTCCCAGTGTTGCTAGTGCAGTCCTATGCTTAGGAGCTACTCTTTGGCATTCTGGACAGGATCTTACATATCTTTTTATGTCCTCTGTAATTCCTGGCCAAAAGTAGTGACAGGCTATCCTTTGTCCAGTGGCCCCTATTCCCATATGTCCACTGAAGGGTATAGCATGTCCTAGCGTCATAACCTTCTCCCTGTAAGATTTTGGCACTACAAGCTGTCCATGCCCTTTAGGTCCTGTTCCAGCTTTTCTGTATAGTAGGCCATTCTTCATATACAAGTCTCCTTTCTCTGGAGGGTTATGTGCTTTAGGCAATTTGCCAAAACAAGGCTTCAGTGTGCTATCTGCTGCCTGAGCCTTTTTCATCTCTTCTGGATGAGTATTGATAGGATTCTCCATTTTCCTGGAGCTTTCCCTAGTCTGGACTGTTGCCATAACTACAGGTTTTATAGGTTCTCCAAGGAAAACATACCTACACCCCAAAATCAAAGGGTAAATAGGGTCGTCCATCACTGCTGCTTTGATTTCTCCTTCCACATAGCGAGATCTTATGTTTATTCGAGCTATGGGTAGTGTCATGGTTCTTGCTCCCTTGATCGGTCCTCTGATTTCCACTGTTTCTGTGGTTATCTGGTCAGGACTCACTAGAGAAGAGCACACAACTGAATCAAAGTCCAATCCTGTGTCATATAAACACAGTACTTGAGTGCCATTCACGGTCACTTCCTCACAGACAGGGGGATGATGGAAGTCCTTCTGACTTACTGCCAGTTCATTCCTTCCCTGATTCCCTGTTGTAAGACATGCAGCATGATGAGGAGGATTCTTCCTTCTGCAGTCCGCAGTATTGTGGTTACTCATTAGACAAGTTTTACACCACTTTCCTTCCTTCCGGTAAGGTGTCTTATCCGATCTTAGAGGGTTTTTGTCCTTTTGGTCAAATCTTTGTTTGTTCCTTGTGGTATGGTCCTTTTGTTCATATTTGGTATAGTTTTGTGATGATTTGAAGTTTTCACCCTGCTTCTTCTTATTTCCTAATAATTCTGCCTGAGCTGCTTGATATCTCTCAGCAACAGTTACAATATCTTCCAATCTCTCTGCTCCTTGTTCCATGATAAACTTCCTCATTTCTTGAGGCATGGACTCTTTCACTTGCTCCATCATTATAATTTCTTTCAGATCCTGACACTTTCCTAAACTACTCAATTTTTCCAAATGGTTTCCAATCTAGCAGAGAATTGGTGATAGTTTTCTCCTGGAAGAAGTTTAGCTGTTCGGAATTTCTTTCTATATGATTCTGAGTTTTTTTCATATCTCACAAGCAGTGCCTGCTTCAGGATTTCATAATCTTCCTGGTCATCTCTTGAGAGCTTCAAATATACATCGTAGGCAACACCTCTCAATCCCTGAGATAGTTTAAGACTCCACTTTTCTTTCACTAAGCCATAGGTAGTGGCTAGTCTTTCGTATCTATCCAGGTACGACTCAATGGCGTATTCTTTCTCAACAAATGGGTCCAGATGAAAATTCATGGCCCCACTTGAGGGGCTCTGGCTGGAGCTACTCTCTGAGTGAGGTGAGCTACCACCATTATTGCCAGTATTTGCCTGAATTTCAAGCTCTTTTAATCTCAACTGATGGTCTCTCTCTGCTTGTAATTTCCTTTCCTCAGCTTCAATTTTCTTTGCCTCATTTTCAGCCTCCATTTCTTGGCTTCAATTTCCAGTCTTTTGTCTTCTCTCTTAGCTTCCAGTCTTTTGTCTTCTCTCTCAGCTTCCAGTCTTTTGGCTTCTCTTTCAGCTTCCAGTCTTTTGGCTTCTCTTTCAGCTTCCAGTCTTTTGGCTTCTGCCTCTAATTGCAACTTTCTTTCTTCCCTATCCCTGTGTTTTTCCACTTCTGTTGTGACATACTGAGTAAGAGCATCACCTGTCATGTTTAATTCCTTACCCATCTGCATGATCGCAGTCCTGAACTTCACTAGATCAGCCATGGCGTTACTTAGATAGGGTATGTATATCTACTATAACCAAATTATTGTAATTAAACTTAATTAATTTAAATGAACAAAAAATTTCCGTGCAACTTTGTGAGCATCAACTATTTACTGAGTACTAAATGGTACTCCTCCTAAGAAAACAATAAAAAATCCTATTATAGAATTTTTTTTCAAAAATTTGTTTCTTATGTTATCTATGGGTGGCACAAGATAGAGTGTAGATGGATGAATAGACTAAGTATGGCTCAAGATATACAGAAATATCCCAGGAACGAGCCCCCAGTGTGGCGAGAGGTTTTATTTGGCTTTAAGATCAGTATAGTACTGACAATTACAGAAATAGAATTTCTGCAGAAAATGGTGAAGTCCCAGTGTCTGAGAGGACTACTGGTATCACAAATTAGTTACGGCTGTGAATGATCTGATCTCGAAACAGTAGTAGAGAGGAGACCGACATAAAGTGCCACCTCCGCTGTGTAACTAACTGTGATATTAAAAAAACAAGGAAACAGATTTTGCTTAACAATGATAAAATTGACAAGTCTTCAAATACAATTTCCTTATTATTTATTTAGTATATACACTATCTACTCTTGTGCTGAAGGGTGAATGTTGAAAAAAATGTAATGGAATTGTAAGTTTACATGTGATTTACAAATATTTATTTTATATATATATATATGTATATAAATATTTTACAACAAGTTTTCCAATTATAGGAACAAAAAATTATATCAGCTGTGCTGTTAATTAAGGATATAACACTTATCAGCTATGCTGTTATTATTGTCTCTTTCTACGCTAAATCAGTTTCTCGTCACTGACACTAGCTTTTGCTCACAATGCCGACAGAAATGGTACTAATGTGTACTCATCTCTTAGAAGTGCTGTCTTTCTTGGTTTGGTTGACACAAAACACCAGCTGTTGATCGTTTCGTTAGCCCACCCAAGACTGAGGGGGACTAAAGATGTAGAGTCTTGACAACCTCTATGCTCCTGCGGAGTTCCAGGCAGCTGGATTGACGACCCACGATCTCAGTTTTTATGACACGTATAAACCCTCTAAGATTCAAACCGGCCAGATTTTGACTCGACTTTAGCAAAGCAGGCTGCAGGTCATTGCACTCCAGGTAAGCTATAAATCAAGGTGACAAAAGCCCTCTTCAGTCGGTCGGTATCTCTGGCGCCGTGTCGGTGATGTGTGATTATGCATAAAATCCGCCCGATTATATAGGCAGGTAAATACTTAAGGAAAGCTTTCGGTTGGTTCCTGGCGGAGCAAAATGATTGGTTTCCTCCGGTTTGGTACCTGGTCTCATACAGCCTAATTTTATTCAGTTTTAATCCGCCATCTTGCGTGAACATGATGGCCGTTAATTTATTCTGTCTCAGAGACGGGTGAACGTTGATCGTTGATTGGTTGAAGCAAATCTGTATCTCGACATAGTGATTAACAAAGTAGTGGGTTACACTCGTTTCACGACATCTGCTACAGCAGAACTACTAGAAAAGCAAGCAAGAGGGCCTGCAAAGTTTTGTGAGCATTGTTAGTTTTAAATGCTTTGTTCATTACAGACCTCGTTTTGACGAGCCCGCTTAGTTCGACCTAGACACGGGGTCCGTCGGGTTTATTAGGGCACATGTTCAAAATTTTAAGGAAAATTCTCCAAATCTTTTGGCCGAATACCATCACCAATCGAGAACTGCTTACTCGGAGCAACTAATAGGACATGCACACCATCATAGCTGGCAGATGCTGGAGTTGGGTTGACCACATCCTCAGAAGAGATCCTAATGACATCACAAGAACAGCTATGCTGTGGGCTCCTGAAGGAAAGTGAAAGAGAGGCCGACAAAAAACAGCTTGGCGGAGAACTGTGGAGGCCGAGATGCAAAGAATGAACCAGAGCTGGGGCACTGCACTAGGGATGGCGCCGACTGAACAAAGTGGAAGCAGTTTGTTGCTGCTGCCCTATAAGACGCTACAGGCGTGATGGCCACTGACTGCTTTGACAGTCGGCAGCTAAGGATCAGAGAAGGGGAAAACGATCTGGTCAACAATAACTTTACTGCGTTACCCAGGAGAACCTAAAGAGTAGCTGTGCCAAATTTCAAGAAGAAATTTCAAGGCAAAGATTTGTTAAAAGTACCAACATACACAGCCATATATATATATATATATATATATATATATATATATATATATATATATATATATATATATATATATATATATATATATATATATATATATATATATAGATATATATATATATACACACACACACACACACACACACACACTTGTTTTCCTGTGTCGTTTTTTTTCAACAATCGGCCTATCATGTGCGAATAGCCACACATGTGTAAATAAGACGCTTCGGAAGAAAGAACAGATTAGGCGAAAGCACACTTTTATAAATAGGCTACATGTATTCGAATGCCTTTTTAAATTTTTCTCCTACTCTGATTTCCTAACTTTTTATCTCGACCCATTTATATTCATATAACAGGTATAACGCCCCCGGCGAAATCAAGTGGGTTGACTATAGTTAAATGTATCACGTCGCAAGTTGGCAAGCAAGAGCAGTCAAAAGGCTGCAAATCAGCAACATGCCAGGAAATGAGGAGGCAGACAAACTTGCTAAGGAAGGAGGTGCCTTACAACAAAATGATATAGAGACAACTTACGCAATGGCAAAGACTACTATAAAGGCTACATTCAAGTCCAAATGGGAAAGAGAGTACCCGGGCCATTTGAAAAATGACGCATATCATCAACTATCCAGGAAAGAACAGGTCATCATTTTTCGGCTACGGACTGGACACAACAGATTGAGATACCATCTATACCACAAATACAAAATTGGTGCAACAGATCTCTGCACCTGCGGTACCAGCCCGATGACAGTCGAACACCTGCTGCAGTACTGCCCAACCTACAGTAATGATTGGAGTAGCATGGCAACAACCCACTTCTGTATACGAAAAACTGTTTGGAGATGTCGGGAACCTTGAGTTGACTACTGCCTTTATTAGAGACATAAATGTGGAAGTTTGAAGGCGAACGAGGAAGAAGAAGAAGAAGATTAATCAAATATTCATTATCAGAAGTCCATTGTCACGAGGCAGCGTTCACCCAGTGCGCATGTTCGTACAATTTGTATTCATCTGTAATCAGCCGTGATAACACTCTGAATTTTAAAGAAAAAAAACCTAGATATCTGTGACTTCGGCTATTTTATACGATTTTTGGGTTACTTTTGACCATTTCGAGCTATTTTGGGAGAAATCATGTGGGTTCTAATGAAGGAAAATGACACCTAGACGGGACCAAAACAAAACCTATATCTAGGTGAATCCACCTAGAAGTGGCAACGCTGGTAAACAGCACAGATAAAAACGTTACAGAACCTTGAAACCAGAGCCTGGCGAACGCATACATCGGCGGGGAGTAGGCCAAAGAGTTTTGACGAGTGTAAATAACGTTTGTTTTTTTTTTCAATTGAGGAAGAAAAATATCCTGTTCAACCCCATAAAGGGTTATAAATAGAATATGTAGTGTCTCTATTGTCATATACTATGTTCAGTTGCCTAATTGAGAATGTGGCATCACATCTGTCTGATTATTGTAAATATAAAAAAAAGGTAAAGGAACCCGTTACACGCCATTGAGGCATATTTTGGGAATATGGTGTTATTATCTTGACCGTCGGCACACGAGGGGTGATGTGGTCGGCATCACGTTGGCCGCCTTAACCTTCCCAGAGTTGCTCTGGTACCCATTTGATGCTGGGTCGACCCAGGAGCCGTTTGGGGCCTAAAAATTCCCGCCTCATCTGGGGATCGAACCATAGACCACTGCGTTAGGAAGCCAGTGCACTAACCACTATGCTACCGCGGCTCCTGATTATTGTAAATATGGCAAATTTAAATTTCCAAAATGTATGTGAGTTTTCCTTAACTCTAAAGTGGTAGTTTCTTCATACTTGTCAAATGGTGTAAAACAACACAAATTAACACAATCTTCTCTTTCTCTCCTCCCCCCCCCCCCCCCCCCCCCCAAAAAAAAACAAACAAATCAAACAAACAAATCACTCTATACTAATTTTTGTTCGTGTCAAAAATTGTTTGACTGTACTGTGCAGTTCCCTAGTTCTGTCTACTCTCAACACTGTTCTGTAATCATGAGTAAATTGGATGCCTGTAAACAATCTAATATTGGGATTCTCTGTTGTTCATACGCTTTACACTTTAATAAGAAATGCTCTATATTATTGTCCTAAAGACATTCTGCACATCAAGGATCTTCATTTCTGAAATAGCACATTCCCAGTTGTAGTCTGAGAATGTCCAGTTCCCTAGATCGGCGTCGTGCTATGGGAGTGCGGAGGGGACGGTCCGCCCCGGCAGCTAGCCAGGAGGGGGTGCCTTTGAGCACTATTATGACAGTACTGTTAAAAATGTACTTCACCCAAAATTAATTTTTCTGTGTGTTGGGGTGGGGGCGGGGGAGAGATCCGGCCTGTGTGTCAGCTACAATTACGCCCCTGCCCTAGATACCTGACATTTTCTAGTTGGAGTCTTGAACGTTTTATGTGTACGGCAAGTCTTCCTTTCATATCCCATTCATCTGTTACTATTATTTTAATTACGCTTTTAATCTCGGATTTAGTCATTTCTACATTTATTGGTTTTTAATTAACATGCTAAAAATAGCTTGAGATTGTAAGAAAAATGCCACGGAAAGCCTAGTTGTTAATTTTGTTTATTTCACAGAAACGCAAACGGAAGATAATCAGGTTACGGGGCGAACACAAGACACGATTGCGTAAATATGTACAGTTATATCTTAAAACTAGAACAGCACGAACTGTAGGGAGCTAATACTGTAGTATGAAGAAATACAGTGCGTGTTCAATGAACACCACAAGCTTGGTTTATTGAAGTACAGTAGTGTAGTGTATTTGGGACATTTTCGGTACACACAGCGCAGACACCCTAAGTCTCATGCATGATACATCGACCTGAACACGGTTGTGTACACAGTCATCTCCGGGTACTGTATATTCTTCTGCTATTTTTCTTTTAATTATGAGTTTGATCTCTGCTCTGCCCAGCCCAACATTTATTTGCTTTGTGGTACGTCTGCCTTTCTAGGCGTATATATCCGCCCTTTCGTTTCCCTCTATACCAGTATATAAAAGTACCCAAACTAAATAATATAAAATGTTATCAAACCTAACGGTTTTTTTATATTTGGACATGCGCCCTAATATAACCGACTAGGTTTAACGGGACACGCCTCGCCAAAATAATATATATTTTTTAAAGTACCCAAACTATTAAAACTGAACATATAAATATGTATTATTAGCCATAAATATATCCCTACTCTGTACCAGTATCCTACATAGCCATATGCCCCATAGAGCTTGATTCAGGCTTACAATCGTCAGTTTATGGCAGTGATTCTTAATTAACCAGGTTCAAGTCGAGTCTCAAGTCTCATTGTTTATCTAAAACTAGCTATAGTTAACATTATAACAATCGTTTTTATCTAAAACTAGCTATAGTTAACATTATAACAATCGTTTTTATTCTGTCAGTCACTATAAACAGTAATGAAAAATAATAATCTCTATTGTTTGTATTTTATTTACTGACTACTCATAATATATCGATTTAAACAAACCATTTCGGTTTCTCCGGATGAGTAGGCCCTGTGTGCTGCAAGAAGTAGGTTCGCCAAAATTGACAAGTCCCGAGTCGAGTTGCTAATAATAAACCTGAGTTGAGCTTCGTATCGAGTTGTTGTTCGACAACACTTGTGGTCTCGAACACTTAACTCCCCTGCTGTAGTTATCTGCTATGGAACTGCATTTTACTATTACTAGTTTCAATATGAGCTGGTTTAATTTCGCGATAGAAACCTAACCCTAACTGCTACGAAAGAACACTTAACTACACATAGGCCTATTCACTGCGGAGCAAAAAGGTACGAGTAATAGGAAATTACCACTCAGGGTAATCCCGCCATGATCGTCATTGCGGGATTACCCTATTCAGTATCCATCGACTTCTTCTTTGATCCTTAGCCGCCGACCGTCAAAGCAGTCAGTGGCCATTACGCCCGGTGGCGTCTTGTAGGGCAACAACAAATTGATTCCACTTTGCTCGGTCGGCGGCCATCCTTCGTACAGTGCCCCAACTCTGGTTCATTCTTTGCATCTCAGCCTCCACAGTCCTCCGCCAAGTTGTTTTTGGTCGGCCTCTCTTTCGTTTTCCTTCAGGGGTCCATAGCATAGCTGTTCTTGTGATGGCATCGGGGTCTCTCTTCTGAGGACATGGCCAACCCAGCTCCAGCGTTTGCCAGCTATGATGGTGGGCATGTCCTCTTGCTTGCTCCGAGTAAGCAGATCTTGGTTGGTGATGATATTCGGCCAAAAGATTCGGAGAATTTTTCTTAGGCATGTTGTATGAAAAGAGGACAATTTCGACATTTCCTTCTCTGTAACTCTCCAGCTCTCCGCGCCATAGAGAAGCACAGAAAGCACACAGCTCTGATATAATCCTAATTTTGTGGTTGTGCTGTACTGAGAGGACTTCCAGATGTTGTTTAAACTAAAAAAGGCTGTTCTTGCTTTGTTCATTCTGTTGTTGATGTCTTTGCTTGCTCCGCCGTCTGGTGTTACTATGCATCCTAGGTATGTGAAGGCATATGTCTGTTCCAGTTGCTGATTCCTTACTGATATGGGCTCAGGGTTGCTCACATTGAGCGTCATGACCTCTGTCTTCTTTAGGTTGATGTTCAAGCCCACCTGCTGACTATACTTATTAAGTCTATCCGTTTTTTCCTGGATGTGTTGATGTGAATGTGCTAGCAGTGCAATGTCATCTGCATATTCCAGATCTTCTAATGTAGAAAATGTAGTCCATCTTCCATCGACTATGACATTAATATTGCATAATGAAATAGCCCGAATTTTCGCCGATGAGTGATGTCAGACTGTGTACCGTGGTACTGTTTCAGTGCACGCGAACCCTCTCGCTGGACAGGTGCGCATGCTAGATACAGGGTTTAAAAATAGAAGAAAGCAACTGTGGTGATGCGGACACCACCTACCTACCAAGACGGTAAACAGAAAGTGTAACTGAGACACCAGTAAATATTGAAAGGAAGGCGTGGTTGTTACAGAATCGCAGAAACAAAAATGCTGACATTTGCTGTCTTAGTCAAGTGCACGACATATGGTGGAAAACGTGGATAAATAGTACTTTTTGGTTTCTTTTTTTTTTTTACGGTGGAGGGGGTATTAAAAAAAAAGTAAAAACGCGACCAAAGATCATCTCGCTTTTCTCTGAATCATATGGTGGCTCACGAGAGCTAAAGTTATTTACTTTCAGTTGTATTGTAATCAAGGATGTATAACTTCCTTGGTGAAATGATAAAAACACCAAAAGTTTTTTTTTTTTTTTTTTTTTTTTTTCACATAGGCCTATGTGATGGTTAGCCTACATTTTACAAACAGTAGGCCCTAATTATTGTTGGTTTTCATCAACTTCAGTTTATTTTATCAATTCAGCTATGATTCATAGCCTACATCTTTTTCATCATCATTGTTCAGTAGGCCTAATGCATACTCTGCTACTATGCTCTATTCCTATTTATTTTCTTTTTTCTCTCCCCCCCCCTCCCCCCCGCTCTAATTCAGTTAGTAAAACTAACTAGTACTGCATGCATGAAACTGAATTAGACAGAAATTAGAGACAAAACAGCAGGCCTGGGTGTATCAGTTTTACTATCTATCATCATAATTTCCCTTTTCATTCCTTATGGAGCATGGAACCACCAGTACAGATGGGCACCCTCGCAGGAGATACCCCAAAGCATTCACTTGCTCTTGCAATGTTGGTTTCTGTATCAGTTAGTTTAACATGATGAGGTTGCCCATATTAGTCACCTCCTGTGCAACCCCTGTTGGAGCAATAGTACTAATCTTTCTGTGTCTCATAACAGAGGAAATGAAATAGTTTTCTATTGTAAAACATACAGACCATTTCATTTGTTACTACTTAATTCTATTTTGTTGCTCATCCATCTTCTAAACTTGAATTTTTGATGCACATATATTTTGTTTTTGTTACGATTGGCACATTTATTCACAATCTCCACAGGTAAACCATTCTTTAATTTATGCCAGTTTTCATTTCTTGAGTGAGATTATTTTGTTTTGTTGCAGATGATGGATACTTACTAGTTCTTCTTAAAGCCAAATTTGAGTACACTTTCAAGAATGAGTGATAATTCTTTTGATTCGGACTCTGAAGATGAGAGTGATGGGTTGGAGGTTGTGGTACCACAGAGGATGACATATGAGTCACTTAGTCGGTAAATACCATTGCTGTTAATACTGAAAGTTGTATAAATAGTCAGTTGTATAAATCAGTAAAGTATGATTTTTTTTTGTCTTTTGGGCAGTTTACTTTTCCTTCTGTGGTTATCATAGTAGGGCATACAGCAGCAGACACTTCAGCTTGTGCATTTATCTGTTACGACTGCAAAGATATTGATGTGAAAAACCCAACCTCTGCCGACCCAAGTAGAACACTCCCAACTAAGATGGTTTGCCCATGTCAAGAGAATGAGAGAAGATCGGCTACCACGACAAGTATGGGAAACTAAGAGCCAGGGATTCAGACCTCCAGGACGACACAGAGTCCGCTGGGAGGATAACATTAGACAATCTCTGAAGGACCGAAGACTAGAATGGAACCAGGCCAGGAGGAAGACAGCAGTTAAGATAGTCTGGCACTCTCTCTTCCAAACCTCCACACCTCAAGGTAGAAGGGGAACGACTAAGTAAGTAAGGTATTGATGTGTAATATAAAGTACTGTATGTCATTATTATTTGTGATGAGGTCAAATATATAGGTCTTCAACCCCTTATCCGAAACCCTTGAGGCTAGATTAGTTTTGGAATTGTGAAATTTTCAGAAGAGTGGCAAAGTTCATGTACCTTATATTACAGCAACATGCTGGCTGGGTCTGTGGCAACCTCCCGTAATCAAAAGCATTAATATTTCTAAAATTCCTATTTATATTGAAAAATAATCTTTATAATTTATTATTGTCTAATGTTGAAAGAATAAAAGTTTTATAATGAAAACTTTTTTTTATTTTAGTTCTCTTAAAATAGGTATCTAATCAATATTTTATAATTTCACCAGTTCATCTAAGTTACAGTACTGCAGTAAAATGCAACTATATTATATAGTGTGGGCTATTTTATTACAGTGGCCCATCTATAATAGAATATAAGTATCTTCTCTTTGCTTCTGATGCCTTACGCCTGCTTAGGTCATGTCATGCACATGAGTAATGGTCATTCATTCATTACTCTTCAGCTCCCTGTGGAGTTTAGTCCTTCAACAAATTCACGCAAAGTCCTTCCTGTGCCGTCTGCTCAAGATCCTTCCAAGTCATCTTTGTCCCTTTCACTTCTGCCTGCAGTTCTCTTCTCCATGAGTTGTTTGGTCTCCTTCTGCCTCGCTTAATCTGGGGATTCCAAAAGATGAGGAGGATATACTAACACGGTAACCTACCAAGCTTATTATACAAGGCAACTAAGGAGGGTTGGGAGTGGGGCTGACTACCCCCCATGCTGTAGAAGCTAACATAACTTCAACAAGTGTGGACACAAGTGATGCTGCACAAAATCTTTTCAGATTTCAGAGCTTTTCACACTTTAGAATTTCAGATAAGGGGTTGAGTTCTTCTTTAATCCTTAGCCGCCGACTGTCAAAGCAGTCAGTCGCCATCAAGCCTGATGGCGTCTTGTTGGGCAGAAGCAAACTGCTTCCACTTTGCTCGGTTGGCGGCCATCCTTTGTGCAGTGTCTCAGCTCTGGTTCATTCTTTGCATCTCGACTTCCACAGTTCTCCGCCAGGTTGTTTTTGGTCTGCCTCTCTTTCGCTTCCCTTCAGGGGTCCATAACAGCTGTTCTTGTGATGGCCTCGGGGTCTCTTCTGAGGACGTGGCCAAAAGGGGGTTGAGTACCTGTGTTCTGTACAGTTGTTGCCAGCTTTTAGATGTTTAGTTAGTAAGGTATGAATCATGCGCTGTGTACTTCCCGGGGGTCTCTGATGAGACAAAGAAAGAATGGGACTACTGCTCCCACAGACGACATGGGACTACTGCTCCCACAGACATGGGAACTACTGCTCCCACAGACATGGGAACTACTGCTCCCACAGACATGGGACTACTGCTCCCACAGACATGGGACTACTGCTCCCACAGACATGGGACTACTGCTCCCACAGACATGGGACTACTGCTCCCACAGACATGGGACTACTGCTCCCACAGACATGGGACTACTGCTCCCACAGACATGGTGACTAATTTGAGGTTATATATGGGGGCTGGCAACCTCATCATGCAAAACACATTGTTACAGAAACCACCACTGAAAAATCAAAAAGGGGAGGGGGCTGCAGAGGTGGTTCCATGTGACAAAAGGGTGAAAAGGAAAATGAAGGTATGTATCATAACAAAAAGACTGTTCATCATCATTATTCATCTTGAGTCATCTTCTTCATCTCTGCATAAGAAGCTCTGGTTGATTTGTCTCCCTCTTGTCATTCTTCTCCAGGTTCTCTTTGACCTGCCCATTGTTCTTTTATTTTGTAAGTTCCAATCGAACGGCATTGTCTTTTCATACTTGCTTTCTTTTAATTTTCCGTGGGTATCTCCAATCTATCTCCTGCTGCATCAGTTGTAGCCTGGTTCTGTTCAGTAGATCAAAGTTTGTTATTACATCTGGCCATCTGGTAAGGAGAACATGATTGAGGCATCTTTGGTGGATGGTCTGTTATTTGGATGTGGTAATTTGATGACACATTTCCAGACCACAGCGTAGGACAGATTTTACACAGTGAACGACTTTATTTTACCAGGGGAAAGCTGGAGAATTTCATACTGGTTGGTCAGAGTTTAAGGAAAATTTTGCTTTATTAACCCCTTTGCCAATATTGATGAGTTTAGTTTGCCAGTTTAACTTCTTGGTTTGTTTGTTTGTTTGTTTGTTTTTTTTTGCTGTTCATGTTTCAGTCATGTGACAGCTATCTTGAAAATTTGTATTTTTGTGTTGGATTCATCATCATCGTCATTCCTTTTCGTTCCCTATGGAACATAGGGCAGAAACAGTTGCTCTCCATCGATTTCTATTCTGTGCTGTCTTTTTAATCGGTGCCCAAGTCATTCCAATTTCCCTAGCATTCTCTTCAACAGTTCTTCTCCAAGTTCTTTTTGGTCTCCCCACTCTTCTTTTCCCTTGTGGGTTCCAGTCAAGGGCAACTCTGGCTATGCTTGATTTTTCTCTTCTGAGTGTTTGTCCTATCCATCCCCACTTTCTTGCCTTAATTTCTGTTTGTATTGGCTGTTGTCCGCATCATTTCCTTAGCTCTATAATTGTTATTACATCTGGCCATCTTATACTTACATCTGGCCATCTTATACAGAGGATCCATCAGAAACATCTATTTACAAATGTCTGTAGCTTGGAGGTGATACTCTTTGAGACATACCATGTCTCTGAGGCATACAGCAAGACTGACTTCACATTTGAGTTAAAGATTCAATCTCTCTGGATATAGCTGAGGAGTTCCATATTGGTCGCAGGGCATTAAAAGCGCATCTGGCATTATTTATCTTTGAGCAGTCGTCACCAGCTGTTACCCTGTCAATGTTACTCCCCAGATATGTAAAGCTTTCTACTTCTTCAATGACTTGATCATTGATCTTCATCAAGTCCGTCTGCTTATTATTTATTCTCATTTCTTTTGTTTTATTTACTTTTATGTGTAGTCCCATCTTTGCTGCTTCTGTTACTAATCTATTTGTTTTCTCCTGCATATCTTGCTGTCTATGTGACAGAAGGTACAAATCATCTGCAAAGTCTAGATCCTCCAGTTGTTTATTAAATGCCCAGTGTTGGATTTGATTTCTTTTTTTTTTTTTCCCATATATTTTCCTATGCACATTGTTATATCACTTTGTTACTCCAAGTTTGCCTGTATTGCTGCCAAGATATAAGTTTGAGTCCACGTCTTGTAGAGATGATTCTGTTGTTGTTGTTATTGATCCAGCAGCGCTTGGTGTCTTGCCCTTCAGCCCAGTGCCATGTAGTGATATCTGCATGTTTTCGCAAGTTGTTTGTAGAGATGATTCTCAAAGTGCAGTCTTGCATCATTTGTCACATAATCTTTGTCTTTCCTCTGTGTTATTTTTTTTTCTGACCCAATTTTTGGGACATCTCATCCAACGTTCTCATTTTGTGACATCTCATCCAATGTTCTCATGTTTTGCATCTCATTTTGGCTTAGGAATAGATGGTCAACTTCACCATTAAAATTTAGGTCATTGGAATATTCATAAGAGTCCACTGAATTCCATTTCTAAAAGTATATTTTGCTGCTTTCATAATACTGTCTGTAACCATGAATAAGAGTTTTAAAAGGCATCCATGAACATTCCAATTCTTATCTCAAAGGGTTCTGTAAATTATCATTTATGAAGTACTCTCTATGCCATGTCTCCGTATGTTTTCTTTATAAAAACCTAATGGGGAACTCTGTCGTCATTCTCTTTTGTGCTCCTACACAGGATGGAGCCACCACTGTAGCTGGTCCCCTTGCATGAAGCCCACACCAAGCCTCCCCTTGCACGAAGCCCACACCAAGCCTCCACATGCTCATGCAGTGGTGGTTTCTGTGGCAACTTGTTTTGATGAGGCACAGAACAGTATTATCCTACCCGACATGTCATAAGAGGCTACTAAGGAGAGTTGGGCTTGGGGCTAGCCACCCCATCCTGTAGATATTTTGTAAATCACAAACTCTTCAGTCAGAAACATGAACAAGACTGTCAGTTTGACTCCACTGCACATCAGCTAATATTTTTCATGCATTATTTTTGTATTATATCCCTTCTTCATAAGCATCCAATTAGTACAGGGGTTAGAGTGCTGGCATCTCAGGGCAAACTTGGCGGAGAACTGTGGAGGCCGAGATGCAAAGAATGAACCAGAGCTGGGGCACTGCACGAAGGATGGCCGCTGACCGAGCAAAGTGGAAGCAATTTATTGCTGCCCTACCAGGCGTGATGGCCATAGACTGTTTTGACAGTTGGCGGCTAATGATCAAAAAAAGAAGATCTCAGGGCAAATGTACTGGGTTCAAAACACGGTAGTGTCGTGCACCAGTCTGCCCAGTTGTAAATTGGTACCTAACTCTGCTCTTGAGTTAGGGAAGGCAAAGGTGACAAGGAAGGGAACTGGTCACCCCACCTCTCAAAGCTGGTCCTAGTATAGGGAAGTCTCTAACACTTCACTCCCCTTCTGCATTAGCTGCCATGGGACAGTCATTTTTTTCTTATCCCTTCTTCTTTTGCAGTTTCCAATATTTCTGTCTTCAGGAATTCCATCAGTTATGATGCTTTGTCTGCTTTCCAATAAACATTTTATAATCTTTCTCATAATTTTTGTCTTTTCCCTGTGTATTTTCAGGCCCCCTTGTGACCTCTCATCAAGAACTTTCATTTTCTCTAGCATCTGATTATGGTTATGGGACAGAAGAGCCAAGTCATCTGCAAAATCTAGATCATCAAGCTGTTTAGTCAGATTCCACTGGATTCTATTTCTGTTGTGTGATGTTGATGTTTTCATAACCCAATCTATTGCTAGTAAGAAAAGAAATGGAGACAAGAGGCATCCCTGTCTCACTCCCATTATAATCCCAAACGGTTCTTTTAGTTGTCCTTCATGAAGAACTCTGCATGTCATGTCTTCATAGGTCTTCCTTATTAAGTTAATGATCTTCATGGGAACTCCATAATGCCTCATCAATTTCCAAAGTGATTCTCTGTCTACACTGTCAAATGCATTTTCATAGTCCACGAATCCGATGCATAGCGGTGAATTCCATTCCAGACATTGTTCCGCTATTATTCTCAATGTGGCTGTCTGGTCTGTACAGGATCTAGTTTGTCGAAAACCTGCTTGTTCATCTCTCAGTGCTTGTCTATGGACTCTTTTAATAATCTCTCAGGGATGATTCAAACAGAATTATTTTCCTGGCACTGATAGTAACATTATTCCTCTATAATTTGTTCACTCTTGTAAATTTCCTTTCTTAGGCAACTTGACCAGATAACCTTCCTTCCATTCTGCTGGTATTTCCTCTCTCTCCCAGACTTTGCCAAATAGTTTGTAAAATATCTCTGTAGAGGTATCAATATCTGTTTTGATGGCCTCTGCTGGAATGCCATCTGGACCAGTTGCTTTTCCATCTTTCAGAAGCTTTATGGCTTTCTTTATTTCTTCTCTACTTGGTCGTTCACAGCTTATTTGTAGCTCCTCTTCTGCTGGTTGGATGTCTGGGGGATTAGTTGGAGCTGGCCTATTGAGAAGTTCCTCAAAATGTTCTGTCCATCTCTTCATTTTTTCTTGTATATTACTAATCAATTTTCCATTCTTATCTTTTATGAGGCCATTTCCTTCCTTTGATCCTTAGCCATCGACCGTCAAAGCAGTCAGTGGCCATCACGCCTAGTGGCGTCTTGTAGGGCAACAACAAATTGATTCCATTTTGCTCGGTCGGTGGCCATCCTTCGTACAGTGCCCCAACTCTGGTTCATTCTTTGCATCTCAGCCTCCACAGTCCTCCGCCAGGTTGTTTTTGGTCGGCCTCTCTTTCGTTTTCCTTCAGGGGTCCAAAGCATAGCTGTTCTTGTGATGGCATTGGGGTCTCTTCTGAGGACATGACCAACCCAGCTCCAGCATCTGCCAGCTATGATGGTGTGCATGTCCTCTTGCTTGCTCCGAGCAAGCAGATCTTGGTTGGTGATGGTATTCGGCCAAAAGATTTGGTGAATTTTTCTTAAGCAAGTTGTGTGAAAAGAGGACAATTTTGACATTTCCTTCTCTGTAACTCTCCAGCATTCCGCACCATAGAGAAGCACAGAAAGCACACAGCTCTGATATAATCTTAATTTTGTGCTTGTGCTGTATTGAGAGGACTTCCAGATGTTGTTTAGGCTAAAAAAGGCTGTTCTTGCCTTATTCATTCTGATGTTGATGTCTTTGCCTGCCCCGCCGTCTGGTGTTACAATGCATCCTAGGTATGTGAAGGTGTCTGTCTGTACCAGTTGCTGATTCCTTACTGATATGGGCTCAGGGTTGCTCACATTGAGCGTCATGACCTCTGACTTCTTTAAATTGATGTTCAAGCCCACCTGCTGGCTATACTTATTAAGTCTATCCGTTTTTTCCTGGATGTGTTGATGTGAATGTGCTAGTAGTGCAGTGTCATCTGCATATTCCAGATCTTCCAATGCAGAAAATGTAGTCCATCTTATTCCTCTTGGACTGCCCTCTGTTGTCTGGTGCATCACCCAGTCTATGACTGTTAAAAATAGAGTGGTTGATAAGGGGCATCCCTGTCGTACTCCTGTCTTCACCTCAAAGGTTAGGTTGCTCTGCCCAACACTACACGTAAAGTTGGCATAGAGGCTTTTTATGATTGACACTATGCAGCTTGGAATTTCATAAGCCCTCAGTATTTTCCATAAACTGTCCCTATGTATGCTGTCAAAAGCCTTTTCAAAATCAATGAAATTGATGTACAGCTGTCTTTGCCTATCTGAGCACTGCTCTATAATGTTCCTGAGAGTGAATATATGATCTACACATCTTCTGTTCTTTCTATGTACACTTCATGAGCCTTGGCTTTTGAGCTTCTTGTTTTGCTTCTGTTTAAATCTACCTTTTTTGTTTTTCCTGTCTTCTATCTTGCTAATGGTTTCTGTTGTTATCCATGCTTTGTGCTGATGTTCTCTTTTTCTCAGTACTTCATCACATGTCTCGTTCCATATATTTTTTACTTGTTGGCAGTAGTCTTCCGTATCTGCTTCATCTTCCAGCTGTTGGAGTGCTTGGTATTTGTTGGATACTGTGATTGAAAATTTTTCTCTTATTTCCTGATTTCTTAGATGTCCCACATTATACTGTTGTCTATAGCTATATACTGTTGTAAATTTCTTGAGTTTTAATTTTGTTCTAGCCAACAGAAGATGGTGGTCTGATACCACATCTGCTCCTCTACATACTTCTACATCATGCAATGATGACCTAAACTTCTTACTTATGCATATGTGATCAATCTGATTCTCAGTTCTGTGGTCATGTGATATCCATGTTGCTTTATGTATTCTTTTATGTGGAAATATGCTTCCTCCTATAGCTAGTTGATTTGAAGCACAGAAGTTAGCTAATAGTTCCCCATTCTTGTTCATCATACCTAATCCATGCTTTCCCATGATTTCTTCTAAGCCTGTTCCTATTTTTATGTTTAGGTCCCCCATCAAAATTGTGATGTCCTTTCTTTTCTTGTTGTCCAAGACATTTTGTAGTCTGGTGTAAAAGTCTTCTTTCTCAGATTCTTCTTTATCATTTGTTGGTGCATAACATTGGATGGTGTTTATATTTACTTTCTTTTTGGCTGATTTAAACCTTGCTGTTATAATTCGGGGTCCCATTGCTTCCCATTCTAAAAGTGCCTTCTGTACTTCCCTAGACAGCATTAGAGCCACCCCTTCACGGTGGAGGGCTCTTTTCTCTTCATGTTCTGAGGACAACACCAGTTCTCCTGTGATCAGTCTCCTCCTCTCTATGCCCTTCCACTGTGTCTCGCAGAGACCCAGGATATCAATCCTGTAATTTTCATTTCTGCTGCCTGTGCAGTTTTCCCTTGTTCACGCAGAGTGAACATTCCAGATGCCAATCCTGGAGATTTTCCTAGACGAAAAATGGTTAGTCGGCAACCCAGACTCCTTTCGGCTTTCTCTGGGTTGCTTCATGTGCCTCCTTTCCAGAGGACCTTCTTCTGTCTTGGGCGGCAGAGTTGATTTATATTCGGTATTTGACTTGTCCATATTTGTTGAAGTTTTTTTGGTAAAAAGTTTTTTTTACATGATGGGGTAACCAGCCCCATGCCCAACCCTCCTTAGTCGCTTTTTACGACATGCATGGTAGGGTACAGTGTTACTATTCTTTGCTCCCCTTTCGGGCCCCGGTAACATGGGTGCTGAATATGTCAGTGCATATATTTTCTTTTGCACATTTCACATTCAAGCTTTAATAATTTCTGCATTAATTATTAATATTTCTGTGTTGAGATTTGCTTTTGTCAGTCTGTAAATTTCCTTCTTTCTTTCTCTTTGAGCAATGTAAAATGCATGACTGGCTTGCTGAGTCTGTCACAGTTTCACCGGAGGCCTTTAAACAGCACGTTTCTATTGTTCTGATCAGTCTTCTATAGGAAAATCCAAGCATACTTCACCTGACTTTGCATTCCTCACCTTCATACTGTTACCATATTACAGTATATGGCACTGACACAGGGTTGGACATCAGAATTCAGAATTAATAATATTGACTTGAAATATTGTTCAAGATTATTATTTTAGTGCAAACAAAACTTTCATGGTGGAAACTAAATAGATTGTTATTTGAACTGCTTAGCAAATCTGTTTTCCTGATGCCTCAGATGTTTCCAGAAGACTGTAAATGTCCTCAGACATAAGAAAAGGGGATCTATTATCTTCTGTTTCAGCGTAGTAGACCATTAATGGTTTTTTGGGTTTTTTTTTGCCATAACTACATTCTTTCTCTATTGTCTGTTATTGATCATGTAACTGCTAGTTTGTCTTCAAAATTATTCTGAGTTGGTGTTTTTTTTTATGTTTGTCATAAAATTGTAGAGTTCACTTTTTTTTTCTTTGTCCTCCAGTCAATCAGGCAAACGGCTGCCACAAGATGATTTCTCAGAAAATACCAGAAATTACATTGCAAGTGGAGAAATACACCAGCATCAAAAGCAGAGAGAAAAATCAAGCTTTCCTGCAGGTTTTGATGAACGATACAGGGCTATGAACTTTATTGCAATGACTGGAACTCAGTCAAAGCAAAAGCATACTCAGGGGAATATGCAGAATATACAAATGAGACCACAGAATGGTACCAGTTATCAGTCAAGGCATCATGAGCAAAATGAGCATATACAAATGAGACCACAGAATGGTACTAGTTATCAGTCAAGGCATCATGAGCAAAATGAGCATATACAAATGAGACCACAGAATGGTACCAGTTATCAGTCAAGGCATCATGAGCAAAATGAGCATATACAAATGAGACCACAGAATGGTACCAGTTATCAGTCAAGGCATCATGAGCAAAATGAGCAGCAGTTTTCAAAAGGAGAATACCAGCATAATATGCCCTCTTCTTCAATAAATTATAATGTGAGGCCAAAGCAGCAGCAGGAAAGCACATTTGCTTCGCTTGGACCAAGGTTGCTTCCAGGTAATGAAAATACGAATGCTTATTTAGAGCCATCTTATGGCAGTGGACACCCAGAATACTCCAACGACAGGGTGCAAGGATCAAATCATGCCAGAAGGAGATCAAATCAGAATGAATATATTGCCGAAAGAAATTTTCAGCAGAGAAGCCCTGAGAGAAGATACATTTCTAACAATGTAGACTACAACAAACTAAAAGAGTGGTCAAGCTCTACAAACAACACCCTTTTGGTTTTTGACATGAATGTTCATTTGGAGGGATTGGTCAAAATGCTGAAACAAGATAGTATTAGATTTGATTCCGTCCACCTTTTGGTTGTTGTTTTGAAGAAAGTTATCAGCGTTGAGTCTCAGAAGGCTTCCGTGCATTATGTTTTGAAGTGCATTTGTGACTCCAAGTTTCTAAATGTACACTTGCACAGGTTTCTGTTAGAGTTGCAACAGCAAAAGGCTTGCCCAGATACTTATGGATGCTTTCAAAAGCTAGTAGATGTCCTTGAGTATGTGATGAAGAACTTGAAAGCTTATATTGCACATTGCAACCAACCTCTACAAAGTCTGCTTGATGCAGGGAAAAATCTGAATATTCTTTTTCCAGGGAATGATCTCACAGTGCGTATTCAGCATCTTCTGCAGCGGACAGTCAGAGAAGACACTCAGAACTTTAAGATCCCAATGAGCACTGAACAAGGTCAGTATAAACGGGAAAAGGCTGTACCTATGCCTGATGATGAAAATCCGCCTGATGAGTACCAACAAATGGCTATTTTTCCAGACACAGAAGAGCTGGTTGCTTCAGTGGAGCCATTTCTGAGGGCAAATAAAACAAAAGGAGCTTATAGAGATCTCAAACATTACCTTGACATTCACTCACGGTTGATGAAAGAGGACTACCTGTCTCCTATAAGAACTGGCTTAAAGAATTTCAAAATGGCATTACAAGACAATACAAGTGTTAAAGAAGATGACTTGAGATTTTATACAAATGTTAAGATTGCAAAGATATCATTTGAGTCTGATCAGGGCATTACACATTTTGTTACCTTTGACAAATCTGCTTTCAAAGATATAGAATGGGAGTACTCTAGGCGCTTAATGTTTGGGTCTCTTTTAGTATTCTCGAAGGACAACTTTGAATCAACCATTTTTGCCACAGTTGCGAACAGAGATTTACTTAAACTTGAAAGGGGAGTCTTGGAGGTTATGTTTCAGAACAACTTGGAAGAAGTATTCACATCGTCTGAGAATGACATTTTTGTCATAGCAGAAACCACTGCTTACTTTGAGTCATACAGGCATGTTCTTGAGGGGTTGCAAGAAATGGAAGAGATACCACTAGAGAGATATATTATTTCATGCACGCCTGATATTTATCCTCCAAGCTATCTGCATCCAGATATGTGCTATAACATAGCCTCTATCATGAACACACTTTATGATCATTACCCGGTACCTGTTTTAAATAACAGTGAATGGCCCAGTTCTGACTCAACATCGCTGAATGATTCTCAGCTTGAAGCATTAAAACTGGCTCTGACCAAGGAGATAGCTGTCATACAGGGACCACCTGGAACTGGAAAGACATATGTGGGGTTGAAAATTGTGAGAATTATCTTGGAAAACAAGGTTATGAAGCATGCCATTGGAAGCAAAGGTCCCATTCTTGTAGTTTGCTACACAAATCATGCTCTAGATCAATTCTTGGAAGGAATACTAGATTTCTGTCAAACAGGGATTGTCCGTGTTGGTGGAAGAAGCTCCAGTGAGCTCCTAGAAAATTTGAATCTGAGAAAACTTCGTCAGAATCCTTCCTTGTCACGAAAAATCCGATCAAGTATTGATGACAATTTGAGAATTTGTAGAAGGCATCTTAAAGCTATAAGCCATGCAATTAATCGTTATTGGCAAGAAACACTGCGACTGGAAACAACTATTTTGAATGTGCAGGATCTTTTGGAGGAGATGAGTAAGAAGCATAGAGAATCCCTGATAGATCCAAGAAGAAACACAACCATTGGTGCACATGTGATGAGTGCGTGGCTTAAAGCCTCTAATGCCAGTATGGATAATCACCTGAACAAAGCCGCCAAAAGACACTTAGGGAAAGTCATTGCAAAAGGAGGTGACATTTTGAATGATTCTAGTTTGAATAACAAGAAATCAGCAGCCAGAGCAGACTTTCAATCTCGTGTGAAAATTTACCACTACTGGATGAAAAAATACGAGACTTTCATTGATGCAGAAATTGAAAACCTGCTTGATGATAGAAAACCTAAGAATGAAAGGAAACTTCAAGTACTTGTAGATGCCAAGGAAGAATTAAGTAGTGACATTCTTGCTGATGATATCCTTACACCATACATGAGTGAGAAGGTGTATGACTCTATTAAAGGTTGTGTAAAGCTTGAAAACGAAATAGATATTGATGATGAATCTTCATATGTGCGACATTGGCTTCTATTTCGTGTCGCCAGAACTGACCAACTCCTTGATGCTATTGAGCAGCTCACAAAGACCAAACCAGGAACTAAACAGTCTTTTGGGCGAGGACGAACATTAGCTGACACTGAAGCCGCTGTTCACAAAGATCGGTGGGTTATTGATGATAGTGAGGGCAGTGAAGCAAGCAGTGATGAAAGTGATGATGATGATGAGAGGAGAGAGATGGAAGAACATGATGATGGAGGAACAGTAAAGATGTCTGACATCAAAGAGCTGGAGAACAGTTACAGGCAATTTCAGGACAAGGAAATAATAATGTTGCAGAGAGCAAAAATGCTAGCAATTGATTTAACAGAAGAGCAGGAGGAGACTGAGCAGTGGCAAACAGCAAATACTATGTCATACAGTAAAGTCTTCAGTCTGTATCACAGTGCTAAAGCTTATACAGAGGAAGAAGCATCAAAAATCACTGACTTATGGAATCTTCAGTTGCGGGATCGTTACAGACTGTACAAGTACTGGGTTCAAGAGAGAAAAGACAAACTGACAAGAAGACTAATTGATCTAACAGAAGAGTACAAATTGATCTTAAAACGCAAAAAGGAGGCCTTATCACTTAAAGATATTGCCATCTTGAAAAGGGCTACAGTGATTGGCATGACAACAACTGGAGCTGCTAAGCACAGGGCTGTCCTTCAGGAAGTTGGATGTCGCATAATTGTTGTGGAAGAAGCTGCAGAAGTCCTGGAATCTCACATTGTGACTACCCTGAATAAAAAATGTCAACATCTCATTTTGATAGGTGATCATCAACAGCTGCGGCCAAGCCCAACTGTCCACAAACTGGCAGTTGACTATGAGTTGGCAATGTCACTATTTGAGCGTCTTGTGAAGAACAACATACCTCACATTACTCTAAATAAACAACACAGAATGAGACCAGAAATCTCCACCTACCTCCATCATATTTATCCTATGCTAGAGGACCACATCTCTGTGATGAGGTTTGAAGACATCAAAGGTGTAAACTCCAATGTATTCTTTCTACAGCATGACCACAAGGAGAGTAATGTTGATGACACCACAAGCAAAGCCAACGTACATGAAGCCAGATATCTCACAGGGCTCTGCAAGTATTTCATTCAGCACGAATATTTTGGCAGCCAAATAACTGTCCTTGCAGCATACAGTGGCCAGGTGAAAACAATCAGAGAAGAGATGGAAAAGGAAGAAAGTCTTTATGAATATGTCAGAGTGACATCTATTGACAATTATCAGGGTGAAGAAAATGACATTGTTCTTTTATCTTTGGTAAGAAGTAATGAAATGAATGAAGTTGGATTCCTGAAAACTGACAACAGAGTATGTGTTGCTTTGTCCAGAGCTAAAAAGGGCCTGTTTGTGATTGGAAATTTTGAACAACTAGCATTAAAAAGTAGACTCTGGAGAGACATTGTACAAACTGCTAAAGAAAATCGTGTCTTTGGTGTTGGGATGAAGATGGTGTGTGTGAACCATAAACACATAACTTACATAGTTAATCCAGAAGATTTTGAAAAGGAAGTGCCAGAAGGAGGGTGCAATAAGCCCTGTCGAGCCTTTCTTCCATGTGGTCACATGTGCACCAGAATGTGCCATTCTTCAGACCTCTCTCATGAAACTACGAAGTGTACACAGCCTTGCCTCAAGCTGTGTCCAGAAGGACATCAGTGTCAGAAAGACTGCTATCAAGAATGTGGTCAATGCGAGGTTCGAGTTATTAAAAAAATCCCTCTGTGTGGCCATGATGACCAGGTTCCGTGTTACCTAGACATAGATGAGGTGATTTGTTCACAGAGCTGTAGAGATATGATGGCTTGTGGTCACATTTGCAGAGGGCAATGTGGAATTTGTCTGCATCAAGGATATCATCAACCATGCCTTGAAAAGACTGACATTGAATGGCCTTGTGGACATAGAAATACTGTTGAATGCAGAACAGATACTGCAATAGAGCCTTGTCCAACAAAATGTAATGGTCTTCTAGATTGTGGACATAAATGCAGAGGAACATGTGGTGGATGTTTGTATGGTCGGGTACATAGAGCTTGTGCTGAAAAATGCAAACAGCCATTACCGTGTGGACATCCATGTGCAGGGTTGTGTGGAGTTACGTGTACTCCTTGCAGACTGCGATGTCCTACATCTTGCAGACATGGACCCTGTGGTAAATCAAGCTGTGGAGATCTTTGTGAACCATGCATGGAAAACTGTGCTATGATTTGTCAACACAGAAACTGCACAGCCCGTTGTATGGATGAATGTACCGAGCCTCCATGCAGCAAGCCATGCGGTAAACCAACTCCATGTAAACACAAATGCATGTCTCTTTGTGGAGAGGTTTGTGTGTGCTATCAGTGTGAGAAAGACAATTTTAACCTCATTGATATGAGTACCAAGAAAAAGCCCAAATGGGTTGTTGCTCATGAGAAACAGGAAAGAGCTAAAAAATTTGAAATAGAGAAAGACACAGTTTTGATGAAAATACCACAATGCAAACATATTTTTACACTAACTCAGCTCGACAAATACATTAAATCCTTTGAGCCCACAAATATAGGTTTCATTCGCTGCCCAACATGCTCAGCCCCAGTTCAGGGCATAAGCAGGTATGAGTCTATTAACCGCCCTCAGGCAGAGAAGAGAGAGAACAAAAAAGAAGACATAATTCAGAACACAAAAGTTTCACAAAGCAAAATCCGCAGCCTTATTGAGTCAAAACTTGTTGTGGAACATTTCTGTACTGTTGATGAGGGAGAGTTCCTCACAAGAAAACCTGATCTGATAGATGCAAATCATGCACTTGCTCTTACCATGCAGACACGCTTTGCTTTTGCCCTGTCTAAAGTTTATGACATCCACAAGAACTTTAATCAAGACTTAGAATTCAAAATCAGAAAATGGAAAATTATTGTTTCATCAATTCAGCTAAGTATGCCACCATTGAAGGATAAAAATAAGATGCGCTGCCTTGGGACAATCCATGTGATCAGAATACTTGACCAGCCTCAAACAGAGGTGAGTGACCTCACATTAAGAACTACAACTGTTACACAGCAAGTAAAATTACAATTAAAACCAGAACTACCAAAGACAGTAGCACTGCAAACATTGCATATCACCACGGCCAGTAAATCAATAAACACCACCACAGTCAATACCCATGCATCAATCAAAAATAATATTACAGCCGTTATGACCACAGCCATTATCACCACTACATACTGTATCCTCACCTGCTCATATTCCATTTATACATTAAAAATAAACTAGTATAGAATCAGTTTTACAAATTAATGTAAACAGAACATACGGGACATTTTGGGTTTCACCCTTTGTCAGCCACAGTTTCAAACAGGCGATAAACAACGGCAATGGACAATGCAAACTTGCAGACAAAAATGATGAATGAATAAAAATAAAAACAATGTGATGTGTGATACATAAAAATGAAAAAAAAAACAATGTAAAAATATACAACAAGAAAAAAATTAATATCAAGAAATGCAACAAACAATGAAAATATTTCATACCAGCACCTTATAGGCAAAACGTGGCCTTCTTTAAACAATGCCTCACGTGATAGGTTTTTCCAGTGATGCTAATATTGACTGCCTTCTAAGTTGTACAGTATAGAGTACTGTACTTTAGTACAGTATAGAGTACTGTACTATAGTACAGCATGGAATACTGTACAGCAGAACAGGACAGTGTTTCCTATTGTGTAATAAGTTTCCTTTGTGCACTTTTTTTTTTCAGGACATTCTTATAACTCTTTTTAGCTGCTCAAGATATTCTTAAAATTCTTCTGTAAAACCATATCCCTCTGGCCTCCATAGATTTTCATGTTTGTTTACTCACGGTCAGTGAGTCATTTCCTTAAAACGGGATTGGCTGTATATAACACTGAAGAACTCTCTTTCTTACTTCCATTGATAAAGATTTGCTACATAAGTCACTTTTAATTCTACGGGACAATGCTTATGCCTGGGCTATTCCACTCTTCACTTCTGAGCGCCCTTATACACTATTTCTTTCTATATATATATTAGTTTTTCACGTTCATAGCTGTACTCTTTTTAATCCTGTGACACTTAACAAGCGCAAATGGAATTTTAAAAACAAAAAAAGAAATTACCTAAACCTTACTTTCAGGACCTGTATCAGATTGTCTCAATTATTTCTTAAAGAAAAAAATGTAAAGATTTATCTGAGGCTGTAGTTTTTCTATCACAGTTGCATATCTTCATGATTAATTATGCATTATCACTTATGACTCACGACTGACACGCTGAAGACAATCCCATAAACATAGGAAACACTGACACATGTTGACATTTTGTTCAACACTTAGATCTCAACATGGACAAGTTGTTAAATTATTTGCAATGAAATGTTTACATGATAAAATACATATGGACAAGCTGTTAAATTATTTGCATGAAATGTTTACTGATAAAATAAATATAGACAAGCTGTTAAATATTCCGTACATTGACAAGTGGTGTTAAAAATGTGCAGATTTTTTTTTTTTTTTTACTTTTATGAAGAAGTAATATCCTGTTTAACCTGTGACGAGTTATAATTAGAATAAATTGTGTTTCTGATACCAGATCATAGTTTGTAATAGAGAGCGCCATACTATTCTATCGGCTGTCTTGTTCCTGGCTTGGTTCCATTCTAGTCCTCAGTCCTTCAAAGATTGTCTAATGTTGTCCTCCCAGCGGACTCTGGGTTGTCCTGGAGGTCTGGATCCCTGGCTCTTAGTTTCCCGTGCTTGTCATATACCTTATTTCTGAGGTTTGGATCTGGCTTTTGTGGGTTGTAGTCATTGCCCATGACTCGCATCCATACGTCAAGACTGGAACATAGGTGGAGTGGTATACAGCGAACTTCGTCTTCTTACCAACTTCTCTTTTGCTGAGGAATGCTCGATTTATGGCTTGAAAAAGTCTCCCAGCTGCTGCTCTTCGGGTAGCCAACTCTTCTTTGATGCCTCCCTTTCGGTCTATGACAGCTCCAAGGCATTTAAAGTGGTCGACCTGCTCATTTTGCCTTTCTAATTAATGAAAATATGGTAAATTATAACTGTCAAATTGTGTGAAACTCCGCCTAGGCCGGTCCCAAGCCCGGCTGAAAAAGGAGGAGGGCAGCCTGCATGGAGGCCGTAAGGAGGCAGCCCCTCCACCATGCAAAGGCACAACAGGCCAATCACCTGTTTGCTTTAAAACATGATTACGCGAACTACAAGAGAGAAAACCGGACTGACGACGAACTGGAACGGACTACGTCTTATGGAACATGGAACACAAGAAGTATAAATGGGAAAGAAGAGGAGCTGGTGGAAGAGATGAGGAAAGCAAAATTAGAAATCCTGGCTATAATGGAAACAAAGAAAAAGGGACAAGGAGTCATGGATCTCGATGGGTGTACCCACATCTGAAAGAGCTAAAGGGGGCGTGGGTTGCATTGTGGCCAAAAACCAGAAAGATAGTATCAAGGGATGGAACTTTGTCTTGGAGCGCATTATGGTTGTAAAACTAAAAGAAGGAGAAACCATAGTCAACCTGGTCATAGTGTGTGGACCAAATGAGGATGAGAGAGCAGAGGTCAAGGAGGAATTCTTCGAGCTGCTTCAAAGGACAGTGGATGACTGCCTAGATGAAATTATCATGCTCTGAGATTTCAATGCGAGTTGGAAATGACCATGCTAGATGGGGTGGAGTTATCGGAAGATATGGAGAAGATACTCTCAATGACAATGGAAAGCGACTCCTTAGATTCTGCAGTGAGCAGAATCTGATCATTACAAACACAAAGTTCCCCCATAAGCGCATACATGCATACACTAGATGTGATTACCAACAAAGAATGAGAAGTCAGTGATCGACTATGCCATTGTTAGGAGGAGCTCATTCTAATATGTCTGGGATGCTAGAGTCTGGAGGGGGCCAGAGATTGGAAGTGATCACTACCTGCTTACGATCAAAAGAACAACTGAAAGAGTTGCTCAGCCTAGGAACTGCCCAACATCACACAAGAAACGAAGTAAACAAACTGGAGAAATGAGCATTAAGACCTACAAGCTGAGAGAGCCAGAAATTAAGACCAGATATCAGGGGCTTATTGCTACAGCCGTGAGAAAACAGAAGAATAACCTGATGACTTGGAAACCCTCTGGCTTAAATTCAAGGACATCATAAAGACAGCTGCTGCAGAAGCATGTGGTGAAGTCTGACTTGGGAACAAGAGAAAGAGGACACCTTGGTGGACAGAGGAAGTCAAAGAGAAAATAAGAGAGAAAAAAATGGCATGGAAACAATACTTAGGAGCTAAAACCACAGCAGGACAAATAGAGAAATATAGAGAATATGTGATACTCAGAACAGAAGCAAAGAACAAGGTGCTAGCAGCAAAACAGAAGTCCTGGGAAGAATTTGGAGAAAAGCTATAAAAAAGATGCGCAAGAAAACCAGAAATTGTTCTATAAAACCCTAAAGAACATGAGGAAGGAAAAACAATGCCCTCTCAAATTTATAAAGGACAAGCAAGGCAAATTGCTTACTGCCCCAAAGGAAGTAATGGAAAGATGGAAAGAATATTTCTCAGAACTCCTTGATGGTGAGCAAGGTCAAGCATCAGAAATGATAACCACTAGCACAGAAGAGGAAACCAATGGTGATGAAGATGACATAAAGATGGAAGAACTGAAGGCAGCACTGGAGAAAATCAAGATGGGCAAAGCAGCAGGGCATGATGGTATAACACCAGAAATGGTTAAGTACATGGGAGCATCAGGCAACCTATTACTCTTAGGGGTCCTACAGGCAGCATGGTGCAACAAGGCCATACCAAAGGATTGGGAGATTGCCATCATAACACCAATTTTCAAAAATGGTGACAATCGACAATGTGGAAACCATAGAGGCATATCCCTTTTCAGTGTCTCTGGTAAAATCTACTCTAGAATCCTAGAGCAGAGACTCCGACGCCTAGCTGAGCCACAATTGGATGAGGTCCAGTGTGGATTCCGAGCAAACTGAAGTACTCAAGACCTAATCTTCACACTCAGACAGCTGAGTGAAAAGGCTCTTGAGTATAAGAGTGAGATCCATCTTTGTTTCATAGATCTGGAAAAGACGTTTGACAGGGTCCCCTGGAGCAAACTTTGGGACTGTTTGGCAAGGAAGAACATTCCAGTACCTCTTATTCATGCTATACAGAGCTTCTATGAGTCTTGCAGAAATTATGTGAGGACAGCAAACCATAAGTCAGAAGAGTTCAGGACCACCACTGGTGTAAGACAAGGTGATATCCTGTCACCTTATCTTTTCATACTCCTCATGGATGATGTTATCAAGGCATGTAAGGAGAGAACAAGTATTCAGTGGGGTACTGGAAGATGAGACAGGTATGTATTTCAGAGCTGGCATTTGCTGATGATGTTGCCCTGATTGCTAAATCATAGGCACATCTCCAATCCAACCTGCAAGTATGGAAGGAAGAGCTGGAGAAGAGAGGGATGGTCATAAGCAGCTCTAAAACAAAATCCATGGTGATATCACAAGAAGAAAGAAGACATCAGATTAAGCTGGGAGAACAGGTCCTGGAGCAGGTCGACCACTTTAAATATCTCGGAGCTATTATAGACCGAAAGGGAGGCATCAAAGAAGAGTTGGCCACTCAAAAAGCAGCAGCTGGGAGACTTTTTCAGGCCATAAATCGAGGATTCCTCAGCAAGAGAGAGGTTGATAAGAAAACGAAGATGGCTGTATACCGCTCCACCTATGTCTCAGTCTTGACATATGGATGCGAGTCATGGGCGATGACTACAACCCACAAAAGCCAGATCCAAACCTCAGAATTGAGGTATCCGAGGAAGGTGGTTGAAGTAACAAGAGGAGACATGGTCCGCAACCAGACGATACGTCAAGGCCTAAAATCCCACCCGCTGCAGACCCAAGTAGAACAGTCCCAATTAAGATGGTTTGGCCATGTCTGCAGAATGGGAGAAGATCAGCTACCACGACAAGCATGGGAAACAAAGAGCCAGGGATCCAGACCCAAAGGACGACCCAGAGTTCGCTGAAAGGACAACATTAGACAATCTTTGAAGGACCGAGGACTAGAATGGAACCAAGCCAGGAGGAAGACAGCCGATAGTCTGGTGCTCTCTCTTCCAAATCTCTACACCTCACAGTAGAAGGGGAATGACTAAGTAAGTAAATTGTGTGGATATATGTGTGTGTGTGTGTGTGTTTCCCCTTGTGCAGTTACTCATAAGCATGTTGTTAAATATTGAATAATCAATCACTGGATGAAACTGATATATTTTGTTCTTTTTCAACAAGGATCTCATCACAATCCTGCGTCAGAATGAACCACAAGAGCTGACCGCTCGATCAACAAGACTGCTGGAAGTGAATTCTGACACAGATGATACAGATGATTAGTCAATAATGTTTATTCTTTGCTGATAACTTACATGCCATTTGAATATAATGTATGAGCCAGGGAATTAATATGATATATGTGGAAGATGCATATAATGTCTTACAGCTAGATGGCACTAGCAAGAAAAACCATGAAACGAGGATGCAAAAAGTGATGAAAAGTAAACTGTCTGATTATGTTCAAAGTCAAACATTTTTACAGCAAACTTCAGTGATAATATTATTTGGCGTTTGTAGCACTATATATCCTAATTATAACTCTTGAGGAGTTGAGTGGGATATTTTCATCATCAAAATTGTAAAAAAAAGAAAAAGAAAAATTCAATGATAATCGGTACGTCCATTAAAGTAAACAATATGGAAGTTATTTACATAAAACTAGTAGCTAGAAAATTATGACATGATTATGTGATTACCATAGATTTCTTCATGTAAGATACATTGCATTTCCTTGTAGATTTTTTTCTCAAATATCTTGTCTGTACATAAATGTTTTAGCCTGTCAGTTATTTCCTTGTTGCAGCTGTGTTAATATATTTGTAACTGCACAGTGAGCCATCATCCACTTTTACTTGTTTAGAAATCTGACTTTGAGAGCCATATATTTATATTCTTCTCTCCATTCTTTTGTTGTTCTTTAACTATCACATTCACAAGAGGTCACTGGTGGTACCAGAGTGTAGCAGTTTCATATCTTTCTGACTTTCTAGTTATCCTTATAAAGTGCACTGCAATCTGTTCATACACCTCATATTTCTATTAATCTGAACTTGTGAAAATATATATATTTCCCTAATTTCTTTATTTTTTTTTTTAGAGTTTTATTGTGGTGCACTTTACTTACAGTTTGTTGTTTATGTTATACGTATTGGGAGCCGCGGTAGCATAGTGGTTAGTGCACTGGCTTCCTATCGCAGTGGTCTATGGTTCGATCCCCAGATGAGGCGGGAATTTTTTAGGCCACAAACGGCTCCTGGGTCGACCCAGCCCCAAATGGGTACCAGAGCAACTCTGGGAAGGTTAAGGCGGCCGGCGTGATGCCGACCACATCACCCCTCATGTGCCGACGGTCAAGATAATATGGGCCTAACACCATATTCCCAATGTGCCTGAATGGGCATGTAACGGGTTCCTTTACCTATTATACGTATTATACAAACTATAGTGACATTGTAGCATAAATTTTTGTATCAATGTGCCGCCTGTGCAGACATACTTTGTGTTTTAAATTTACATATATCTGAATATGGAATATATGCTTTACGTAATTCACTCACTCTGGCACTTACTCACTGATTACTACTCATTAATGAATGTCTTCATTCCTGATAACATTTTTTAACTTCATGTTGTCTTAAATCTTTCTGGTATAATGTACGTAAAGCCAGGTGTGCCCATCACAGGTGTGGCACATCATTGTTTAATATATTTAATACGAAGCTTGGATTAACACTTTTGCTTGCCAGGGTATATGTAAAAGCAAGAACTACATTCTTTTTCTGTTTATGTCAGGGACCTACAAGCAGAGTTTTTGTTCCTTTATTTTTTCTATGTTATTACTTAGCCTGTTACATTTTTAAACATTTCTTCCCTAACCTTCGACCTATGTTCACCTTTTAGTAATTTAACTGCAGACACAAACATACTTCCATCATTCAGTCATTTTGCCGCTCTTTTTTTTTTAAACACACTGACTGAAACGCACTCATTCATTCACATAACATTTATGCATTTTAAATTTACACATGCTCCCACAGTCACACAAATACAGAAGCAGTATTGCATCCTACAAGTTTAATTCATTTGCTTTTAAACTTGTTTGTTTTATTTTTTATCCCAAAAGTTTTGCTGACCATAGGCAAATCTTTGTTTTTATGAACTTCTAATGTTGTTTGTTTTCAGTTTTGAAAATGTAGTTGGTTATTGTGCCTTTTTTAAACTAGCCTTTATGCTGTATAAACATCATCATCATCACTTTTTTCACTGTGCATGAAATATGAATTTAAACTAGCCTTTATGCTGTATAAACATCATCATCATCTCCTTTTTCACTGCATGAAATATGAATCCACAACTGCAACTGACTCTCTTATGTGCTTCTACAGTGGTGGTTTCTGTAACAATTTACTCAACATGATGATTTTGCCAACTTGTGCACAACCTCATTTTAGTTGTCTTTTACGACATGCCTAAGGGGACAGTAGTCCTATGTTTTTTTTATCTGTTCAGAGACCCTCAGAAACTACACAGAGCCTGCAGAGACATAATGTATGATATTTCACTGTTATTTTATCTCTTTGGCTCAAATTCAGTGAGAGCACTTTTTAGGGACAAGACTCCCCAAGATATAAAGATAACTGCTTCATTTAATTTCTGTTTGATGCAAGATTTGTTAACTTCATGTTTGAAGTCAGATGTATTCTACAGCAAGCTGTATGTTTACTGGAACATGAGCTGAAGGAAATACACTAAAGTAATTAAACTTTCATAAAACTTAGAAACTTGCAAATTGGGACATGGCTTTATTTCTATCTTTTTTCTGCACTTTACACAAACAATTTTTAGCCAGTATATTTTGTTTTTGTTCATGTTCTTTCATGTACTGCATCTGCTTGATCTGTTGTACATGTTTATGTAAATTGCCATGATTATTGTAATCCATTACCATCTTCATTAATGGTCTGTGATCATGAATCATTTTGAATCTTTTGTTTAAAAAAAGATGTATTCAGCAGTCACTGACAATATTTTATTTTTTATAATTAATTATTAATGCACTTCAAAGAGAGTTACCATTTGCATTACTTAGTATATTTTACCTAGTTACTAGGGCTTTGTAAGATAGGCATGAAGTTTTCAGCTTTCACTTATGTAGAGAAAGAAAAAAGGTAGGCCAGTATTGTAGACTGAAATCTGTCTCTACTCCTCGAGTAAAATCTTTACTCTGCAGGATATCATCAATCTTCTTTTGAATTACCATCTGCACACATGCAGGCGTAATGCATACATTAGTCAAATTTGTTCATATATTTGTATAAAACTGACTAATTAACATATTTCTGGCATGTTATTTATTATACTTGCTGTTTGTTAGTCCAGTGTCTTGGACTATTAATTAAAACAAAAGAGAATGTGATTTAAATGCTGAATATTTTTATATGTATCAGGTCTTTTGTCATACTAAATTTTAATATAATCATCCCATGTGCTGTTTTATCACACATACAATAATTAAGATTTGCGTAGCAGTAATGTTAATACAGTTCTGGTGTACATTTTCAGTAAAGAGTTACCATATTTCTGGCCACAGCATGGAAAACATAGTAGTAGGTAAAGGTAATTCCATAACAGATACTGCTGTACAGATACACCTAAATTTTTCAGTGGAGCTGTTAGGCCTAGGCCTACTGTTATTAAAACAAAGCCAGTGGCACTTTATGTATCTATAGTGTAAGCTGTTTGATATTTTCTCTCAGGCAGCAGCACAGAGCTGTCCAATATATCACTTAGGCTTACATCTGTGAAATGAGTCATAAATAAAACCATTGAGGCTCTTATCAGGCCTTTGTAGGTCACACTGAGAATGGCTCATTTTTTTCCTCCCGAGATATAAAGGTATGTGGCAATGTAAATCTTGAATAAGAAGCAATCATGATTTGATATACAGTAGTTCTGATTAAATGTAATTTATTTGTTACACATATATACTTAAGTGTAACTATGAATGAAGCATATGAATTATCAGTGCTGTAAAACTTATTGGTATTTGAAAGCCTTCATTCACGGCACATTTATTATGTCCTTTACTTATTACTGAGGGTTTTAATTTGTATGTGTGATGTTTGACCATGAAAATAACTTTATAAAGTTTTTGTGAAACTCAGTTACATAATTGGTCACAAATAATAATGAATATGGTTGCATGCATTACTCACCAGGCAATTTAACTCACTTGTTATACAGGTAAAGTTTTATGATCATTGAAATATTCATTTCTTTATTTCCTTTATGACAGCATGCCATGTCACTATGACATTGAGTTTTATACAGTGGATGCTATTTATATAGTAAATATTTGTAGAAAAGCCTTCATTATTTTTCATTTAATTTGTCATGTGTATCTTTTGCTGCGCTCACTTACCTTTGTTGCTCTCTTATGGACATACTTCATAAAGGTTGTTTATTTAGTCTAATTTTTTGTTAAATTCCAGATTTTTACCTTTTTCATCAAAAAATCAGGTAGATTGATTGTTAATGTTTCTAATTTTATTGTATTCCGTAAATGATGGTTAATAGTACATATTCTTTTTTTTTAATTCTCTGAGCATATAAGGTTCATTGCTACTGACTTCTCCTCCATTTCTGTTTTACTTTAATAGTCTGTGTCCAGTTTTCTGTTATAGTAACTTCCAGATTCAGTACCTGCTTTGTCCAGATCTTCAACCCATCCTTTTGGTTTTAGGCTTCAATTTATGTACGATAATAGACTTTCATTGCTTTATCCTTTCTGTTGTCGTCTATCTCTGTTTGTTTCTATTGTTTTAAATACGACAGCCATCTCAACATTTTAAAGTATTGTGGGGACTTGCATTGTTGGTATAATTCTGTACTTGGAATTAATCTCTGCTCGTTAATTCTGTATGTTTACGTTGACTTATATATTTTTATCATTAGTCAGTTACAAAATGCTTTAGCAAAGATTTAGTTTTTTAATCATATTTAAAATTTACATTGTCATTCATGCAGTTATACGCGAGATTATCAATATGCTTAGCCGTTGATATGGTATTATCAGGCAACACCCTGATATTGAATTTTTCTAAGTCCGCAATACACTGAGTTTTTCATTGTATTAGTGAAAGGACGGCGGCTCTGCAGGTAACCTGCAGTGTATTATATGAGGTGTCAGGTGCAGTTAGATTTCAGTTGCCAGCTCATAATGGCTTCACGCAGGTGTGTCAGTGGTATCCTGCGGAACAACCGCAATAATTTGTCTTCACTTTGTTACTTTCACAATTGCCTCCGGCTGGCGAAATTGTGAATTTTAAAGCTGCAACCAAGGTGGAATGGGTTCATTTTCTACACAAGACAACAGGAGGCTGAGACACTTGAGAGTCATGACCCAAGGGGGCCCGCCCCCCCCCCCCCCCCTTATAGTGTAAAGGAGAATAAGGGGCTAAAACACTTGATCGACGGGGGGACCACTTCTGATGATCAGATTGCCTCCTGTTAGATCACTCTGTATAGAGTTTCCAATCATCTTATCTTATCATAATATTCCTTTGTGCTCCTTACAGAGTATGGAGACACCACTGCTGCTGGTTCCCTTGTAGGAAGCCTGCACCCAGCAGTCACATGCCCCTTGCTGCTGTGTTTTATGTAGCTATTTGTTTTACGTGATGAGAATTTTTAGCCGTTGACGTATACAGGGGTATTTTAACATCTCTGATCTAGTATTAAATCCCAATTGGTGTAGAGTGGTTGCTTGTTACACTTATATAATATAGATATATAATGATTATCATTCATAATTTCCCTGATAGCTTCTTGCAGACGTGTGGAGCAACCATTGACAGCTTTACAGGAAGCCTGTACCAAAAGCATTCATGTGCTCTTACACAGTGATGGTCTCTGTAGCAATTTGTTTGACATAATGAGGTAACCAGCCCTACAGCCAATAGGATAGTCTGGCACTCTCTCTTCCAAACCTCTACACCTCACGGTAGAAGGGGAACGACTAAGTAAGTAAGTAAGGTAACCAGCCCCATGCACAAGTTCATATTAGTCACCGCTTGTAACATGCTGGAGAGAGATCAGTAGACCTATTCTTTCTTTGTCTTCTCAGAGACTTCTCTCTCCTCCCCCCCCCCCCAAAAAACAAAAAAAACTACTCAGGGCACAGAATGATTTTAATGAACATTAAAGTTTTGTTTTAAGTTTGTTTATGCAAGCGGTTACATTTCTTTTTCTTTGTCATTGTTCACTCCCATGTGACCACATCTGTTTAGTCTCATAAAGTTGGCAGTCTGTCTCTGGCTTCTCTTATCACCGTACAGTTTCTCCCTCGTATGAGTTGATGAAGAATGTACTGTCAATCTGCTCCTCCCATATGACCACATATGTTCAGTCTCATAAAGTTGGCAGTCTGTCTCGGGCTTCTCTTATCACCATACAGTTTCTCCCTCATATGAGTTGAGAAAAAAATGTCTGTTCCTCTCATGGAGCCAACGTTCTCTATTAGAGCGACATATTCTACTGTTTGCTTGTCTTTTCCACATGGTCACATGTTTGTCTGATTTTACCTTGTTGAGCAGATGGTATTAGAGTCTGCAATGACCAGTTTTCCCATCACATAAAGTGAAATGTTAGTAGGTCTTCCATCTGGTTGAGTAGCTATCAGTTGTTATCTGTTTCCCAGTCTTTTACTTCTTCTCCCCTGGTATCTGTCTTTCTGCACCCCCACCTTTCAAAATTACCAGCTGTAATACAGTTAATTTTGGGTATGACAGTTAAAGTGATAATTCGTCAGCATGCAGTTGTTGGGTGCTAAAATGTATTGTTGTGCTGGTGTAGACCCTGTATTCCTTGAATTATAACACTCAACCATTTTTGTTTTTTTTTATTATTTCCTTTGTAACAAACACTGTTCATTTTTAAAATTGCTTTTATTATTATTAGTTCATCTTATTCTGTGATATTGAATCTTGTGTTAATAAAACCTTGCTGTAACATGTTTTTCCTCCTTCCAGTGTGAAAAAAATGTTCCTTTTTTTTTAAATTTGTCACAAACTGTAACATTGAATAAGGAATGAATAACTTTTATATAGGTATTTAATGTAAATTTTAGACTGTAACATTGAACTGTATGCTAAAAAAAATTTTTATTTTGCTCTTAGTTGTGAAACTGTGTGCAACTAATTTTTTATTGTAAAATATGTATCCATAATTTGACACTGTTCACCAACACCTTCAGGATTCCAGTTCTAGCATTCTGTGGCATAAGGGGCCATCCATAAAAGACGTCCACAAAATTCAGGCACTTTTTTTTACCCTCCCCTACCCCATGTCCACCTTTGATTGATTCTTTTTTTTTCTTCCCCCCCCGGTGGACGTCCACTTCACATGGTCTTGATTAAACACATAAGCTTAAATTTTTAATCACCTATCTATTTTTTAAACTTAGTTTAGTTCTATACAATCATTTGTATACAAATAACTCAATTTAATTATATGAAACATGAGTTACTAAATATTGCACATTACAAAGTAACATACAAGTCTCAACTCAGTGTTGCATACAACTGAAACAGTTTTAACTTAATATCTTACAGTAAGTAACAAACAAACAAAACACTAAAGCCATGTAAATTCGCATAGAATAGAATCTAATTATGAAATCACAATAATTGTGATGTCGGTTCCCAGAGAGTTAATACACTAAGGCTGTTTGTTCCAGGGAACAGGAGCATAGAAGTTTTTTTATGTAAAACTTTTGGCGAGGCGCGTCCCGTTCAACCTAGTCGGTTATATTAGGGCGCATGTCCAAATATAAAAGACCCTTAGGTCTGGGAGATAAAGTTATTACAGAAGTTAAAACCTCTTCATATTAGGGATTTTGAGTCTAGAAGGCCTGGCAAGAGGGACAAAATCCGAACAACATTTATTTGAGTTTAGCTGTCCAGTAAGAAGCTGTCGAAGGTAAGAGGGTTTGATAGATTTATATGTGAGTCAGAGTTGTCATGTGGTTTGTGAATCGGATGTCCACTTTCAGCTTATACAATACCCCTCCCCTCCCCATGTCCGCAGTTGTCCACTTTTTACATACCCCCATCCCCCCCTCTCCTGTGGACGTCTTTTATGGATAGCCCCTAAGGCTTTCTCCCTCAAGCTGATCTTGACTTCCACAGTGCCACAGCAACTTTCAGATATCTGATAGTTCCATTAGCATGACATAATTATCATCGTCATTTTCCTTAGGAGCCACCACCAAAACTGGTTCTCCCCTGCAGGACGCCTGCACCAAGCAGCCACATGCTCTTGCGGCAGTACTTTTTGTGACATTTTATTTAACATGGTGAGATTGCCAGCCTGATGCACAACCTAATATTAGTCACCTTATGTGACATGCTTTAGGGTGCAGTGTCCCTGTTCTTTCTTTATCTCTTCAGAGACACTGGAACTATATGTGGCAGACTTACATATGTTGTACCACAATTTGTCTTTCCCTCTTTCCAGTTAAAAAAATGCTGTTTTTTTTTCCCTTTTTAAAATTTGTTTTACACAGTAACTTTAAATTATGTTTGAATAATTTGTGTATATTATTTTTTTCCATTTTAGACTGAGATTGAACTAGATGTTAAAATGTGTTCTGCTGTTAGTTGTGACACTAACTATGTGCACCTAATGTTTTAATTGTAAACCTTGTGTAAAAAAAAAAAAATCTATGTAAATTGTGTACTAACACTTTGTGCATTTCATTTCTAGCCTGTAACATAAGGCCTTCTCTCTGTAGCTGATCCTGACTTACACATTACTTCCAAAGACCAGCACAGTAACTTTCAGATACCCAATAGTTCCATTTGGCACCTACTTACACTGTACCATTAATTAGTATTGGCCAAAGGGCAAGCTACAGAACCATCCTCTAATAAAAATGATGAATCTTTGTTGTACCATCAGCTTTACAGAAAATTAATTTGATTGCTTTGAGAAGTTTTAAAAAAAGGGAAAAATTATTATTCACAAGAAGTCATTTTTTTGTTTTGTTTTTACAGAAATGTTAATATATCCACAGACCAGCTGGTTGTTAGATAAACATCATTATTGTTGTTAATTTAGTAATACTGCGTGGTCATTATTTCTTAAAACATTGTGTATGGTTTACACGTATCTATTATTTTCTTTAACATTACACTGAAAAGATGACAAACGAAAGTTGACACAAGCCACAGCAAATTATCCTTTTCATTTCAATGCCAAATGTCTTGAAGCAACCATGCACATATCATCAGCTTGTTTTGTTTCAAGTTAGTTATTATCTATGTTATTTTGCTTTGGGAATGAAGGAGTTACTTGTCAATAAACCATTAATTTTTTAACATTCTGAGTAAACTCTTGGTCTTAAGCAAAAACTTTCTCCTTCCTTTGTCAGTGACTCGTCAGTTTTATCCCAGCTTTGTTCAGTCTGTTCATGTTGCTGTTGTTGAGTGCGTTATCATTATTTCTTTTCAGACAACAAGAGGAAGAATAAAAAAATGGACATGGTAATAAATAATAAAATGATAATTATGTTCTTGTTTTTAAAAAATCGAAAATGATACTGGAGTTGGTTTTACAAATGAGCATGAACAAGACATTTCAGGATTACACCTTCATCAACCACAGTCATAAACAGGAAACAAAGATGATGAATACTGAAATCAGCAGAAGTGTGGGGAAAAAATGATAACAATAAATTTACAAGTAAAAAATACTAAACAAGAAAAATATCAACACAAAACTAACTACAGTAACACAGTAAAGAATGAAACACAAAATAAATAGAAGAAATGAAAAGAATGGTCTGATGTATGAGCTAAGTATAGCCACAAACCAATAATGGCGACCACAAGCATCATTACTGTTTTTGTTATTGTCAGCCAAAACTCTGTTGCATGGAAAGACCTTAAGCTCATATCACGTGACAGGAGGATTTGACAGTTTTTTTTAAGGCCTATGCCCTAAGGGGACCTGAAGGGTATTGATTAATTGAAAACTCGGTTGATACATATTTAATAAGGTCCTTGTACTCTGTTGTGACTTTCATCTGGCTAATTATCTGATGTAGTCAGTTCATCATCTGACAATAAAATCCTGCCTTCTCTGTCATGTATTCTCCGGTTTTAGCACTGCCTGTGGCCTTTATTTATGCAAATCTTTCCTCTAGATCTATCCATCTATACTATATACATGATCCTTCTATCCATTTCATTAGGAAGTCATTAAATTTATTCTCATCTTCTGCCTTGTTGATTTAACTATGTGTTTCTGGAGTTCTATCTGATCCCTCTACCATTGTGGCTCCGGGGTCGACCCAGCCTCATGAATTGGGTACCAGAACAACTCTGGGAAGGTTAAGGCGGCCGGCGTGATGCTGACCACATCACCCCTAGTGTGCCGATAGTCAAGAAAATATGAGCCTAACACCATATTCCCAATATGCCTCAATGGGCGTGTAACGGGATCCTTTACCTGACAGAGCTTTAATACCCTGGTCAACCTTTTTGGTTATAATCTTCCGCCTCATTAGTTTTCTTCACTGTTATACGAAGGTCATGCGGCTGTGTGTCTCAAACTTTTAGTATGACGGAACCTATACCACAAGTTTGCAAAAACACGCGGAACCCCCACCTATGAGAATATTATTACACTGATACAGTTTTAGACATGTTTTAAAAACACTCATAGCCATAGTTTCGGTAAAAATGCTAACTACAAAAAGAAGAGAAATCTTCAAAATAGCAAATGACTGTAAAGTATTCTAAAAACAACTCGTGAAATAACTGTGCGACATAAATCATCACGATTATCACTTATCGGTGCCAGTGGAACAAGTGGTGAGAAAAAGACACTGACTTTGGATAGGACACGCATTGAGGAAACCTACCGATATCATTACAAGTAATACAAGGCAGTCCTTGTTCTGGAATCCCTAGGGTAACAGAGATCGAGGAAACAACTCTCCCCCCCAAAAAATAAAAAAAATCACACACACATGGATATGAGAACTAAAGACAGAGACAAACGGGATATAGAAGACGTGAATTACACTTACCGTAACTACTTTAAAATATCTACTAAAAACTGCCGCGTTGCATGATCATTATGCTCTAAATTTTAAAAAGAGCCTTTTCGAGAAATAAAGCACAATATCTTCTTCTTCGTTCGCCCTGAAAAGGACGGTGGTTGCGTTGTGTCTGTTTACGCCTAAGCTGTGATATCTGCACCTTTCGGTCGACACATCCGACTTCAGCACGGCATTTTTTAGGGACCGGGTTTGCCTTCCCATTGCGATCCGCACTCGCTCAGCCAGACTGCACTGCTGCAGACTGTTTCCAGGACCACCACGTGGAGGTGGAGTGCGGTCTTGATCAGCTCTGGTTCGCTGGTCCTGATGCAAGCAGTACAGCTATAAGCACAATATAAAAGAGCTGAACAAAGAATAACTATGCTGAGAAATCCGTAGGCAGAAGAAAAAAAAAAGCAGTAACGTGATCTACGGAGAGGAACTTTCTTTCTTTCTTATTCTTTTTTTTTTTTCGAGTACATCTCTTCTTGTCAGCAAACAAATCAGAAATTTAGGAGCACATGGAAATTAATCCACTACTCCACTGCTGATAATAACTTGACAAAAATCATTCGTCATTTCAAATTTTTATTTCTTGTTATATACTGTTTTACTAATTTGTGCAATTCTAGGTCTATCTATTCTCAACACCTGTTCCACAGTTATGGATGAATTGCATGCCTGTAAATAATCTAATATTGGTTTTATCTGTTGTTCATACTTTCTACATTTTAGTAGGAAATGCTCTATATTATTTTTGTTTATCTAGACACTCTGCACAGTAAGGTTCTTCTATTCTGAAATAATCCATTCTTAGCTGCAGTCTAAGAAGTTTCTTATCTCTAGGAATTTTTAGTTCTCTAGATGCCTGCCACGTTCTTGAACAATTTATATGCGTGTCTACCATTAATATGTAAGGATCAATGATGTTGTGAAGATAAGGGGTGGTCTGATGGGGTGCTCATGTGGATGATGACAGTAGATTTGGTGGACTGGGTGTCATCCCGGACACCTCCGGGCTTTCTCACCCCTTTTCACCTTGTTAACAACAGGGCAGTAATGAGACTTTACTTTTTTATATTTTAACTGCTTGTTTGTTTATTTATTATTATTTTTTTTTTGAAGGGGGAGGGCACACACATACATACATTCACACAATTTTACGTTTTGATTTACTATATTTGTATTGAGTGGAGATGGAGAGGATACTATATTTGGATACCGGAAATCAGATTTTATCTTGAATTTACTACACTGTATATCCTAATTATAACACATCAAGGGTTGAACGGGATACTTTGTCTTTACTGTTACGGGAAAACACACACACACACACAAACCTAATTTTGAAATGTTAATGTACTCTATTTACAATAATTGGGCTGGAGATATATTGCCACGTTCACGTATCGCAATCGAACATTTGATATGGACATGGAGGAACTATACTACTGGACAAAAGTTAAGGGCCACCATTCAGTTTAGACAAGGTTTATATAATTGATTGGCAAACTGTAAAGACAAGTGAAAATGTCATTAAAACTGAGCTCAGAGAAATGTGTATACATTTCTGTGTGCACTAGGTTAATTTTTTTTAAATGTCCAAAAACTGGGTCACTTTAACCCGCACGTGAAAATTGCCATTGTTGCTGCAAAAACTTGTGGATTTTGCAACACGCCCCACTAGTTCAAAAGGTGAAAAAGTGAGTTGAATTTGAATGCACGTGGAAAATGATCATCGGTAAAGAGTGTGCAATAAATCAGTATGACAAGTGGTCGAAATGATCACTGCAATAGCCATGACACCAAGGAGAAGTCTCAGCACTGTAGACCGTGGTCGAGCCATGGCATGGATTCAGGATGGTCAATTTGTTCGTCATGTTGCAAGACGTTTAGCAGCTTCCCACTCTACCATTCAGAGACTTCTTGAGATATTTCAAGCTACCGGACATTTGGAAAATCGACCCTGCTCACGAAGAATTATATAAACCTTGTCTAAACTGAATGGCGGCCCTTAACTTTTGTCCAGTAGTATATATATCCTAATTATCATCAGAGGCTGAACGGAATATTTTTCTTCATCAATTAAAAAAAATGTTATGGATAGACAATGCTGACGATTCATCGCATCCGACCCTATACGAGAATTATGACCTGATACATAATTGGTGCTAATTAATTGTGTTAGTTGAAGGTTTATTATCATCCCTGTTATTATTATTTTATCATCGTCTTCGTTGTTTTTCATAGCGAACTTCGTAAGTTAAGAATTAACTTCAGTGACCGTGCCACTAGACATTTTGAATCGACTGCAATCTGGCAGTATCGCAGTGAATGCATGAAACAACATGGCGGGTGCCTCTCAGGGATCAGGAGTGGGTAAGGAAACAACTTTCATTGATAATCAAAGATGCACCTGTTGGTTCTTACAGTTGTAACCGTATTACATCGCACCCTTTTCCAATAAGTGCAATTTCAGTTATCTCATTAGATACTGTTTGACCTGTGGAAGAGTTTTTACTTCGACAAGGATATAGACTTGTCACTGGGGTGGTGGGGGCAGGGGGCCGCAAATTGACAAATTCTTTGACAGTTTGTAACAAACAGCTACGGTCAAGATATATAAAATGTGTCTTCAGTCTGTTATTTTCTTATTTTATTAGGCTACTTATGCTGTTTTGGTTAAGTGTCTCTTTCAACGCATTATTGTTAGTTCAGTTATCACAAAACTACAGTAGGCCTACAAAAACAGGCATAGCAGATCATACCATGATGTTGTTGACTAGTCTGACATGTGATGAAGACTTCAAAGACAAATGACACTTCGTATTCGTTCTCTAAACTCAGCAGCAAGAACACTAAATAGTGAAAACTGAACTTTTTCAAAGCTTGATGTTTTCAGATTGTATTTCAAGATGTTGAACACTAATTTAGTGTAGGACTAGGCCTAAATGTCTGTTTCACATTCTGAAAGGCTTAAAATATTAATATAGCATAAACTGCCTCTTTACTATCTTTGTAAATGTCTGTTTTACATTCTGGAAAGCTTCAAATACTAATAATCATGAATGTGATACGTGGCCCTTATAGTTCCCAGGGATCTCAGAAGAGGCAAGGAAAGAATGGATATCCACTTCCACAGGCAGGTGGCATATGAGGATGTACATGGGGGGGTGCTGACAGCCTCATCATGTACAACTAACTGCTACAAAAACTACAACTGCTTGAGTGCATGATTGCTATGGTGCAGACTTCTGTCAAGGGGACCAGCCTGGATGGTGGTTCCATGCCCCATAGGGAGCAAAAAAGGAAAGGAAGGATGAATATGATGTAAATTACCTCTTCTCTGCCATTGCAGTACCTGACTTATGGTAGAGATGATTGTAATAGCAGTATTGCTCATTGATTGTGACACTCATGCTGGGTCTGCATGCCACAAACGTAGGTTGAAATGAAGAACAGTGTTACTTGTATTCAATGTGGCCTTAAACAATAATACAGAGATGCAGTATTAAAGGTTAGGTTTAGGAATTCTAATCCTGACACAAAACGTAATCTTGACGATGTGTGAGACGTACCTGGATGGCATCGAACACACTTGCCACTGTTCTTCATTTCAACACAAACATGTTCTGAACCATTTGTAACATCTTTGCCCAGTCACATCTGTAAATTTTTATCTTCTTAATTTCTATCCCTGTATTGATATTCACCTGATCCTGTGAGGTCTTCTGTTAGTAAATTTTTCTGTGGAGGGATGGGAAAATTTCTTTAAGAATGAGTCCTGTGATGTTCAACCAACATTTATGTTTGAGATCAGTGTTAATTGATACAAATAAACAGACTAATGGAAATAATCACAGTAACAGGTGGAAATTCTCAAGAGAGCATTGAAATAAGTTTATTCAGTGTTAAAAGAAATTATAATATTTTCTGCTAATGTGTACAAGTCTGGAACCTCTTATCTGAAATAAAAAAATCTCTGAAAACTGACTATATCATGAAGCTTATTTTTTCGCATCACATGACCTAAGCAGTTATGAGGCATCAGTTGCATTACAAGATACTTACCGTATATGCTCGAGTATATGTCAATCCGACTATAAGTCGACCCCTAGACTTTAGTACGTAAAAAGCTTCCAAAATGAATGACCTAATTAAAAGTCGAACGAGTTTTTCGTCGATTCAGAATTCTTACATTGCATTGGAATTTCCGTGGCTATCTGCAAATTCTACCATTTTCAGCTTCACCCTTTCCTGTTTAAAATGACTGATATCGGCCCGCCTGGAAAGTCTAAATAGTTTTTTTTTTTATTTCCAAGGAGCAACAAGATCCCAGTATTTAGAGAGATCTGAGTTATAAATAGATTTCCAATATATTTAAAGCTTCCGTTTTCTGAATTTATTTTTAAAGAATCAATCGATATTATGATTCTTTATGAATTTTTTAAAGCCATAGCTTTCCAAGTGGTCGAGTATCTGCTTTGGGATCTGAGAAGTGCCTTGTTATTTAATCAGGACGCTAATGGAACGGCCGAATCAGATGTGGATATTGAATAAGGGCCCGATTTAGACTGACAGTGACACTGACGAAATTGAATCTAGTAAAAGAAATACTGGTATTGCTGATTGATCAAATGAAGAAGGCTGGTCCACAAGGTCTACTCCAGTTGAGATTTGTGTTTTTGTAGGAATTCAAACGTATTACTTTGATTAAACATTTAATGAAGCAAGTTTATATCTGAAGAATATCAATACGACCGGTTTCATGAATGTTGTTTATTTTTTAGTTTAGACTCCACTAAAAGTCAGAGGTACATTTTTTTAAAGTCCAAAATGGGAATAAATTTCTCGGCTTATACTCGAGTACATACGGTATATTCTATAATAGGGAATGTTACTTACTTACTTAGTCATTCCTCTTCTACCATGAGGTGTAGAGGTTTGGAAGAGAGAGCGCCATACTATCCCATCGGCTGTCTTCCTCCTGGCCTGGTTCCATTCTAGCCCTCAGTCCTTCAAAAATTGTCTAATGTGGTCCTCCCAGCGGACACTGGGTCGTCCTGGAGGTCTGGATCCCTGGCTGTTAAGTTTCCCATGCTTGTCATGGTAGCCGATCTTCTCCCATTCTGCAGACATGGCCAAACCATCTTAGTTGGGACTGTTCTACTTGGGTCTGCAGGGGTTGGGTTTTTAGGCCTTAACGTTTCGTCTGATTGAGGACCATGTCTCTTGTTACTTCAACCACCTTCCTCAAATACCTCATTTCTGAGGTTTGGATCTGGCTTTTGTGGGTTGTAGTCATTGCCCATGACTCGCATACATACATCAAGAGTGGGATGTAGGTGGAGCGGTAAACAGCCATCTTCCTCTTCTTACCAACTTCTCTTGCTGAGGAATCCTCGATTTATGGCCTGAAAAAGTATCCCAGCTGCTGCTCTTCGGATAGCCAACTCTTCTTTGATGCCTCCCTTGTGGTCTATGATAGCTCCGAGGTATTTAACCCTTTCGCAACGACGGGTTTTTCATTCCAAATGGCAACACCATTTTCAGCTTAGTTCGTTCCCCTGAACGACAGGATAATTGTAATTTTAGGGGTCATATTTTTAATTTGACTGTAAACAGTTTATCGTAAAAGGAAACCCATTAAAAGTATATTCTGAACCAGACTACACAAACTCTGAGCCTGAATTTGGGTACTCTTTACATTTAGTGCCGTCGAGTATGTATAATATGTGTATTGAGTCAGCATTAGAATTAGGGTAACCCTAAACATAACCTCAAGCTCAACATTAAATGGTACGAAAATACACATATTAAACATACTCGACGGCACTAAAGGTAAAGATTACCAGAATCTCAGTAAAAAGAGTTGTCAGAATCATTCAAGTTGAATAAATTCAACTCAAACAAGAATTTTCATGCTCTTTTTCCACAAGATGTTTATGGTTCGGCGGTACGGCAACGTCCATGTTTGAACTTTCGCTTTTGTAAAATCACTATTATCAGTTCTACTGTATTCACTAGCAGTAAAATATTTTGTTCGTTTCAAGCTTAGTGGCCAGATTTTTCAATGCTGAATCCGATTATGCCCAGCAGTTGACGATATGGTTGTAAACAGAAGAGTTCTGGTGCTTTTAAAATAGGACGTAAGCCGTACATCATATAGGTGAATGGGAACGAGGTATCGCGCTACTTCCGTGACGTACGCGGTACGGCACAGCGACAAAAATTGGGAAGATTTATGGCTTACGTCATACTGGTGCTGAAAGGATTAAAGTGGTTGACATGCTCCAGGACCTGTTCTCCCAGCTTAATCTGATGGGAATGTTACAACTTCATATTGGTCTTTTTTTTATGGCATGCCTATGAGAACAGTAGTCTTATTCTTTCTTGGTCACTTCACTTTCTTTGTTAATGTCTCTGGTTGTTCCAACTTTTGGTTGCTTCTATTTGTGGACTTAGGATTTATTACAGTGAGTGTCATGACCTCTGTCTTTTTCAGGTTGATGTTCAGTCCCACTTGTAGACTATATTTATTCAGTCTGTCTGTTTTTTCTTGGATTGGTCAAGAAAATATGGGCCTAACACCATATTCCCAAAATGCCTCAGTGGGCGTGTAACGGGATCCTTTACCTTACTGTTGCTCACATTATACAATTCCTTTCATGTAACCACAACTTTTTCTCATAAAATTGGCAGTCTGCCTCAGGCTTCTCTCATCACCATACAGCCCTCAGAGTAGCGCAACATCATCTGCGTATTCTAGATCTTCCAGTGTGGTGAACGTTGTCCATCTTATTCCTATAGGGATATACTCTGTTGTCTGGCACATCACCCAGTCTATGACAGTTAAAAATAGAATGGTTGACAAGGGGCAACCCTGTTGTACACCTGTTTTCACCTCGAAAGTAAGGTTGCTCATACCAACACTGCATGTAAAGTTAGGCCAGTGTGTAAAGGATTCTTATTGCAAACACAAGGAGGAGGCTGACAGCATTTGTGTGTGGGCGTGTTACTTGAAGATAAATGTTTTAATGCATGGTGACATCAGATGAAGTTGACTTGAAAAGAGATGTAAGAGGGCAGACAGCCATTAAAGGGACAGTTTAGCATCAAGACATCATAAACATAACCGATAAACAGAGCTAGGAAGAGTAAGTTGTGGAGAGATGTGGTCACCTGTGCCAATAGACACAAAGCTTGACAAATGTAGAAGGGGTAGTTTCATTTTTGAAACTTGTGCATGTGTTTATTCAGTTTGTTATGCCCTGTCCTGAGTCGAAAAATAGTTATCTGTCCCTGCCGGTCGAGAGTGTGATAGTCGTCTTTGGGTTGGTTCTGTTCTCTTCTTATAGTCTGGATAGCTCTCTTTTTCTCAAAGTATGTGACTTCATTATCTTCTTGTTCACATTCTCCTCCCTTTTTTGCAAGTTTATCTGCCTTTTCATTTCCGGGTACACCACAATGAGATGGTACCCACTGAAGTATGGTTCTCTTTTTGGCAGCTACCTTGTTTAGTTCATTTCTCAGATGCGGGAGTTTACCACCCTTGAGAGCTTGCAGGACAGACAGTGCATCTGTGAGGATGACTACCTGGTGGCAGTCAGAGTTGGTGTTATAAATCATATTTGCAGCTTGCTCTAGAGCTTGAACCTCAGCTGTATAGTTGGAACAGAATTTACCAGTGGGAATGTGCCTAGTCTCATAGTGGTTGTCAGGATATGAGATAAAGATACCGGCACCTCCATTCCTAACAGCATTAGTTGCTGATCCATCTGTATAGGCATGTATCCATGATTGATCGGGATAGCTTTCTTGGATCATACTCAATGTAGCAGTTCGTTTTTGCAGATCATTATACTCACATCCACTTGTGAGACCACTGACCGACGTATTAATTTGGAGGGCACTGCTGGCCTGCTCCCATGGTACAGGGTATAGGGTGGGCTTCAGTGGTGTTGTCTTCATAGATAGGTCTTCTTGATGCTGTCTTATAAGTCTTTTTCCCCGATGCACAAAGCTGCTACGCTTTAGACGTCCCAATGCCAGATCATCTAGTCTTGCCTTCATTGGGTGCGTTGGCATACTGTTGTACTTTTCCATCTGGATCATGGTCTTTGTGTCTCTTCTATGGGACAATGTCTGTAATCCAGCAACCTTCTGCATCTCTGTTATTGGTGTAGTTTTCATGGCTCCTGTAATGAGCCTGAGAGCTTGATTTTGCACCTTGTCCAAAGACTGCAGATGTGAGTTAGCAGCTGATGACCATGCTGCTGAGCTAAACTCTAAGTGTGGTCTTATTACTCCACTATAAATCTTCTTTAGATTTCGTTCATTTGCTCCCCAGTTGGTACCTGCCAATTTTCTGAGTATGCCTAGTCGTCTTCGGGCCTTTCCTTCTGCATTTTCAATATGCTTATTCCATGTAAGCCTTTGGTCAAATGTCACCCCAAGATAGGTGGGGTAGCTTTCTTCCTTGATAACGGTTGTCCCTAGGTGTATGTTAGCTGATTTGTCCTTGGGGGCGAGGGAGAACAGTGTTGTGGAGGTTTTGTCTGTGTTTATTGTGATAAGCCATTTCTCTGCCCATGACACTAGCATGTCTGCTGCCCGCTGCATTCTATAATTTGCTGTGGTGACATTTTCATCAGCGCACCAGAGTACTAGGTCATCTGCATATAAGGCAGCTTTCACTCCTGCAGGGAGATCTTTCACCAGGTCATTGATGTAAACAAGGAAGAGTGTAGGGGAAATTACTCCTCCTTGAGGTACCCCCTGATGGAGCAACACTTTTCTGCTCTGCAGACCGTCAAGAGTGACTCTAGTTCTCCTGTTATGCAAGTATGACTGGATCCATTTCATCATGTTGCCTTGGATTCCACCTCTCCCAAGTTTTGCAATGAGGCCATCTTTCCACACCCTGTCAAAGGCCTGCTTGAAGTCGACCCAGATCGTTAGGACCTTTTTCTTCTCCTGAAAGGCATCTTCTATTGCTTGAGACAAGTAAGTAACTTGGTCTTCTATACTGTAGCATTCTCTAAATCCAGCTTGTTCCGGCACCAGGATCTGCTCAGACTCTAAATACCATTTCAATCTGTGGTTGACTATTCGCTCCATAGTCTTCCCAACACAGCTTGTGAGACTGATTGGCCGGTAACTTGCAGCCTCGGTCTTACATTTCCCTTTCTTTAGTATGGGTATTGTGATGGCTTCTCTCCATACTTGGGGTACCGTTCCTTTCAACCAGCTGTGGTTGAATATCTCAAGCAGTTTTGTCTTTGCTGCTGAGCTCAGATTTACTAGCATTTCGTTGCTGATTTTGTCTGGGCCGGGTGACTTTTGAAACTTAAGCTTGGAAATAGCCTTCTGTAGTTCTCCTAGTGTGATGGGTTCCCTCATTGGGGCAGGAGTATCTGTCTGTCCCATGGTTGCCAGTATTTCTTTTCTTATCTCTCTCTGATGGTCTATGTTAATGGGTAAGTTGCTTTCTGAACTGTATCTTCTAGCAAACAAGTCTGCAGCTTGTTTTCCTCTGAAAAGTTTGCCACCTTCAGCCAATGTGATAGTCTGCCTTGGTGAGGAACACTCTTCATTTAGAGACTTGACTAATCTCCAAAGTTTCCTGCCGTCTTTCTCAAGGTTCAGCGATGCCGTTTTAGTTCTCCAGCTTTTCCGTTTTTCTTCTAGCTTTGTTCTCTGAAACTCTGCTACAGCCTTTTTCCATTTGTTGTGAGTTTCAAGTGAAGGCTGAGACTCTGCGTTCTTTCTAGCCTTGTCCATAGCTTCCTGACGTTCTTGGAGTGTGCTGGACCAGTATGGTATGTAGTTACGCCGGCATCCTTTGGGAATGGTTTCTTTTGCAGCTTGTAGTATGCATCTGTTGAAGTCTTTTACCACTTCATTAATATCTCGGTTCTGTACCTTGAGGGTAGACAGCAGCGTGTTCACCTGATGCCTGAATAAACCCCAGTTGGCTTTTTTGTAGTTCCATCTTGTAATGGCTGGGCCTGTACTGAGAGTTGCACTCTGGACAGTAAGAAAGATTGGGCGATGGTCGCTTCCCCCTAGTTGATCTCCTACTTCTCTACTAATAGATCCAGCTATATCTGGTGTGGAGAAGGCAAGATCTGGTGTTGAAGTTGTGTGCCATCCTCTGGAGTAGAAGGTAGGAGTATCTGTGGCATTATTGACTAGGATTAGGGAGTGATCATCTTGCCAAGTTTCAACCTCTTCACCTCTGTGATCCAGATGGTTATAGCCCCAGCTCTGGGAGTGGCTATTAAAGTCTCCAACTGCTATAAAGTTGGTGGCTGGTACCTGTATAGAGCTGAGACTCAGAGGTTTGTTGTTCGGACAGTAATAGTTCAGGAGTTCTATTTCCATCTTGTCTACCTTTATCTGCAGCAGCTGATATTCTGCTCCATCCATGAAGGTTTTCCTTTCGTGTGCAGGAATGTTATTCCTTACAAGAGTAAGTACTCCTCCTTTTCGTCTATCTTTTCTGTCGGATCTGAAGCATTGATATCCCCTTATTTTAAAGGTTTGATCTGCTTTCAAGTGAGTCTCTTGGATACAGCAAACACTGACTTGCTTCTCATACAAGATGTTTTCCAGCTCTGTCTTTTTGCTGTATCCAGCCTGCTTGCTGTTCACTCCCTCTGCATTCCAGTGCATTATGACAAGTGGCACTCTGGGTTTCTCTTTTTCTGTTTTGTTTTGGTCAGTAGTTCTCCTCCGCCGTCTGCTGACTCCACAAGACGGTCTAGAGGGTCCTCCAGTAGCTGAGGGTGGGCTCTGTCGAGGCTCAGAGCCCGGCACTGCACCTGCCTGGTGGAGCTCCACAGGGCGAGCACCAGAACGAGATTTATTTGACGGTGTACTCTCCATAGAAAAAAAAAAAGCGAGTTGCATGATACTGTGGTTTCCGGTGCGCCTTCTGGCCCAGTATCTACGACTTTAGCACCTGCTCAACGGGAGAGTGGGCTCATCCCTAATCTGTTTATGTTCCCAGTAGTAGACTATTCGCAAGCAGCCTGGGGGTGTCACTGCTCTGCGCGGACCTTGTTTACCGAGGTGGCGTCCGAGCTCGTATGGTGAAAATATGGTTGCGTTATCTTCAAAATAGCCCTGTCTTTCCCGTGGCTTTTCTGCCATCCTGCAACTTTGAGTTAGGGAGTTCTGAGCTCCAGTCTCTTTCCCAGGCGTTTTATCCTGGCCTGGCACGCATACAGAGGACCCCACTTCTGGTTCTAAGTTAGCAGTTGGGGATAGGTGGGGTAGCACACTGTGCATTCCCCGTCATCCAGGGGGCTCTCCAACTATGCAGAGCTTGCACAATGCTGTGCTCTGGTTTTGGGCTCTCCCAAGGAATCCTCACGTCCTGCACAGAGCCACTTCCAGATACCCACCACCTGCCAACCCTCCATTGTAGAAATCTCCTGCATGCGGCCATCCAGTCAAGAGCCAGTATTAAGTCTGGTGCCCAAGTGATCCCCCCAAGCTCAGTGTGCAATGCTGGGTTCTCATCATGCTGCAACACAGGGGGGATTGTGATGCTCAGCCATCTCTCTCAATTCTGCACCGATAAGTGACATCGGGGACTTAACTGTGCCTCAGTGCTGGGAGGCCCCGTTTCCGGGTACACCACACACAGCCAATTGAGGCAACGGTCGCCGTGGGCGTAATCCCTTCCAAAAGTTATGTGCTGGGTATAGGCTGTAAAGTCACCATCTCATGGCCTGCTCATGCACAGGGTCACATCTTGAGAACAGCTGAACTTTTACCTTTCTCACAATATGGAACATTGGGGAATAAATCAAAATAAGAATCATCGTTGCCAGTCAGAATTGTTGTCTGTACTGTTGCTCACTAGTGGTTAGTGCACTGGCTTCCTTGCTGATAGTCTATGGTTCGATCCCCAGATGAGGTGGGATTTTTTAAGGCCACAAACGGCTCCTCGGTCGACCCAGCCCCAATTGGGTACCAGAGCAACTTCTGGGAAGGTTAAGGCGGCCGGCGTGATGCTGACCACATCACCCCTAGTGTGCAGATGGTCAAGAAAATATGGGCCTAATACCATATTCCCAATATGCCTCAATGGGCGTGTAACGGGATCCTTTACCTTACTGTTGCTCACATTATACAATTCCTTTCATGTAACCACAACTTTTTCTCATAAAGTTGGCAGTCTGCCTCAGGCTTCTCTCATCACCATACAGCCCTCAAAGAGCTGATGAAGACACGTGGTCAGTCCGTTTCTGTCAGAGTCAACAGTCTTTGAGGACATATTATACTGTTTGAATGTTTACTGCATATGGACACATATCTGTCTATCCTATTTTTAATTAGTTGAACTGAGCAGCTGCATTGAAAGCATGAAACAGTGGTAAAACTAAGCGTAGAAAGATATGGAGCAAATTTAACAGAATCAAGGGAACACAACAGCAAATATGTTGACTTTCAGGGCCTTGCTCACAGGAAAACAAGCACAAAAAGCAGCAGTGTATTTGTTTACACTATTTGTATAACTCTTGCTTTGTGACAGTAAATGTGATATCCAGTTCTCAGTCTGAGAATTATGGCTTGATTGTTTCTTGGTGATTAATGGTAAGCTACTTGTTACGTGCAGTCTTTGATATCTTACAATATTATACATAGGTAATTTTTTAGTGCTTAAGGGAAAGTCATTATTGAGTTACTTCCCTTGAAAGTTGTGTCGGCTCTTTCGATCGAACTCCGCGGATGAATCCATTTTACTGCGATTTATTCGTTGTTTGGGTGATAATAGATTGTTCTTGCTTCAGAATATCTATGGCCTGAATTTATGTGTATTGTTTGTCTGAGTAGGACGAGTCTGTCTTATATCTGTATATCTTTACATATCTAAGTCGAACTATATGTTCTGTTGTCTCTAGAGAGGTCAAAGGCTATTCGGCGGAAGTGTCGCTAGAGTGTGGTGTGATTTGGCTTCGTCCTGATAGGGACTGTGTTTCCTATGTCGGCCTGTCGCCGGGGAAAAAGTGATCTCAGTATTTGTGGGGAAAGTGATAGTCGTCTAGACCTATCGTGTATGCTTTACTCCAGTGTTTATGCGTATTGCCAAGGAATGGCAGTTTCATATTTCTTATACCAAGGTAATCCAAGATACTTTTATGAACTCTCGTACGAAGCCACCATTTTCGATAAGAGAATATATTTGACTCGATGAAAACGACTTCGATTCCTAGCAGCACTATATTCTGTAGAATGCAGTCAATTGTTCATGATCAAATCTACAGAGCAATGCAATGTTTTATGAATGACTAACTTTAGGACAGATTCATTATCTGTATCCAAACGTGAGTGACAGCTCACGAGTGAAGCCATCTTGGATCCAAACATGTAGTGACTTTCAAGAAGAGAAAAGGGGATGCCCGTATTATCGCTTGTTTAGTCCAGAGATCACTGCTACACATGAGAACCCTTTATCAGCGGTTCAATATTATTATATGGAAAAAATATGTGCTGAACATTATGTGGGAGAATCGTCGCTAAACGAGATTAGGTTTAGAAGCCATCTGAAATGTTGTTTATAAGCTGACGTGCTCAGTCAGTGAAGTCAGATGATTTATATGTATGGGCGATGCTGAGGGCTTGGCTACTGACAGTCCATTATAATATTAATCTACATGAGTGCCCATGTAACATAACATTGCAAGACCAGTTATCCACTGTACTATGATGTATTATGCCAACCTGTGATTTGTCACTATCTGTGCTGTCGAGTGTGTACGTCCAATTAAACTTTAGAAAAGGTACACAGTTGTTGGTGTCGATGACTTCCAGTCATACATGAGTGTGAGAAAAGAACATTTGTCAACAACACGAACCCTTATCATCATTCGCACATTGTACACTCAATCCATGTCTACACACCACTGCGTAGGTCAAGTTGACATTCCATACACTACAGTGGAGCAAACAACACCATAGAGATCTTATCAACTGATGATGATGATGATGTCTGCTTCCATCCACTTATATCTATCTTTTGGTGGATATCATTAACGGGAATAAAAATCCAACATTATCAACTTTATCACTACTGTAATATCTGACTCGGTATTCTGAGTCATTTTTCTTTGAAGTTATATTTAACTATCGCCACTGCCTCATCATATGCTGCCCTGTCCTCAGTTTGAATTTTACTTCCTCTTTTGGGGCGTCTGTACTGCACTCTCATTTCCTAATATATTGCAGTGGGCAAGAATCCATCACTTTGTTGAACTTTAGCATTGTGTCATTAATCCTTCTGAACAGTATCTTATCCGCAAGACAGCAGTGAGGGAAAGTTAAGGCACTCCGTTATTCCTGGTGGTCCCATTATTAAAATTTTAGAGGATTTTATACAGGTAGCTGCCCTGCATAACTATAACATTTATTAACCCTACCAGCTCTTATCCCTTGATAATTATGTCCACCCAAGCCTGAGTTGCTGAGCAAACATGTATAAAAACACACATACATCACAAAAACTACTACATGAAAACTACATATACCCATACAATTTCAGGACATTATCTGTAATAGGCTTACTTATAATCTAGCACCAGTGTTCCGCCCTGCTATGCCAGTCAGCCTAGCAGGTTGATCGACTACCAGCTAATAAAGGGCCCCGTCCTTTGGCACAGTCACAGCGTCACTAAAATCCAGCTCGTTATCACTTATCAGATCTAGATTTCTTCATCACTGGATTCTTAGTCTTTCAGGATACATTTAATCAAATTTCTGTTAATCGTCGCCTGAAAAAAAATAAATATTTTCTATTACCTGAGCAGCTGTAAGCAACCTACAATTAGGGCTTTGCCAATTGAACTACTTGGTTCCTGACTTGCAGGCTTCATACTTAAAATAGTCACATTTTATGCACACACAACGACCATGTAACTAAAGCTGCCATTTGCTGCTAAACATATATACCACACTCACTACTTAAATTAAATGTGATTGGTTGATTATTTTTAGTTTGGACCTCAGTTTTCACGAGTTTTGTCCATTCCTGATATACTGGGAATCTAGCTGAGAGTCATTTTGGGTACTCCCAATAATATGGGAATACAGCTCGAAAGGGTTTACTTCAGATGTCAAATTCATGACTTAGTTTTCTGTCATTGTATACTTCTTTAAATTTTCCACCAATTTATTAATATATCTTCTGCTAGATTATTTCAGTTTTTTTTTAAAAAATAATTTATTTCATTCTGATTGTAAACCGGAGAGAGATCATCAGGGATTAAGTGATAGAAGAAGAGTTTGCAGCAAAGAGTCTTCAGGATTCAGAATGATGAAGAAGATCATGAATTGCTGTATAAACACAGCATTTCTAAATAATCACTGCACTTATTGGAACATTTGTCCTAGTGTGCTATAATATGTTAACACCACCCACTCAGAATTGTGGCAGTTGGTCGTTCATTCATCATCGAAGTGAATTCTTCAGACATTATCAGTCCCAGATGCTGCCATAACTCAGCAGACGCTGGAGTTGGGTTGGCCACGTCCTCAGAAGAGACCCTGATGCCATCACAAGAACAGCTAAGGAAAGCGAAAGAGAGGCCGACCAAAAACAACTTGGCAGAGAACTGTGGAGGCCGAGATGCAGAGAATGAGCCAGAGCTGAGGCACTGCACGAAGGATGGCCGCCGGCCGAACAAAGTGGAAACAGTTTGTTGCTGCCCAACAAGACGCCACCAGGTGTGATGGCCACAGACTGCTTTGACAATCAGCGGCTATGTATCAAAGAAGAATAAGTAGCTGTCATAACTGAGAGTGGAGTTGAACATGTGCTCTCATTCATTCATTCATTCATAACCCTCCACTCCCAAAGGAGCATAGGCCTTCAACAAACACATGCCAAGTCCTCCTGTCACGTGCCATCATCTCAAGTTCTTTCCATGTTCTCCTCATGAGCTCTCAAATCTGTTTAATTCCCCCCAAGGCATGCACCTGAGTTAGCTTCTGACAGCACAAGCCCAGCATTAAGCCTTCTATAGGTGGTATTGTTTTAACTAATAGTAGAAGGGGCAAGGCTGGGTCTCTTGATGGCCTAAAACCAGAATACTCTTGGTAGATGAGGCTCTTAAGTCTTGTGTGGCAACTCATCTAGGAAAATGAAAACTGATCTCAAACCACTTTGTATGTAGGCTGAGGACAGCCAAAGCTATGGAAAACAGACCCTAAATTTTTTTTTTTCTTAACCAGCGGCACTTGGGCTTTCAGCCCTTCGGCCCAATGACATGTCATTGCAAGGCTGCGGAGCCTGTGGACTTTCCTTCCAACCCGGTTAGGAGCCATTCAGGTTATTTCGTCAAAATCCCGGTCGATGACACTTCTTCAAATGCTCACGCCCGGGCTTGAACCTTGAATACCTGATCGCCAGCGCAATGTGGTAACCATTACACCAGCGCGGCTCCCACAAACCCTTAATAAAGATATTCATTATACTTAAAAAAAAAAAAGGGAAAGAAATTTGACTGATGATCATTCAACATTTACACATATGGATACTGTAATAATGTTAAAATCTACACTATATCCAGTTTATCCTTTGCCAAACATCATTTTTGATAACACACCAGCTTTTATATAAATAGTAAAGACACACTTCTGTTTTTGTGTTTGTTTTCCTGTGAGGAAGGCTTTGAATGTTGATACATTTGCTGTTTTGTTCATCTTTATTCCGTTATGTTTGCTACTTATCTTTTTTTTCTGAAATAAAATTTTAATTTATAGTAATTAATATTGCTGTATAAACAAAAAGGTTCTTCAAAAAATGTCATAAAGAAACTTTGTGACAGCTTGTATGTTTTAAAGACAGTTTGTCAGAGATATCAGATTGTGAGAAAATGTAGTTTTAAGTTAATTGTTGCAGTTTGTTTAGCATGATGAAGCTGCTTAGCTCCAGTTTCATTTTATATCACCAATTACTCATGTCTGCTGGGAGCACTGGTCATAAACTTTCTTTGTCACCCCAAGAACCATACAAATGCTTGATTATAGCTTGTATACCCACCGTATTATTCAGACTTTGTGCAGAAGGCATACCAGAAACTGTGTTATGAAATGGTTTACCAAGACTTCATTGGAAGCATCTTTTATGTTTGTTTTATTAACATTGTCTATTGAAGAGGAAAAACAACTTACAGATGTTCCTAAGCACACTTTCAGGTTGAATATCTGCATTGTAGTATATTTCAGTCCGTTTAGTTGAGTCAAATTAGTATAGTTAGTTGACTTTAAAAACTGATACCAAAGTAATTTTTGTGATTTAGTGGTTCCAAGAAACTTTACTCTACTGGATGAACTTGAAGCTGGCCAGAAAGGTGTTGGTGATGGAACAATCAGCTGGGGATTACTTGATGATGAGGACATGACAATGACAGAATGGCAGTGTGTCATTATTGGTCCACCTAAGGTATGCAGCAGCTGTCTGATGAAATTTTCTGAGTGTTTGAGAAAATATAGAAAAAAGTCTAATCTTGTTGTGAGGTAACTCTGTGACAATTTCCAGTGAGAGTAGAAGTCTAAGCCGATTTTGTTCCAAGTGTTGTTTAGATCAGTGGTTCTCAAACTTTTTATATCTAAGGACCACTTTTCCAACTACATATAAGTTGTGGACCACCAGCTAATATGCAGTATCGCAATGCCATAAACACTTAACTGTTTTTATTCAATAGATGAATAGGCCTGTATTCAATAACACAAGTTGTTAATTATTTGCCAGATGACAAGGAAATTTTATTAGTAATGAAAAATAAATTATACATACAATTTATTGGTTACATACATACTGGTTACACACATATTGGTTAAATACTATACATTCATACAATTCAATGGTTAAAATTACAAAATATTCAATGGGAGCTTTGTGCTTGTATTTCGCTCACTAGATTTTCAATATCGGGCTTCATAGAAGTTAAAGACAGTCCTAAAGCTGGTTCTAATTGCAAATGGTTTCTGTGTTTTGTTTTTATAGCACTAAGAGCAGAAAATACAGTTTCACACATGTAGGTTGAGTGAAAAGGAAGAAGTATTTTAAGTGCTTTTTCACTCAGTGCTGGATATTGTTCACAAATTTGAATCCAGAAAGTTGTCACATTAATACAGTTACTTTTCATTGCCTTAGAAACATAGGGAGGATCAGAGCAAAATCAAAGCACTTAATATCAAATCGATAACGCAGCCGCAGACCACCTGATACTGCGCCGCGGAGTTGGGAACCACTGGTTTAGATAATATAAATAAGTGTAGCATATTCTTTGTGATGTGAAGGAAGGTAGTCCATAGAAAGGCTGTAGGAAGAGAAGATGATGGATTGAGAGGGTGATTGAAATTATAAGAGGGGAGGTTAAAACATCATTTGGTCCACATAAGCTCATACAGGTCATTGTCTCTTCTTAGAAGGCTTCATGGCATTGTGGAAGGTAAAGTAAATTATCATAAAATAGCATGCTTTGACTACAAAAGGTAGTTGTCAAGTTGAAATTGTCTTATCTTTCTAAGCATTATTTTTGTAAACAATATCTGCCAAACTCCATCTTATGGTTTCTGTTTTATTTGCATTTTTGAAAAGTTGTCTGGTTTTTATATTTCTTGCCAAAAGTATAAAAATTTTTTTGGTATAATTTAAATTCATCGTATTTATTCTCTGTGTTTATGCTGTAGATCACAGTCTTTAATATAAATAAAATCTTGCAGCCTGATATTTTGCATATCAACATCAAAATAATTCTGCAGATCCTTTAGTGATTTTGAACTTTTAAAATTGACATTTTTCTGTAGACAAGCTTTGAGAACAGAATGTACCAGCTGCGTGTGAAATGTGGAGAAAACTACCCTCATAAAGCTCCAGACGTCAGATTCATCACTCGCATTAACATGACTAGTGTCAACAAAGAAACTGGAATAGTAAGTTGAAACAAAATTGTTTTTTCCTAAAGTGGCTTATTTCTACATATTGCCAGTTATATAACTTCTGACTGAGGGTATTTTGTCATTTAAATATTGCGTATATTCATGATTTCTTAATAATATAATTTAGGCAGTTCCACTTTCAAAAGCTTAGACAGAGAATCACTCTGGAAACTGATTGGTTGCTGTGGAGTTTCATTACAGGCTTGTTAATTTGACTGGAAAAACATGTTGAGACATGCAATGCAAAGTTCACAGTTATTCATGGACACCTTACAGAATTTACCAAGATAATAACTGGAGTGCATAAGGAATGCCTCATCACCATTCTTTTTACTGACTGTAGATTGGGTCATGAAAATAGCATTATCTGCCACCAAACAAGAGATGAAACAATGATCTGGACTTTGTTGATGACCATTAAACAAATCTGGATAAGAGAAATCTACAATTGAGTCTAAAAATCCATGTAGGGAAAGACAAAGATCATGAGAAAAAGTGTTTTAAAGATACTTGGAGAAACACCTTTTCAAGATGTGGGCTTGTACACATATCTTGGCAGCAACACAAAGTTGGAGGAACACACAATGATATAGACATTAGAACACAAGCAAGGGGTGCTTTCAATCCATTGCAAAATATTTATCAACTAGTAAGAAACCCGTCACCATTGACGGGTTTTTAATTATAGTGTGCTCTTTCTGTTACATGTCCTAAAGAAGACACTATTTCTACTTTGATCATTTTATTACAAGTCACCATTATCAGATCTTTATAGTAAAAGTTATATGGATGCATTAAATATGAAGCCATGGGGCAACCTTCCTAAATGACATGGAGAGAAGTGATATTGATCTAATGGACCGGAAGTTAACTAATTAACTAATAGTTCTTTTATGATAACATTTCTTGTAAATGTTCGTGTATCTTTTAAAATCTTGCCCTGGTAGGCTGTGTCCTGGAAATATACTTTAAGACCGGTACTTTCATGTGTCAGGACTGAAGTTCTCTTTCGTACTTCCACTAACAAAGGGTTATTGCATAAAATACATTGCATTTTATAGAATGCTGCTTTCATTTTATAGAATCCTGCCTTCGCCTCTTATAATACATATGACTTATAAGAAATGAAAATCATTGAAACAAAATACAGTAGAACTCCATTTATCGGAACCCCAATTATCCGAACATCCAATTATCCGAACACTTTTTCCAGAAAAAAAAAATCGGGCGCCACCAGTCACGTTAGACTACATTTCTGAATCTTTTGATGCGGCAAGCTTCAAATGTGTGCGAACAATTTGTAGAGGATGGGATGGGCTAATGGTCGGTCGCTTACGTACAGGAAGTGGTCAGATCATAAAGTCAGTTATCTGGTTTACCAATCCAGTGTATGTGTGCGTTCTAGGCAGAACACTGGCTAAACAGACAGTTCAACTTGAAATAATTGTGTCTGCTACTACAGCAGAATAATTTTGGTGTACAAGTATTTCTCTGTGCGATATGGCATCTTCTAGTAGGCCTAAAGCATATAAAAGGAACCGCAATGTTTTGTCAATTGAAAAACGAAAACAGAAATTATCAAGAGACTAGAAAAAGATGAAACTGTGTCTTCACTTGCGAGGATTTTCAATGTTGGGAAAGCTGCTGTGTCTGACATCAAAAGTAACAAGGATAAAATTATGAGTTTTGCATCGAAATTGGATAGTGAAAATGGGTCGAAGAAACGTAAAACCTTGAGAAATGCGAAAGATTTGAAATAAGTTCAACAATCAACTTGACGGTCCTCCTGACTTTAAGGCTAGCCAGGGATGGTTAAGAACCTTTAAATCTCGTCATGGCATACAAGAATTGGATATTCAAGGGGAATCTTTATCTAGCGATGCAACTGCCGCTGAAAATTTTAAAGAAACATTCTTGGCTTTTTTGGAAGAAGGTTATTCACTCAATGATGTGTATAATGCCGATGAGACTGGCTTATATTGGAAATCATTGCCTCAAAAATCACTTGCATCTCAGCGCGAAGCAGCTGCCCCTGGGTTTAAAAAAGTGCAAAGAGAGAGTAACAATTTTGGTAGCCGCGAATGCCAGTGGAAGTCATCGTTTACCGGTGCTAATGATCGGCAAAGCCAAAAAACCACGTTTAAAGAATGTGACATGTCTCCCATTGTGTTACAAAGCACAGAAGAGTGCTTGGATGAATAGTGAAATATTTCTTGATTGGTATACAAATCAGTTCATCCCAAATGTGAAGAGTTTGAGAGAACAAGAAAAGAAAACTGGAAAAGTAATTCTTCTACTGGACAATGCACCATCTCATCATTGAATGCAGTTGATGCAAATTTTAAAGTAATTTTTCTGCCTCCCAATGTAACAACACTGATTCAACCAATGGATCAGGGTGTTATAGCAAAGCTTAAAAAGATGTACAAGAAGGAAGTCCTCTGTCGTTTATTGTTGGCTGAAGATGAAGAAAGTGTGGTGGCATTTTCCAAAAAGCTTAATCTCAAAGACTGCTGCTATATGTTAGCTGATGCTTGGACCACCCTGTCACAAGATAATCTCAACAAGGCTTGTAATAGATTGCTTGGGAAAAAAGGAGGAAATGAAACTACTGCAGTGGACACAAATGATGATTGTATAAATGAAGTTGTGGAACTGTTTCAAGCAATGCCTGGATTTTCGGACTGTGACAAAGATGATGCACACATGTGGCTAGAAGATGATAATGATTCTGGTTTTCAGTTTTTGAATGACGAAGAAATTTTGTCTTTTGTGCAAAAAGAAAACCAAATACATGTAGTGACTGATGATGAAGACTCCTCAGAAGTACATGATGTACTTGTAGATTATGAAGAAAACCCAAAACGTCGACCAAGTCCTGAAGAGGCCTTTATAGCACTAGAAACAGCGATGGCTTGGTACGAGCAAGAAGATGACAGCTGTCCTACACAGCATCTGCTGTTGAAGAGAATGCAGGACTTAGCAGCCAAAAGGAGACTATCCAGTTTGGTGCAAAAGAGGATTCCTCATTATTTTAAATAGTGGGCTACATCTGTGCAAGTAGGCTACATGTATACGTAAGTTGCGCCTGGTTTTGAATCGTTTGTAATGTTATTTTGAAATCATTTCTCTTTCTTAAAAAAAATAATTAATACAAGTAGTACATGCACTGCAGTGTAATGAAAGATTTTGGTGATACAGTGATCTAATACAGTGTGGGTATTATTATTACAGTACAAGTAAATATGTTTTATAGTGTATTTTCCTTGTGATGGTTAATTATGTTTAGAAATATGTGTACATGTACTCCATACATTATGTAATCCAATTATCTGAACATTTGATTATCCGAATGATGCTCGGTCCCAATTAGTTTGGATAAATGGAGTTCTACTGTATATACTAAATATAACCCATCAGAGGTTGAACGGGATATTTCTTATCATCAAATCAAACAAAACTACATCAAAAAATATTCTACGCTTCACAAATGAGATGCATCATCTGTACAATGTTATTAACATGCATAGGTATTTGAACCTATTGACCTGTTTTAAAACATTTTCATTTACGTTGATTGTGCATACTGAAGAATATTAGCAAGAAAAGCTCGCAATTTCAGGGGTTGTGCAATTTAGTACAATGGTTATAAGCGCACCACTTTTACGTAATTTTCACACTTCAACTTTGATGGGGAAAAAAATTAATCATGGCATTTTTCAGGGACGTAATTTGTTTTCTATTAAAGGGAAACAATAAAGCAACAAATTAGAAATAATAACAATACAATATATTGTAGATTTTTGACACTTTACTACGTGTTTTCTATTTATTATTTAAAATACAACTGCAACTTTGGTGGGGAAAAAAGATGCACGCTATATTAAGCGCCGTGCAGTTTGTGCAAAGGCTAAAAGTGCAAAATTTTTAATTAATTTCCAGAGTGCAAGAAAAAATATTGTGAGACAGGATAGGACAGGACACTTTTACAGAATTATATAGTATAATTGAAGGGGGTCTTGTCCTACACAGAAAAGAGTTTTCAGCTCTGATAAGTCAGGCTCTAAAACGTGGAGGACAATAACAAAGAAGTTATTGGTGTTGATAAATATGTAGGTGTTTTTGTATAATAGAAAGATTGTGTCATAGTTAGGACAGGACCATCTTGGTAGAATGGAAGGAAAGATACCCGCGAAACACGAAGTGAGGAAAAGACATTGGCACTTGAAAGTACACATAACTGAGGGGGATGAGATACAGAAAGGACAGATCTACTGCTCCCTCAAGGCATGTCGTACAAGGTGACTAATATGAGGTTGTACATGAGGCTGGCAACCTCATGTAAAACAAAAGTGTTGCAGAAACCACCACTGCAAAAGCATGTGAATGCTTGATGCAGGCTTCCTGCAAGGGGATCAGCTACAGTGGTGGCTCTATACTCCATAAGGAGCAAAAAAAGGGAAATGATGATGATGCCTAAAGTGCATCGGTGTTATCACCAGTAAGAAGCCTATGCAGAAGAAATATAACAGAAATTGATGAAAGATGTGAGGGCAGACCCAGTCATCAACAAATCTTCCTTTGATGGAAAAAAAATAGAGATACACATCTAGAATGTTGATTACAAGTATAAACTTGTCTAACAGGGGACCATTACTGGCCTTGGAATGTAATGCTGTGTGTAATTTGCTGTCATCAGTAAAGGAGATGCACAAATGGCATACATGATACAAATATTGCAGAGACACTGTGCTCTTACCAGAAACTAAGAGGATTCTGCATAATCATCATCATCACATCCTTCAGCTTTTTGTGGATCATGGACCTTCAATAAATTTATACCGAGCCTTCCTATTGTGAACCATCCATTCAAGGTTTACAATGTCACCAGTTCCTTTCTCAATGTGTTTTTAGATCTCTTTGTTTCTCTTGTTCTGAGGATTCCAGAGGAAGAACTACCTTGAATGGCTATCAGCTGGTTTCCTTAATGTGTGTCCTATCCAGTGCAAATGTCTTTTAATCACCTGTTGTTCCACTGGTTTTAGTCTGGTTCTTTCCATTAGTTCCACACTGACGATGGCAGACCATAACTGCACAGACAAAGGAGTTATAAAGAAAGAAACATCCATAGCAGAGGACAGTTTTTGTAATGTGTAAGATGATGGTTTCCGCATCCTTAACTTTCTGGTAGGGCAGTTTGCCAATTTGTTTCGGGAGGGATGGAGAGATGTTATAGTGGTCAGAATAAACTGTATTAAAAATCATTTGACATGAAATGGTCGTGTTTGAAGGACAATTCCATCACTCAGTTCATCAGGAAATATATCCTGAAAAATTTAAAAAAAAAAAAAAAACAAGCAAAGGAGCGAGACAGAAAGAAAAGGTAATTAAAAAAAAAAAACAAGTCTTAAGTTGCAGTATTATTGGCCTTAACCCTTCAGGTATTAATATAAATGAACTCGTCATTGTTTGGTTGTTTTTTAATCTGATCAGAAACATTGCAGTTAACCCTCCGGCGGGTACGTTGGCGCACAACGTTCGCCAAATTAAATTCAAATTTTGCGGTTTTTTTTTGCGGTTGGCTGCATTGAATTCTTAGCTATTCCTTCATTCATGTCTTAGCTTTCATTCTGAACAGTTGTGTTGTTATATGTCCCGCAACTCGAGGAGTGTCATTAGTGGTGTATAAAGTGCGCCACGCGCTCGGTGATGTAAGTATATTTTTCATTTCAATTTTCTGTTTTTCAATTAAATTTGAGACAGTAACAGGCCACTAAGAGCCTAATACATGTCAGGGCGACAGCGACGATGATGATAATGAAAGATTGAAATACCGGGACCGCAACTCAAATCAATGTAAATACGTTTGTTTTAAGCGGCGCACTCTGTGCGCCACGCGCCTGCTCTTGCGAAGAAACGAAACGCGCCAGAGGGTTAAGATTGAAATACCGGGACCGCAACTCAAATCTTTTTTTTTTAAAATAGGTGTTTGCTACTTTTCTTAGTAGCATGCCCCTTTTAACCGTCTACCATATACATGGAGCTGTTGGTTATATCAGGACGTTACAACCAATGTAAATACATTTGTTTAAGCAGCGCACTCTGTGCGCCACGCGCCTGCTCTTGCGAAGAAATGAAACGTGCCTGCCGGAGGGTTAATACTATAAAGCTTTAGTTATTGCCTAATTTTATTATTTACTTTGCTTTCATCCTAACTAGTCGTGACATAAAAATTTTTTTTTTAACTACAGGTAGATCCACGAAAGGTGGACAGTTTATGGACACACAAAAGCTGTAGTATAAAATCATTGTTACAGCATGTCAGAGAGATGATGATGTTGAAGGAGAATCGTATAGCACAACCTGCGGAGGGAACTACCTTCTAGGCAACCAATTAATCTCTCTTTTTCAAGGTTTCAAGGTACATATGTAATATGCATCTGCTTGAAACAGAAAGCAGGTATTAGGTTTTAAGCCTCTGCATTATGTATAACTTCTGCCTGTTAGATCATTAATTCTTTGCATTTTGTATGTTCTACATTTTCTGTATTCCTTTATACCTAATGATGGTATTTAAAAACATTGTTGATTTCATTGGTCATAATTTTTTACGTTTGTTTTAATTACAATTAGGCACATTTTTGTTTTTTTAAACACAACTGAGAATGTTAGTAGACCTCATTAGCTTCAGCAGGCCATGTTCTCAGTAAGCGCATGAAGATATTCAGTTGTAATCAGTGTAGAGCACCAGTCGACCTGAAAACTGCTGCCTAAAATTTGCTTGTGAGATTTGTAAGTACGCAGAGAAAAGGGTAGAACAGACAGACATCAACATCTTGAATAAGTTAAAGTGATACTGGGAGAATCAAATTTATATTAGTAATAAATACATAATTTCTTGTTTTGTATGGATTTGGTCAGAAATTTTTTGTTTCATCAACTTTGATTAACTAGAAGTGAATTGTGCTTTGTCTATCTATTCCTGCTGAATTTGTTCTTGAAAATATGTTCGTAAGGTAAACAATTTTGATATCAAAAGGACCACTTCTATTACTTCGTAGGAAGGAATTCAAGTCTATTGCATACTGAATACAAGTTACACCCAAAAGCCATTCAAAATGTAAAGTATCATGAAGAACATTGTAATAGTTTTTAGAACACATTTATTATCATCTGACATAACTTTATGTAAACTAGCTGTGGAACTAGCAGTTACAGGTATTCTTGTTTTAGAATAAGTTAGAGTACATGCTTTTGGCTTAAGTGAAGTTTTGTAATATTGGTGTATATCACCAACACAGTGACACACTTAATAATATTAACCATACTTTAACATTGACTGACATATGGAGTACATGCAAACCACACACACTTGCAATTAAAAACGGGCTATCTGGAATAAAGAGGTAAAGAAGAGAATTGTGTGATTAGTTGTCTAAAGCAGGGGTTCTCAACCTTTTTTTGCTCATGGCCACATTCTGAGCCTCATTTACTTATGTGGGCCCCCTCATTGTCACTGTTAGCTGGAAAAAAAGGTACTTTACCATCTTACTGTGGCCTCCTAGGGGGTGGCATGGCCCACGTTGAGAACCACTGGTCTAAAGGGAAAAAAGAGGTGAATAGTTAGGAGGGAAGTTAACACAAATATGAATCCCTTTCTTCAACCTCCGAAATGGTAAGCATGTTTATAGAACAACAACAACATAACTGATATTAAAGACATTAGTTTAATATTGCTTATGTTTGATGGGAATAAATCAACAAGTGTGAACAGTCTTGCATCTTCTTTTTGTTTTTGTGAGAAATTTGTGTGGCTGTTAAGCATTTATTTATATGTCTGAATGTTGTTCCATATCTTCTTCTTGTCCTTCTGCTGCTTTTTCCTCAGCTAGGTGCTGATTTACCCAGCTGAAAACAGATCAATGTATGACACCACCATCTTTGCTTATCTACCTGAATCTGGTCTTAATTCATTAGCAGATCAGTGGTTGACACCACTATGTTTGCTTATCTAGCTGAATCTGCTCTTATTTCATTAGCAGATCAGTGTGTGTCACCACCATCTTTGCTTATCAAGCTGAATCAGTTTATATTTCATTATCACATCAATGTATAACACCATCATCTTTGCTTATTCAACTAAATGTGTTCTTAATTCATTATCAGATCAGTGTATGACACCACCATCTTTGCTTATTCAACTGAATGCGTTCTTAATTCATTATCACGTCAGTGTATGACACCATCATCTTTGCTTATCTGCCTCAATCTGTCATTTTATTATCAGATCAGTGTTTGTCACCACCATCTTTGCTTATCTGCCTCAATCTGTCCTTATTTTATTATCAGATCAGTGTTTGTCACCACCATCTTTGCTTATCTGCCTCAGCCTGTCCTTATTTTATTATCAGATCAGTGTATGACACCACCATCTTTGCTTATCTGCCTGTCCTTAATTTATTTTCACATTAGTGTATGTCACCACCGTCTTTGCTTTTCTGCCTCGATCTGTTCTTAATTCATTATCAGATCAGTGTATGTCAACACCATCTTTGCTTATCCAACTGAATGTGCTCTTAATTCAATAGCTGGTCAGTGTGTGACACAGTTTCTTTTCTTTTGTGCCTTGAAACCTGGCCTTCACAGTTAGTTCTGGGATGCTTTTATGGGATAATTTGAGACCTCTTAAAGCATGAAACATGCAAACTCTTCCAAAATCACTTTCACCTTTTCCGTGGAAAACTCTTGACCAAGCAGTAGTAATAAATTACACAGCCGTTGTCATTTGTCCTTCAGGCTTGCTGCTATTACTGTCAATTTCCTTACTGTGATGTTTCTTGAAAAGCAGAAGGTAATAATCCTTGATGGTGCTGAACAAGCTTTGATCAGCTGCAGCTAGGATCTGATTTATTGTTAAAAAAAAAAAAAAAGCCCATTTGAAAAATTATCAGTGCTGATGTGATTTTTTTGGGGAATATAAGAACAACCTTATTATCATCGTTATTCTCTTTCTATTCCAAAAATCCTGTGTCAACAAACAGCAGACAGTTGCTTTGAATAACTGATTCTAGTCAATTTAAAACTGAAAAGTTCAGACACTTAAATAAAGTGTTTCATTTTTACAAAATGAGAACAAGTTGTTACAGTTCAATAAAGTGAAGATTTGTGCACCAAGCTATTGCTTAATGAATGATTGTTGTATACATAAAATCAACCAGATGTCATCTTGATGTATCAGACTAACATGGGCTTTTGAACTTTATAAATTCTTCTAGGGACACCAAACAAATAAAATAATAATTATAAAATAACTCTAATTATAAATATTTAAATTCTGTGGGATGTAACCACTTTGAAATCAGTTGAATTTTAAAGTGAATTTTCAGGTCTATCAGAAACATATCACCACACAAAATTGTACATGTGAGAGAGTTGGATTCATTTCTGTTATTAAATGTTGTCTTCATAAGAATTTGTCTTGTGTTTTAATATTGATTTATCTTCACAATATTATTGCAAAGATGACGAGAGCAGAATGCAATATATAGACTGGATAGAGGAATGGTGTGGGGTGAAAATAATGCAGCATGCACAAATATGTTTTAGTGGCAAACAGCAGTGATAACCTATTTATCATAGATACCAGAAGACAGCATACACCCTGTGTCTGATTCACACTTGCTGTGTTAATATTCCATTCCACGTTTGTTACCAGCTCTGTTCTTTAATAGACTTAGAAATGATTGCCTGTATTAGTGTAGTCCTGGTTTAGAAATATTTTCATTGTCATAACATTTTGTCTGTGTTGTCAAAACTTGAGACTGTCATAACATTTTGTCTGTGTTGTCAAACTTGGGACTGTCATAACATTTTGTCTGTGTTGTCAAACTTGGGACTGTCATAACATTTTGTCTGTGTTGTCAAACTTGGGACTGTCATAACATTTTGTCTGTGTTGTCAAACTTGAGACTGTCATAACATTTTGTCTGTGTTGTCAAACTTGAGACTGTCATAACATTTTGTCTGTGTTGTCAAACTTGGAACTGTCATCATTATTTCCCTTCTTGCACTTCATGAAGATTGGAGCCAGATGGCCCCACCTTATAGGAAGCTCGTGCTACAGCCGTCATGTGCTCTTGTGATGGTTGCTGTAGTAATTTATTTCACATGATGAGGATACCAGCCCCAGGCACAACTTTATATTAGTCAGCTCTTATGACATGCCCGAGGCAGCAGTGACGTTATTCTTTCTTTGTTTTCTCAGAGACCCCCTAGGAACTACAGTGGACAGTGTATTATCTGCAGTTAATTGTATCTCAGGAGCTGCGGTAGTGTAGTGGTTAGTGCACTGGCTTCCTAGCTTGGAGGTCCATGGTTCGATCCTCAGTTGAGGTGGGATATTTTAGACCGCAAACGGCTCCGGGGTCGACCCAGTCTCATGAATTGGGTACCAGAGCAACTCTGGGAAGGTTTAAGGTGGCCGGCCTGATGCTGACCACGTAACCCCTAGTGTGCCAATGGTCAAGAAAATATGGACCTAACACCATATTCCCAATATGCCTCAATGGGCGTGTAACAGGATCCTAATTGTATCCCCTGTGTTTGTAAGGAATGAATGTCATTAGCTTTAATCACCATTGCCGTGTGTGGTAGGTCTTGACTAGTTAATTCGTGCAGTTAAATAATGCAGTTAAGCTGGCTGGTACATGTAACAGCTAATCATCTCACCATCTGGTGCTATTAGCCTTTTACCTCTTTCCCCCTTCACTTTTGTGATAGTCTGCCATATTTTAGGTGCCATGTCCAGATACTTGGTATGTCCCCCCCCCCCCCCCCCCCCAAAAAAAAAAAACCGGTAAAGGTAGTCAGTCCCATAGCAGACACTGCCTTCACTTGACTAGGTCCAGCTTTTTTATGAGGTGGGGGTGACCAGATCCCTTCTTTGCTGCCTTTGGCTTCCCTAACTCACGGGCAGAGTCAGGTATCCATTTACAGCTGGAGCATGATACAACCAGGTTTGATCCTGGAACTTGGTAGCTCTAACCACTTAAACAATTAGGCGCTGCCAGCAGGGTTGTAGAGGCTTAATTCCTGTACGTGTACAAAACCACAAGTACCCTCCATTTGTACAACATATATTGCTTTAGCTCAAGGGACTCGGGTTATGTTTGCTGATTGTTAACAAACGAATGACACAGTAAATGTCCGTTTTTTTGGGAACTATCTCCAGATAAGTCCCCTTTCGGGTGAAGATTGGCGAGAGTGCATTTTCATCAGCAAAAAGAACTGTAATGCGTAAACAAGTAAAAATACAGTGAGAAACTTGTAACTTTGACTAATGGTTTGCAAACCTTTTACCCACAGCAGACGTGACGATAGAAAGATGTAGAACATGAACAGTGGGGGAGAGTTTTTCAAGAAAGCCAGCATCACTTCATGCTTTGGAATATAGATTTATAGTCCAATAGTCCACCCCAAACCCTTTCTTTAATTTTTGACTGAATGTTTTCACTTTTTTGTCTGCCTTTTAAAAAAAATAATTCTCCTTTATTTTTTTTTTTACCTAAATAAGATTTATGTCATGTTTATTTATTTATTTTTTTTTGGTTAAATTAAAATGTTTGGTGGTCATCTTAGCCATTAATGATGTGGCAGCGATGAGCTTATTTTTAAGTGGCAGTTAAAAGAAATCAATCAAGAAGGTTAAAGAAGAATACCTATCCTGTTACGCAAGGAGAATTCCAGTTTTTTCAGCAATGTATTTACAATTCTCTAAGCTGAAGCTCACATTTAGATAAGTATCTGTGTTTGAAAACAATATAGGCACATTTTTTTTTTTTTAATTAATTAAATTCTAAGGGTATTTATCATGGCTGAATTTGCCAGGGCTCTCATAAAAAAAAAATAAATGCAGTATGAATGCAGGCAAGTGCTGTTAAAGGTGCTGCATTTTTCTGTGGTGCCCTAGTCAGTGTTTGGATTCTGCGATGGAAACACGGTTATCTGTTGTTAAATTTACGGTATTTCAAATGTTTTGTTTACATTTTTAAATTAAAAGTCTTGTTTACTTAGCAGTTGTCAATCATAAATAACTAGACCACAGACTCTTTTTTTTAAAATGTTAATTTAGGCAAATATCTGTCTCCTTTTTATCATGGTCATAAAATGTTTAGAAAGTGACGTTGCATTTTGTGTTTGTTCAGTGAGAATGAGTTGTTGTTTGATCACTTGATGTACATTTCAACTAGAATTTGTTTAATATAAACGGAGTTTAGATTTAATAAGTAAAGGTAGTCCCATGGGAGATACTGCTGCAGGGGAGTGAAGTGTTAGAGACTTCACCATACTGGGTCTGGTTTTTTTATGAGGTGGTGTGACCAGTTCTCTCACTCAAAAGCAGATTTAGGTACCTATTTACAGCTGGGCAGAATAGAGTATGATGCTACTAGGTTTTGATCCTGGTAACTTTGCTTCATGGGACATTCCCTGTAACTGCTTAGCCATTGGATTCATAGCTGTAGTTGGGGGAGGGGGGGAATATGTTACTCATGGTTTGATATAAAATAATTATCTTCCCTGCTACCTTCCTTCAAAGAAAAATTGCTTTCAAAAACAGAGAAAGAGCAAGAGGGCAGGGGAAAATATGGAGTACAGTTGAGGGTAAAACAAAGTTGTAAACCTATCATTTCATTCATTCATTACCCCTCCAGTTTCCATTGGGTTATAACGTCTTCAACAAAGTGGCACCAAGTTTTCCAGGTCTTCTTGATCCCTTTTGTGACAGTCTCAAACTGCCATCTCCATTGTGTCTCCTTTATCTTCTTTATCTCTTTCATGTCAGTCTCCAGTTGCATTCTTCATGTCTTTTTAGGTCTCCATCTGTTTCTTTTACCCTGGGGATTATAGAACAAGAACTGACTTGTAATGCTATCAACTGGGGCCCCCCCCCCCCCCCCCCCCAGTGTATATCCTTTTCGGTATCAACATCCTTTAATCAGCTCTTGTTCAGCTGGTATTTATCTGATCATCTTTCCACCAACTCTCTATTGGTGATTTTGTCATACCATTTCAGTCCTCCTGTTCTGCGTAAGCACCCAGTTATGAAAGTTTGTATCTTTCTGGTTGTTGTTTTTGTTGTTCTCCATGAAACTTCTTGTTTAGTCTACAGTTTTTGTAGTTCTTAAGTTGACAGCATTTCAGGATCACTTCTGCCTGGCAGAATTGCAACGGGCAAACCATTAGTGCATAATTCTGTAGGTAACAAATGACAGTCTGTACTAGTTATTTATAGGCATATCATAGGGCATTCTGTATAGAATAAGTGAATAGGTATTCATACTTATATATAATATATCATCACTTTTCATTTACGGAGCATAGGCCCACCCTTGCAGGAAACCTGCACCAAGCAGTTACATGCTCTTGCAGCGGTGGTTTGTGTGGCAGTGTGTTTTACAATGGTGAGGTTGCCAGCCCTATGCACAGCCTTCGTATTAAATAAATGACATGTCTGAGAATACAGTAGGCCTGGTCATTTTTTTTTTGTGTGGGTCTCTACAGACTCCTGAGAACTTCACAGGGCTATATTATCTTATATATACATTAAACTAATTTCTTTACTGCTTCAAGCTAGTATTTATATCATGCTTTTATTTTTTCATTTGTACCTTATAGTTTCAGATTCACATTAGATTTTTAAAAATCTGTTCCTGTTTCAGTCGCGACTACTTTTTTTTGTAAAAGACACGTCTGACCAGGTTGTAGCTATTTTTTGTTTTTAATTTAGAAGATCAGTTCACATGCAAATGGAAGTCTCTATCTAACAGTACCAAACACTTGTATGAGGCAGATTTTGTGTAAATGTGACAGATACAATTGGGAAATAAAAATTTGCTTCATATTTCAGTCTCCCAGAATGCATTTTCTTGTGGACTATTAAAGTGTTGTAGAGATAAAATCTGTTTTAAGTAATCTTGTTTGGTTTTAAGTACCATCTTCATTGCACACGGACAACTCTATCAGTGCTCCGATCTCCTCCCTTAGATCACACAGAGGATCTCAGCACATTGCACAAACTCCGTAGCACTGGGGAGGATCCTAAATGTGTATACAGTAGTCACATATTCTATAAATATTTTTGTGGTGGGTGGGTTTCCTAATTATTAAAGTTTTAATATTTCTCTCAAGAGAGACAATCTTGTTGGAAAGAATACACCTAGATTATTTGCAGTTATCGCCCATTTCACTGATGAAATACACAAAAAAAATTATTTTATTATTTTTATGACTGATTATTGTATTGTCATGGGGAATACACACCTATGCCAAGTTTCAGAGCTATTGCTCATCTGGAAGTGATTGAAAAATCGATTGCAAATTTGAAGGTGACAGGAGAGTGACATACGTTGCAAGTTAAAGAAAAGCCTGTAAAAAAACACACCTCAACTGGGGATTGAACCATGGACCACAGCTAGGAAGCCAGTGCACTAACCACTGCGCTGCTGCGGCTCCACAATTTCTTCTTCTTCTTCTTCCGTCCTTAGCCACCGACCGTCAAAGCAGTCAGTGGCCATTACGCCTAGTGGCGTCTTAGGGCAACAGCAGATAGGTTTTCTTTGCCATTGTTTCCCATCACGCCTATTGGCGTCTTTAGGGCAACGGCAAATCATTCCATCTGCTGTTGTTTCCGTAATCGAAGTGACTGGCAAATGGGTGATCAGCCCGTTGGTCTCCACAATTTAGTGGTAAAGAAATGTTGCCAAAATTACATTTGACCAAATATGACCTGTTTTATCCCCTACATTGTAACAACATTCTTATCATACCATTACATTAATTAAAAATTAATTTGTAGGTTATGTCCTTTTGATGTAACTATTCAACATAACTGACCTACATGAAGGTACTATTTGTATGTCTCATATGCACAGTCTCGGAAACTTTGTTCTGTTATAATATAGATGGGCCTTATTAATAAATCAGGGATGGGGGAAAATTAGCACATACAGAGCCAGGCTTCGTCTTTAATGATAAGAGTGACAACCAGTGATGAGCTGAAGTTGGATTTGTCTATAACAGTGTTTCCCAAACTTTTATGGATAACCGTCCCCTTGGCTCTCGGAGAACATCCCCAGCACCCCTTTCATTTCCCTTATCTAAAATCCACATTTTTTTAAGCTATCACTGCTACGCAGTATTTGAATAGGGTAATGCATTTAACTACCAAATATTCCTAGTAACCCTTGAAAAGCTTCTCATACCACCTGGTATGCATAGCCCAGTTTGGGAACCTCTGCTATAGGTTGTATAAGAAACTGGGACGAGCGATGTTTGGGAGGAGAGTTGGGTTAGGGTTTGTTCATGCAATGTTCTTCTTTTAAGCACTTACGTCAGGGTCCTCTACAATCAAGCCTATTTTACATGTACGTGTTATATTAAGTAATATAATTGAATTTAGCTTGACAAATCCTCAATCACTCCCATATTACTGAACGCTACCTGTCACCCCTTTTTCCCTTATCGCCCCCATGATCTTCTCAGGGGGCCCCAGGGTGCTATACCATCCACTTTGGGAACCACTGGTCAATAATAATAAAAGGGTCAGCAGAGCCATTCTGTGCTGACCTATGACCCCTTTGTCAGCTTCTAGAACATACAAAATGTTTAGGCTACTGGTTTTGTAATTGTGTTCAGACATTTTGGAAAACGAGCATTCTATCACAAAATGTGAGTGCATCATAAGTCAAACTGCTAAGAAAATTCTGTCCTTCTGTACTCTTGTATAAAATTGAATTATCTACGAGAGAAAAGTTAATACGATACTAACCATAACATGTTTTTGCTGTATAGCACAATCTCTATAATTGTTCAAAAGTTACAAGTCTTTTTATCCTGAGGCTTTCATGTATCGTCCCAACGCTCTTCTTTTATCTTCTCTAACACAGTTAACTCTTCGTCCTCCATGCAATTCTGGGGTTGCCTTGGTATGCTGTATGCCATATTTTCGAAGCATATTTTCCTTTTTAAAAGCACTCTGTATGACGTCAACCTCGGTGCAGTTTCACCATAAAGGGGGTTTCGGGTTTTGCTTAAAAAAACTAACTGCCGTTGCTGGGGGATGCGCTTAGTATCAAAAGAAGAAAATGAAAATGACGTGGCTTCCCATAGATCGATGGTGTCGGCCACTGAACAAGAAGTTTATTGGTTCAGATTTTTCATCATGAAGGGGCATTTTATAAGAAGCTCCCTTACATCAAGGGGAGTCTCAAAATCTATGGCAGACTCAGGCAACTTGCTGATTTTATAGCCAATCACCTTGACTAAAAACAGTTTTTATATTCTGCCAGTAAGTATGGAAGGCTAACTTCCAGCCTGTGTACTTTTGGGTATCGTATTTTAGACAATTAACACTTGGTAGATATTGTCAGGTACGATTTTGGACCTAGGTCGACGAATTGACAAGACAAAAAGAGATCGATATGACAATACAGGGACCAAAGAGCAGCAAATACTTCGATTGATAAAATCACCATGACATGGCAGAACAAAACGAAACTCACCATTATTCACCATACGACGTGTTTCCATAAAGGATGAATTTTATATATAAATAAAAGGAAGAAAGACAACTAACAAAGGATATATTCACTGGAAATAAAAGTCAAGCACTCTCAGTCATGCGTTGAAGAACAACATTTTTGTTTTGTTCAATTGGTTGACTTTTGATCGTTGATTTGCTTTTTTCTCGATCCACGTTGTTAAATGAAAACTGTGTTTGACTACCATGTTGATTACTACACTACTGTCTCTACAAGAATTAACTGATTACTGATTACAAGAAACCACGAAAGATGCAAAAAAGGCTCAGGTTCTGCTAACCAGTTTATATATTGAAAAAAACTACACACGACGATACCTTAGAAACATTTTGGTTGAACGACACACTACTATGTACGACGGCCCCAAACTCGGTGAGAAGCATGATTCGGTAACGAAGGCTCAGCAGCCTTGGCATCTGTGAACACACACATACCGTGTGCCGTGAGTTCCTGTCTGGTGTGCCGTGACACCAGGCAGAATGCACCATATAATTTATAATTATAAACATGTTATGGTAAAATATTACGAAAGAATTTCACATATAAAATGTTACAAGTAATAAGTTGAGTTATCATCACCCATCAATCCATGGAGGTGATGATCCACATTTCCAAAAGCAGAGCTGGCCGCAAACATCAAGCCAGTTCTAAAGAAAAATAAGTTAGCTGAAGAACCCAGGATCTACAGACCAGTCTCACTAACCTCAGCTACTGGAAAACTCGCTGAGATAATGGTGAATCACAGACTCTGCTGGCGACTGGAAAGCAAAAAAGTCATCGAGGGTAGTCAGATGGGCTTTAGAAAAGTTTGCAGAATAGACGACAAATTATTTCATTCTTGCACACCTACACGCAAAACCTTAGATGCATTCCAAGAGGGTAAACACACCACATCTATATCATCAATCTGCAGCACGCATACGACACAGTATGAACACACTCAGGCTCTTACGCCATAATGATAAAAATGACCATATACCGAAGAAAATGTACCTCTGGGTTAAAACTGTCCTAAATAATAGAACATTGCAAACAACTGTAGGAGGCACTAAATCATCCACATAACAAAATAACGCTGGAGGGGTGATTACCACAATGGCCACAAATAAGTTGCTGCTTCTTTATAAATGATCTCTCTTCCCACACCACCCCTGAATGTATCAAAATCACTGTACCAGATAACCTGCTCATTTGTGCAGCAGAAAAATACAACAAATTGACACCAACTAAACTAAATAAAGCCCTAGCTACATTAGTTGTGTACTGCAACCTCTGGAAACTAAAAATAAACACGAAATAAAAAAAAAACAGTAAGCAATTTTTTTTTTCACTTGGAGCATCACGAAAAGTAAGAAAGTGTACCAACTAAAACTTGACGGACAACTACTTTAGAGAAGAAAATCCAGCTTAGTTAGGAGTGGAGTTAGACCGACAGCTTCTCCTCAAAACTGTCATGCTCAAAAGGAAAGACAAGGCCAGTCAGTGCTTGGATGTCTGCTGTGGGACTACCTTTAAATTTACCTTTTTACCCGTTTAAGTATCATAGTGTGCCATGAAATTTGGAAATACACTTAAGTGTGCCATGAAGTTAAAAAAGGTTGCGGAGCACTGATCTATGTGTTAACACAGTGAACTGCCACAATATTTCAGTTGCAGAATAAAATTACATGTAGGTCCAAAAGTAAAATGAAATAGCTATTATTAAGTATAAGGTTGTGATCAATTTCAAACAGCTTGATCTCCATAAAACTGTGCCCAAGCTTGCGCCCTGGAGTGGTGTTGTCATATGCTGGCCTTCAAAGCAAAGCATGTATACACTGCTTAGACAGCGTAGACTACGCTGGCTTGGCCATGTCAGCCGCTTGGAAGATAGTCGTATCCCGAAAGATATCTTCTACGGACAACTGGCAGATGGCAAAAGATCAGTTGGGCGACCGCAGCTGAGGTTCTAAGATGTGTGCCAGAGAGACACGAGGGAACTGGACATAACCTGCAATCTGGGAGGATGAAGCTGCCGATCGCAGCAAGTGGCGATGCTATCTACAGCGCCACCTCAGGTTGGGCGAAAAGATGCTCTCACTGCAAGCAGAAGCAAGGAGAAAACGTTAAAAGGAACACCAGGAAAATAAGCAGCTGAGGGCTGTCATCTCAGTGGCACATAAAAAATAGTTAATTCCATGAAGGAACCCTGGGGGAAAAAACACAGCATGTTCTCTTGGTGGTGGGGGGTGTCTGCAGCAATTGGTGTTCACACGATGAGGTTTGCCTGGGTAGTTTCCAGGAGTCTCTGAGAGAACACAGGACAGGACTACTACTCCCCCAGGCTCGTCATAAAAGATAAATTGATAATGAGGTTGTACATGGGACTGTCAGCCTCATTATATAAAAGATTGCTTCAGAAACCACCACTGCAATAGCACATACATGTTTTGCTGCCAGCTTTCTGCTATGGGACCAATTGCAGTGGTAGCCTTCGTGTTCCAAATAGAGCCAGAAAAAAAGGGGACAACAATAATAAGTATGAAAGACCCACACACAACTCTCCCTAGATAAATATATCATTTTAAAAAAATAGAATGGTATGAAATCAGTTTTACAAGTTAACGGTTCTCCCTAGACACCTTGACATGTTCAGTAGAGTGCACTTGTTCTCCTTCGCTCCCCTGTATCATTCCTTGTGAAGTAACTACTTTTTAAACAAGGTAAGATATTTCATGTGGGCAAGAAATTAGTTTGCGAAAAATGTTATCAGTTTTGTCACCAAGGTCATTTTGTTCCAATTTCCAGTCTCTTAAACATGAAGAAGTGTGTTAGTTCAATAAAAGAAAGTTCAATAATGACATAATTTTTACAACCAATTTTTGTTTAAATCATCTGTGCAAGCTAGTGACAACTATTGGTGGAATTTATTAAATGCAGAAGTAATTATTTTAAACATTAAAAAAAAACAACTTATTTGAATTGTCAGCCTGCATTTTTATCCACAAAGACATCTATTTAAAAATTTGTAATCGATTAATTGATAAACAAATTTTTATCGATTATTCCATTTTTAGCAATATTTATATTTTTTGCTTAAGTGTGAGACCATTTGCTATGTTAAAGGTTTCTGAAATGGAATTCGGCATGTATGGTCAATAATAATAAATTGTTTGGTTGTAACTTTTCATTATATTTTCAGGACAATGTTGTCTTATAACAAGTAAAATAAATAAAGTCCTTGGTTATTTAACAAAAATACAAGGGGATTGACATAAGTCTTGGGCCTGACCATGAAGGAGTCACAGGAGGAAGATGAAACTTGGCACATATTTGCACTGAATGTGTAAAGTACACGATTGTTTCTTCAATGAGTTTTCCCGCTACGGTGCACGGCGCAATGTACCATATTGACCGGATCTGCTGCTCCAAAGATTTGACAAAACAATGGAAAAGAAGGAGACCAGAGCTGTGATAAAATTTCTGATGTTTCAGGGAAAAACACCTACATTTTTTGGAGACCATGGTGACAGTAGATGAGACTTGGGTACACCATTATGACTCCGAATCCAAAATTGCCAGCATGCAATGGAAAACCCTGGGCTCCACAACACCTGTCAAGCCGAGGGCGCAGAAATCTGCAGGAAAAGTGATGCTGACTGTTTTTGGGGACGGCAAAGGTGTCCTTTTGAAAGATTATCTGCCTCGTGGCAACACAGTTAATGGACAGTACTATGCAGATCTTCTCACAAAACTAAGAAAGGTTGTGACCAGGAAACGAGGGATAACGCGCACTCAAAATCTTCCTTTGCTTCAAGACAATGCGCCCTCTCGCAAAGCACGGCTTGTGCAGCTAGCAGCCAACGATTTGAATATTGAAATTCATCCACACCCACCATATTCTCCAGATTTGGCTCCATCAGACTTTTTCTATTCCCAAATCTTAAAAAACAGCTAAAAGGAAATCATTTTGACAGCGATGAAGAGGTTATACTACTGGCATGTGATGACTGGTTTAGTTTGAAAAATAGGGTGTTCTACTCCCAAGGTCTTTTCAAGGTCAAGCAGAGATGGCAGAAGTGTGTCAATTCAGACTGTGGCTATATTGAAAAGGAATAAACAGTATACAAAATTTCAGCTCTCTGTGACATGTCCTTCATGGTCAGGCCCAAGACTTATGTCAATCCCCTTGTATCTTACTACTTTTGATTTTTTTATAATTTATAATTTTCCTACGAATGCAAAACAACAGAATACCATTGCAGGCACTCACTTGGGTTCCTGAGGGTAAGAGGAAAAAAGGAAGACCAAAAGAAACACTCAGAAGAACAATAATAAGAGAAGGAAGAACGTTGGGCCTAAATAATGTGCAAGAGCTAAGAGGAGTGGCGTCATAACGTACAACCTGGAGAGCACTGGTTTCTGCCTTATGCGCCGTGTTTGGTGCTTAAAGAATTTATTATAATCATTGATTAATGAAATTTGATTAATCGATTCAGATTTTTTAAACCTATCCCAGCCGTAGATTAAAGCTATACAGCATAATCATTTATTTGTTGTCTGCTGTGTGGTTTAATTTCATTTGTCAATGAAAACATTGCAAGCATTTAAGTTTAAAAAAACAAAAAACATTTTAAAACTAAATATTCAGTACAGGAATAAAGATACTGTGTATTTAGAACGTATGAGGGTTGCATTTTCCCCCTTTTTAGATTCTGTTTTCTTTTGCGTGTATGCAACATGTATTGTAGATCCTGCTGCACGGAAGTAAAGTCTGATCTTGCCATGAATCTGTTTACATGTCTGCTCTCTTTTGTGTGTACGAAATTCTAAGGTGTCGTCATCATCATCTGGCTTCCATCATCATTTTCCTTTGTGCACCCTGTGGAGTATGGAGCCACCTGCAGATGGTTCCCTTCCAGGAAGGTTGCAACAAGCATTCACATGCTCTTTCCAGATTGAAAGAAACAGGACAAGAGCAAGGCAGAGAATGGCAATCATGAAAAAACTTGCTGGCACGAGTTGGGGAGCAGACGAGAGAGTACTAAAGAAGCTATATACTGGGCGAGTGAGACCAGTCTTAGAATATGTCATTGCAGCTAAGTCGAACTTTGACAAAATAAACAGAACCCAAAACCAAGCATTGAGAATCATAACGGGGGGGGGGCGCCGCGCTAGCGTAGTGGTTACAACACCGCTCTGGCGACCGGGTGATACAGGATCAAACCCGGGCGACGGCATTTGAGGATTTTTCGTCGACCAGGATTTGGACTGGATTAACTCGAGACCTGGCGAGAACATTTGAAGGAGTGTCGTCGACCAGGGACTGGCGGCTCCTGAGCCGACCCAGCTGCAATGGGTACCTCCGAAATCGGCGAGTATTTGCCTGAATGGCGAGGGACACCTGTCTCTGTACAAGAAATAAAGGGATACTCACGTAAAATCAATGTCAGGTTAGACATAAAATAATAACCTGAGATTTCGCCTCGAGTATTAGCGGGCGTACGAAAAAAAAAATAACAGGGGGCATGAAGTCAACACCCATTGAAGAGTTGGAAAAGATTACTCACCTCCAGCCTATGGAGGATAGAAGAGATAGCAGAGCACAGCAACAAGCTGAGAAATTCCGGAGGCTGATAGACCACCCAAAGCGCCAGAGAAAAAATGGACTTGGAAGGGGAAGACTGAAGCGAAGAAACTTTGTAGAGACAGTCAAAACAATGATGAGAGCAGATCCCATAAACGCAATATCAACAGCTATGCCCATATGTACCAAGCTACCAATTTGGAAACAACAGTGCTTCCCTGAAATGATAGAAAACGTTCCTGGTATTGAAAGAAAGAACAGCCAAAATGAAACAGAAAGGAGAGTCCTAACCACAAAATATATAAAGAAACATTACCCAATCAACACCTGGATCCATGCATACACAGATGGATTAGCAACTAATGCAACAGAAAATGGAGGTGGAGGAGTCTTCCTGAGCTTAAGCAATGGCACACAAAAAAAGATAGCAGTCGCAACAGGGAAATTTTCAAGTAACTTCAAAGCAGATGCAGAGGTCTTAAAAACTGCATTAGAAATTCTAATGACAAGAAAGCTCAGAGACCAGTAGCTATCTTCTCAGATGCGCTGTCAGTAATTACAACGGTGAAAAGTCAAAGTAATGCTGAACTGGGTGACCTAAGAGTAACACTTCACAGACTATGTCAGCAATACAAAAGAGTCGTGATACAGTGGATCCCTTCTCACTGCAACATCCCTGGAAATGAAGAGGCTGACATTGGCAAAGGAAGGGGGAAAGCTTCCTCAACTTGACACAAATATAACTTATGAGGAGGCCAAGAGTTTTATCAAGCGCAGATACAGGCACAAGTGGGAAGCAAAAATTGATCCACATTACCAGCTCAGCAGAAGTGACCAAGTGGTAATCTTCAGACTTCGCACAGTTCATAACAGATTGAGATACCATCTATTCAACAAACTAAAGATAGGAACTACTGATGAGTGTGACTGTGGCACCGATAAAATGACTGCCGAACATCTGCTTCAAAGGTGTCCAACATATGAGGAACAGAGAAAACGCATATGGCCATCACCAGTATCATTCCTGGAGAAAATCTATGGAGATATCAACAGCCTCAGGCTGACCACTGCTTTCTTTGAACTTATTCAAGTTGACATCTGAGGGTGAACAAAGAAGAAGACATGCTCTTTTAGCTGATGGTTACTGTGGCTATTTGTTTTACATGATGAGGTTGCCTGCCCCCATGCACAACCTCATTTTAGTTGCCTTATATGACATGCCTGAGGATGTAACAGTCCTATTTTGTTGTTGTTGTTGTCTCTCTCATGTGATATTCTATACCCTGTATAGTTCCCTGTGGTTTTTGGAGAGACAAAATAAAAATAGGTCTATTGCACCTCTGGGAACCACCACATGGAACAAAATATTGATTTCCTATCTTTTTATTCTCCTTTTTTGCCTTTTAAAAAAAAAATTTTCAGTTTCATTTGTGGAAAGTTTAAAAAAAAAATATATATATATATGTATGTATACTACTGGACAAAAGTTAAGGGCCGCCATTCAGTTTAGACAAGGTTTATATAATTCTGCCTGAGCAGGGTCGATTTTCCAAATGTCCGGTAGCTTGAAATCTCTCAAGAAGTCTCTGAATGGTAGAGTGGGACACTGCTAAACGTCTTGCAACATGACGAACAGATTGACCATCCTGAATCCATGCCATGGCTCGACCACGGCCTACAGTGCTGAGACTTCTCCTTGGTGGCATGGCTAATGCAGTGATCATTTCGACCACTTGTCATACTGATTTATAGCATACCAACGGTGAACACTCTTTACCGATGATTATTTTACACGTGCATTCAAATTCAACTCACTTTTTCACCTTTTGAACTAGTGGGGCGTGTTGCAAAAACCACGAGTTTTTGCAGCAACAATGGCAATTTTCACGTGCGGGTTAAAGTGACCCAGTATTTGGACATTTAAAAAAAATTAACCTAGTGCACACAGAAATGTATACACATTTCTCTGAGCTCAGTTTTAATGACATTTTCACTTGTCTTTACAGTTTGCCAATCAATTATATAAACCTTGTCTAAACTGAATGGTGGCCCTTAACTTTTGTCCAGTATCAGCAGGTTTTCTTAATGTGTGTCCTATCCATCGCCAGTATCTTCTCATCTCTTATTTCATTGATTCTTGTCATAAGTTCCACATTAGTGATGTTGTAATACTTCTTCAATCCTTCTGTTCTACGCAAACGCCCATTTATGAAAGTCTAGTTTTTGGTTGTTGCTTTTTGCTATACTGAAGACTGAAAAGTTAATCTAGATTTTTGAACTACAAAAGATAAAGTCTTTATCTGATAATATTATTACAGTTTAGGTAAACTTCATTTGCTTGTCATGCACATGTTTTTTACATAGCTGAATGTTACTTTCTGAACAAATAGAATGTACACCTTTTTTTATTAAGATTTCTGTTAGAAAATTTAAGATGTTTACTTGACCAAAGATGGACAGATACAAGCTTTCTTGTCTGGTTTGTTTATGGTGTTTTCCATTCTTCCACTTATAAGATTTTAGACAAGAAGGGCTACAGGGTGACTGAAAAGTCACGTCGTATTTTTTAATTATTGCTTCACTCCAATCCCACTAATTTGTATGAAACAAACATCAAGATAAGAATTAATGTTATTGTATTACATAATAAGATCGGCTACCATGACAAGCATGGGAAACAAAAAGCCAGGGATCCAGACCCCCAGTCCACTGGGAGAACATTAGACAATCTTTGAAGGACCGAGGACTAGAATGGAACCAGGCCAGGAGGAAGACAGCCGATAGGATAGTCTGGCGCTCTCTCTTCCAAACCTCTACACCTCACGGTAGAAGGGGAACGACTAAGTAAGTAAGTATTACATAAAATTCTATATCCCCACATTAAGTGGCGATGCTATCTACGGCACCACCTCAGATTGGGTGAAAAGAAGCTCAAACAACAAGCAGAAGAGAGGAGAAAACGTTGAAATGAACACCAGGAAAATAAGCAGTTGAGGGCTGTCACCTCAGGGGCGCATTCCCATAATCAGTTATGGCTGAAGGGGTTATTATATTATTATTATAAATTTTATTATGTTTCTGGGAGCCGCGGTGGTGTAATGGTTACCACATTGCGCTAGCGATCAGGTGTTCAAGGTTCAAGCCCGGGCGTGAGCATTTTTAGGAGTGTCATCGACAAGGATTTTGACTGAATAACCTGAACGGCTCCTGAGATAAACCCTCTGTGGATGGGAAGGAGCAAAGCTCCTGACCGGGTTGGAAGGAAAGTCCACAGGCTCCCCAGCCTCGCAATGACATGTCATGGGGCTGAAAGCCCAAGTGCCACTGGTTAAGGAAAAAAAAAAAAAAAAATTATGTTTCAGGAAATAAAAAATAGAACTGATTTTTCTTCTTCTTTGTTTGCCCTCAGACTTCTACATTAATAACCCTAATAAAGGTAGTAGTCAGCTCAAGGTTCCTGACATCTACAAACAGTTTTTCATTGAGAGAAGTGGGTTGTTGCCACATGCCACTCCAATCACTGCTGTAAGTTGGGCAGGACTTGAGCAGATGTTCAGCTGTCATGGGGCTAGTGCCACATGAGCAGAGATCTGTTGGACCAATATAGATGGTACCTCAATCTATTGTGACCAGTATGTAAGCGGAAAACTGATTTGTCAAATGGCAGTTGCTGCTCCTCATTCTGACACTTGTTTCATGTATCTCCAATGGATACAAATAAGGATATCTTCTTCCTCGTTTGCCCTGAAAAGGACGGTGGTTGCGTTGTGTCTGTTTGCGCCTAAGCTGTGATATCTGCACCTTTCGGTCGACACATCCGACTTTTGCACGGCATTTTTTATGGACCGGGTTTGCCTTCCCATTTCGATCCGCACTCGCTCAGCCAGACTGCACTGCTGCATACTGTTTCCAGGACCACCACGTGGAGGTGGAGTGCGGTCTTGACCAGCTCTGATTCGCTGGTCCTGACGCAGGCAGTCAAGCTATGAGTCGCTGACTGCATTCACTATTGCTGCATCTTGGGGTCCCCAAATAATAAGGATATAAACATTTAAAAACTGGAAGTGACCTTTTAATGACCCTGCAATTATATATTAATGACAGCACTGGTCATAATAATTAAAAGGACTAAACAGGATGGTTAATAAACTCCTATATTAAAGAAATACACACTACTTCCAACCAGAAACACATGGTACATTTTTTTTTTTTAATCATCATCTTTGAGAGCTCAACAAAATTTAAAGACATAGCCGCGAGCAGTTGGACAATATTTTTTTGGGTTCTTACACTTGCAATTACAGGTTATTCCCGACTGGTCAGAAGCAAAATTAAGAGCAATTTTGTGATTTTTTTAAAAAAAACCTTTAACTGAATGTTACGTACATTTATTACCTAAGGGGGTAGTCTTCGGTCCTGCCAAATGTACGCACCAGTTTTATATAGTTATATTATTTGAGCGTTCGATTGATTCACGCACTGACGTGCACAATGCAGTGTGAGTTGCTTTGGACGCACGGGTAACCTAGTTTAGGGATGGTGACGTCATGTTTTGTCGGGGCTGTACGGACCATGTTTATGTCCGATATATATTTCCTTGGAATTTTGCTGGCAAGTTTGGAAGAAGCTATTATGTTGTATGATCTCTACTGGTTCATGTTGAAGCCAACAGTAGTAGGATCAAGTAAGTGTCGCCCCATGTCATTAAATGTTTATTGAGTAAATTAAAGTGTAAGGCCGCTCATAGTTCTGATCTAGCGGGAAATCCATCACTGTATGTTATTTTCTAGAATGGACAGACGGAGTCGGTAGCCTTTTGAATTACCGTAGATGAAGAATACCTACGAGTACACAAAGTTGATTGAATTATATGCTTCTCATGTTTTATATGCCGTATGTTAGTCAATGCCAAAGTCATGGCATGGATATAGAGAGGTTAGTCAACACAGAACTCTAACCTGGTCGTATTGTTGTGGATGACTTTATTTGGATATATATATATATGCTGCCTAAGTATTGTAGGAAGGAAGCCTGGAATCATGGCAAGTCTGATAAGAAATATTACTCATTGAGTATGAATCCGTTGGTCATAAGATACGTCCTTGAGAGAAGGTTAACGGACGTTATTACAATACATATACTATGGCAAAGGAAGGGATCCTTAGACACTTGAATAAGAGGACTTAATTGTTAGAGAATCTTCATCCCTTGAAAAGTGATGATCAACATTGTGATGTATGACCTTTTTTTGCACCTGTAACTATGACTGTCTTGTTCAACGCCGTATATGTCACGTTCAATAAAATCTATGTACATTCATCACAGCCTTGCGTGCTGCCTATCAGTGACCAGTTGATCACTACTTGTTGGAGTTCGTTTCAACCTAAGAACATTTTCTGAAATATTTTCATTGAGAAAACATTCGCGTAATGAAGGTCTTTACCTCTAGAAGAAACGGACCCAACAGTAAATGGTGGGCCAGTGTGGTCTGGAATTAATTTCAAAGGAACGTGCCCATTCGAATTATCGATTGAAAAGAAGATTTGAACTTTCAAGGCGCCAACATCTCGAACTTGGAACCCAGTGGGATGAGAAATCAGAAACAACTTACGTTTACCAAGGTCAAGGTCTTCAATCAACCTCCACGTTAAGTTTCACAGTGACTGACATCCTGGGGATTACCTCTTCATCATTATTGCGTGCGAGCTGTAATCTAGATACGCAGAACGAAGTATTTTATCCGTAGACGTACATCCACGGAGACGAGGCACATTGATTTTTTTACCTGCACGCGAGATGAGTATAACGTGTTTTCGTTATCCATTTTATCACGTTTAGATGTGCCTTCGATACTAATGTCCACATTTGTATTTTCCATGTTATATGTTGTGCATTCTTCGTGGGAGGTAGGGAGGTTGATCTGACGAACGAGATCCATCTCGAAGCCAATTCGGGCTCTTCGTCAGACGTTCTGTAGGGCTCAACTTGTAAGTTTCAATTGAGCGATAGTTCTGGTACAAGGCTAGAAACCTTGCCGAAGTTCCGATCGCTAGTTGCTTCTTATAATAGTATCTATTTAGCTGTTTCGTCACGTTTAATTGTTGTTTTTGGTATTTATTTTACTCGTACCTTAGTTTTATAATGTATTTTGTTTGTATATTACGTCATTCTCACCTTTCCTGTCGTTCAGTTTTTTACAAAACCTATGTTTTTACACTGTGTTGTCAATTGTCTTGTACATTATTGGTTCGTAGATGTCATCGTAATTTTTTACGACATTCTATTTTAGTTCTACATTTTTATTTTATTTGATTTCTACGACTGTAGTTACTCGTCTTTGATTATCATGTCTTGTCGGTTATGTTTCTATTGTCTTTCTCGTTGTTCATTTCATGACATTTGATTACATAAATTTATTGATTAATAACATATTTAATAATTATATGATAACATTATACCGTTCTAAGGACAGGAACGAAGACCACTAGTTGTAGTAACACTTTTAAATAGTATTATTACATAATAATATTGAATAATGGCTACCTTAGACTATTTTATTAAGCAAGCTAAGGCGCTTAATATACCTCAGGAAGAGATTAGATCATTTGCTATGACAGAATATAAAGAATCTCAAAGGTTGGAATCTCAAAGATTGGATGCTGAAAAGTTACGTTTGGAAAATTTGAAATTTGAGGCAGATCAAAAACGGACTGAGGCTGAGGAAGATGAAAAGAAGAGGAAATTTATAGCTGAGGAAGAGGAGAAAAAAATGAGATTGGCCGCTGAATTAGAAGATAAACTATTTCAGCGAGAGGCAGAACAGAAGCAAAGGGAGGCTGAAGAAAGACTTAAGATTGAGATGGAAAATAAACAAAAAGAAATGGAAGAGAGGAGATTAATAGCTGAACAAAATGTAAAACGACTTCAGCTTGAGATGGAAGAGAATGAAAAAAAAACGACAGCATGAACTGAAATTAGCAGAGTCAGAATATGAGAGAATTAGGTTTACTCAGGAAGCTAATTCTCAGAGAACTTTTGAAAGCCAAACTCCATCCAGACATGATTATTTTAAGGAAATTCACCTTAAATTACCAAAATTTAATCCCCCGTCTGATGACGTAATATTTTTCCTAGATAGATTTGAGGCCACTTGTAGGTCTTACAACGTGGATAAAACAATGTATTGCACATATTTATCCAGGTTACTTACTGGGGATGCTTTAGCTGTTTATCATACCACCAGTATAAATGAGAAAAATGACTATAATGCGCTTAGAGCCGCACTTCTGCAAAAATTCCAAATGACAGAAGACGAATATCGTTTAAGATTTCATACATTACTACCTCAATCTGGCAGAAATTTTAGTGATTTTCTGTCACAGATACGTCTAACATTAGAAAGATGGATCGAATTATCCAAAATTGAAAAGTCATATGAAGGTCTCTTCGATTTACTGATGCGCGATAAGGTACTTTCGTCTGTAAATCCTACATTTCTCGCATTTTTACACGAACGGAAACCTTTATCTATGAAAGGCTTAGAAGAACATGCAAACAATTTTTGTACTGCTCACCCAAACATGGATCTAAGTAACGCACAGATTAAGAATGAATTGCCTGTTGCTTTTGCAGCACAACAAAACAATTTTTCACGAAATCGTTCCTTTAGTGCTGACAGGTATGTCAATAAGGGAAATAATTACAATTTTAACAATGATAACTTTTACAAAGGGAAGCAATTTCAACAATCTGCTCCATTTAATGTTTCTTGGAACCAAGCTCACAGATCGCGAGATTTTGGTAACAATAATTTTAAAAATAATCAAGGACATTATAATAAACAAAACTGGAGATCAAAATCTCAGGGTCCGCAAAACAGACAAGGTTCTTGGAATAAAAATTTTAAAGAACAGCATAACTTTAATTATACAAACTATCGGACTCATCCAAATTTTAACTCTAGTAGAAAAGACAATTATGGCAATTTTAATGCAAATAATCAAAATCGATCGCGTCGCAGAGAAAGATCGTCGAGTAATACGGGTAGACATTCTAATGTCTCTTTAATTGATACACAGGCTAACATTGAACAGGGTAAAGTAGCTGAAACTCACAATGCTATGTCTTGTTCTCTTGATTGTACCCAGGTGAAAGACTGTCCAGAATGCTCAACTCTTTTCCAGCCTAAGGCGATCACGACGCTGCGTTGCGGACATACCTTGCCTAGTCTACCTGCAGTCTGTACGGCCACTGCTGCGTCAGTACACCAGGGACAGGGCTCTCTTAAGTTTAACGAGGGATTTGTCAACAACATTTCATGCTCTCTCCTATTTGACTCAGGTTGTAGCACTGTGGGCGTCCGGACGTCGCTGATCAACCCAAGTTGTGCCACGGGCAGGGTTGTCAAGTGTGTGACTTTTGGTGGCACCATCGAAACATTTCCCACTGCTATTATTGATCTTAATACACCATTTTTTTCAGGAAAGATCCAAGCATGTCTCCTTCCGAATCCAATTTGTGATTTAATACTTGGTCGCAAACATGGTATTAAAGAGTGTACACCACAGCAAATTGCTGAATGGGAAGAGCGACATATTCAAACTGCAAATGCAGTAGTGACTAGAGCGCAAGCTACTAATATGTCGCATGATACACCTATTGAACCTACAGTTCATACCACTTGTGATGATGATGCTCCTATTTCACGGGAGTTGTTTGCAACATTGCAAAAGAATGATGATTCATTAAAAAAAATTTTTCAGTATGTGAACAAAAAGAATACCAGCAACAAACTTGCAAAATCTAGACATGACTTTATACTTAAAAATGGGATTTTGGTTAGAGTAATACGGGAAAAGGACTCATCCTTATGTTATCAGATCTTAGTCCCATCCTCTATGAGATCTCGTATATTACGACATGCGCATGACTCGCAATGTGCGGGCCATATGGGTTTTTCGCGTACCAAATCCAGAGTGCTTTCGGCATTCTACTGGCCAGGCGTCCATAGGGACATCACTCTCTATTGTCGGTCCTGTTTGATATGTCAGGAAGTTAAGGTACGGGGGTCCATTTCATGCGGCTCCTATTCAAGCTGCGGACATCCCGATTAGACCATTTGATAAAATGGCCATTGACATTATTGGTCCGATGCTTCCATCTGCTAGAGGGCATACGCATATCCTTACGTGCATTGATATGTGCACTCGTTGGCCTGAGGCCATCCCTCTCAAGAACACTTCATCTGCCAGTGTAGCAGAGGCATTGATGTTAATCTTTTCACGCATTGGTTTTCCACGGAAAATCTTGTCGGATCATGGGGTTCAGTTCATTTCTGAATCCATGTCTCAAGTTATGAAGACATTAGGTATAGACAGATCTCTTAGTTCTATTTATCATCCGATGTCAAATGGGTTAATTGAGCGTCTCAATAGGACACTGTAAAGTTTTTTTCTTTGTTTCTCTGTAAAGTTGCTTTCACACACACACTGGATGCTCTGTAAGGAAGAGTGGTGTGTTGTTGAGATCAGGCATGCTCCAGTCTACCCAGCTGTAAATGGGTAACTCACCCTAGTCCTGAGTTAGGGAAGGCAAAGGCTCCAGGGGAAGCAGGCCCTAAACTTGGTCACTTCAACCGACGCAGGATGGTGTATGTATGAAGTAGAAATGTAGAGTGTGATTGACGCGAATGGTGTGCTGTTCGTGTGCTGACCAATATAACCACTCATACACTTGTGTCTACAAGGCACCAATGCAGACTGCTGGGATCTTTGTTTACTCAATTTATTCAGACGTACACACTGGGACATACGAGTACATCATGGTATGTTGACATATCAATTTGTAGGTATACATAGCAGATCTGAAGTCATGACCCCTTCAGAAATAATGGGCAGTACATCAAAAGTTCAATGTCATGATACATTATGGCCACATTCCCCTATCTGACTAAACGCGTCAGTGAAGGCGAATCGATAAATAACTAAAGTTACTTGACGTCCATAGTTTGTAGTATATATTATGAAACCACGAAGGGGGTTTCTAGCAAGATTGAGATCTCCCTGTCACTGTCCGATAATAAGATAAATAATCTGTTCTCTTGGCAGTGATCAAAACATATGATGACCGAAATCCAACATGGCTACCTCCCTGAGTTGTCATTCACTCATTCATAGGAAGGAGAATATAAGCCAGAGTTAATTTATAATGGGTATATAAAGGATTTCATAAATGTTTCCATACAGCTCTACGGTGATCAGGTTAATTCATGTAGCCATAACCGCTGCAGGAAAATCTGTCATCTTCGTCGATACAAAACACGACACTAGCATAGCGAAGCACAAAAGTCAAGCTAGGCCTAACCGACGAGAGATCATCAAAAATAGGAGCTGGGTTTACCTGGAGTCCGAATCATCTATATACTGACATAAGGAGAGTCTCTAACACAAACTATCGTAGAGACACCATCTCCTTCAGAAGAAAAACCACTTCGTGAGACATTTTTTTCTGACGAAAGGACCAGCTCTAGAAAAACGTACCCCGCCATTTGTAAGCAGTACATCGGAACTCATCACGACTTGTCAAGACAACTCATACTTCCGCTAGCAAGAATCTAGTCCCCCTCCTACCCATCCAAAATATACAATATAGGACTGATTCTACTTGTACTAATAATATGTAATACATATGAATTCAGGCCATAAACACAATAAGCAAATTAATATATTTTCTGGCCCTAAAAAATAAGTACAAACGCAAGCGCAATATCCTTGCGCTGGATCAATATCCAGAACGATTACTCCTATAATCAAAAGTGTGAATCAAACATGGATTATCTCGCTTTTACCATAGACAGCATTTTCATACACAAATGAATGAATGTCTATATTTTTCCCATATTAAATAGCCATATCGATTTTTGTAAAATGTGCGTCAAAATATGCACGCAACAGATTACCACACCCCTCGGGAAAAAAAAAAATGGTACATTTTTTTTTTTGAAATACATCTAGGAGCAACATACAATAGGCTCACAACGCACCAATAACAATGCGCAGATGATAAGCATAAGTTTTATAACCTTAGAGAAAGTACTTCTCTAAGTATAAATATTTCCAGAGAGGTGTCACCAACGCATACTACAATATTAGCAATGACACAATTTTCACATTAGTTTATACATAAATTCCATCTAAGATATCTTAACATCATGATCATCAAAGACGAAAAACATTGAAAGATCAGCGGTGAATACATATCAATGAACCGCTAAGTAGTGTTACAATCAATATATGATATATTACATATGTGTACACATTTCAACATAGAAACAACTGTATCAAAGTTGTATAACAGTTATGAATCGTGTGGGCATCTAGACAAAATATCTGCCATCACATTTTCTGACCCACGGATAGCTCGCACCGAAAAAAATGAAATGGCTGTAGAGCAATCGCGTATCGCGTTGATCTCGCGCTCTTCAGATTTTTACTCTGAATAGCCGTAAGAGCTTTCTGGTCAGTTTCCACAATGAAATGCGCGCCCAGAAGAAATCTTTGCAGTTTAAGGATTGACCAAACCATAGCCAATAATTCACGGTCTAGGACCGAGTAATTCTTCTCTGCGGCATTTAATTTCCGAGAAATATACATCACAGGATGCAGAGTTCCAGAGTACTCTTGCATTAGTGCAGCTCCAATCCCGGTGGATGAAGCGTCACTACGAAGAATAAATGTCTTATCCTTAGAAGGTAATACTAGGATAGGTGAAGTAGAAAACATAGTTTTAACCTTATCCAAAGAGGATTGACATTCTTGAGTCCAATGGACTACATTAGGAGACCCTTTCTTTAGCAAGGAAGAAAGAGGTGACATAATGGAGGACAGATTCGGGATGAATCGTCCATAAAATTGTATTAGACCTAAGAGACTTCGTACTTGCTTTTTAGTCTTAGGAATAGAAATGTTAAGTATCTTACTTGTATTATGGTCTTCTGTTTTTAGGAACCCATGACCAACACGGTGTCCTAAAAAAGATATTTCGCTAAAACCAATACATGCTTTCGATGGTTTCGCTGTCAGGTTATGCTCGCGTAAGATAGACAATAGTTCATTTATACCATTATAGTGATCGTTCCAAGTATCACTGAAAAGACAGATGTCATCAAGATACGCAATGACATCTGAGCGATGAGATAGGATTCGACGCATCATGCGTACAAATGTTGCAGGGGCGTTCATAAGACCGAAAGGCATGAAATTCCATTGGAATAGACCCCTAGGCGTCGAAAAAGCAGTAAACGGTTTGGCGTGTTCGGATAGTGGAACTTGCCAATATCCCTTAGACAAATCGAGTTTAGTAAAGAAGTGAGAATTCGATAGTCTCGTAAGTAGCTCTTCTAGTAAAGGCATAGGTTCAGCATCGATCGAATTTAGTCACTTGATTCAATTTGCGATAATCCACGCAAAGACGTATGTTATTGTCTTTTTTCCGTACTATAACCATCGGCGAAGAATATGCTGATGTGGATGGTTCAATAATTTTTAACTCTATCATCTCATCTAACTCTTTCTCTACCTGTGCTTGAAAATGTATCGGGATAGGATACGGTCTGACTCTTATAGGACTATGGTCAGTAAGAATAATGTCATGTTGAATGACATCCGTTTGACCAGGAATGTCAGTAAGGACATCCTGAAATTGTTCTAACATAGTAGAAACTTGTTTCTGCTCTCCTGGAGATAATTCTGGAGAAATTGCAACATCTTTCCATGATTCATTAGAGTGAAGAGGAATCAGTGGAAAAGGTAAATTTACATCCGAGAAACTCGTTTCCTCATCCTGTATTACTGACAGAGATGAGTACTGTCCATGTTGGACTGGAAAATCGTCCGTTGCCTGGAAAAAAAGGTTGTAAATAATCAGGACGTTCATGGAATTCCGTGAGCATGTTGATGTGGAAGGTTTTACGCTTCCCGTCAATATCGACGATATAGTCAACATCGGAAACTTTTGATATATATCGTACGGACCTTTCCAAGAAATGAGAAGTCTATTTTCCCTACAAGGTAGCAAGACAAATGCTTTGTCACCTGGACAAAGTTGACGCAAACATCTCTTTTTATTGGCAAATTCCCTTGCCTTCTGTTTCGCAAATTCAGAAGAAGCAGTTGCCAATTTGCATGCTTCAATAATCTTGTGTCTAAGTGCGATGACATATTCATAAGAGGATTTTGTGTCATCGACAATATTATCAGCAGTTATAAGATCATGAAGTAAGGACATAGGACCTCGCGGTTTCGCGCCAAAGACAAGTTCAAAGGGAGAAAATCCTGTATGTTCGTTGGCGACCTCTCTATATGCAAAGAGAGCCGCGGGTAAAACCCTATCCCAATCCTGAGGATGATCTTCTGTTATCTTACCTAGTAGGTTTTTCAGAGTTCTATTCAAACGTTCCACCATCCCATTGGACATAGGATGATAAATACTACTCAGCGATCTCTCTATCTTCAGAGTCGACATTACTTGAGACATGGTATCCGATATGAGTTGGGTACCATGGTCGGATAATATTTCTGCTGGAAACCCCAGACGAGAAAATATTAACCAAAGAGCATCTGCGACATCAGCAGTAGTTATGCTCTTTAGAGGAACAGCCTCCGGCCAACGTGTGCACATATCAACACACGTCAAAATAAATTGGTGTCCTCTAGCAGACTTTATCTTAAATGGACCAATGATGTCTATCGCCATTTTTTGAAATGGCCGAATGGGAATGTCTGCAGCCTGAATAGGTGCATCATGGCGTGGACCTCTGGATTTAATCTCTTGACATACTTTACAAGATCGACAATAGATTCGTATGTCCTTATTCACAGCAGGCCAAAAGAAAGATTGAAGAACTCTAGCTTTAGTACGGGAAAAACCCATATGTCCAGCACACTGCGAATCATGAGCGTGCTGTAAGATTTTAACTCTCATATTTTTAGGCACAAGGATTTGAGAATGAATGGACTTAGCGGAGTCTTGTACCATACGTACAAGTACGCCATTCTTCATCGTAATCCAAGATTTACGATTTGTATCCTTATTCGGATCACCTTTTGTTGCCAGAGTAAAGAATTTCTTTAGAGTAGGATCATCTTCCTGCTGTTTGATAAAGGAATCGTGGGAAATCTCCAAGGGATCATCTTGGATCTGCGCATCATTATCTTCAGAATGTGAAGATTGTGGCATATTAAGAGCTTGAGCCCTAGTGATTACTGCATTAGCCGATTGCATATTAACATTTTCCCAATTAGAAATTTGCTGTGGAGTGCATTCTTTCACTCCATGAATGCGACCGATGATAAGATCAGCGATCGGATTCGGCAAGAGACATGCTTGCACCTCTCCTGTAAAGAAAGGCGTAGCAATATTGATAATGGCAGTGGAGTACTTCTCCAATGTGCCACCAAATGTTACACATTTGACTATATTGCCTGTAGCTCGAGAAGGATTTACGAGTGATTGCCTCACTCCAATGGTAGTGCACCCCGAGTCGAAAAGAATTGATACCGGAGTACCATCTATTAGGCCCCTATTAAAGACAAGAGCACCCCTTCCATTATGCGCAATTGACGCATGAAGAGTGGGAAGTGGGTGACCGCAGCTTAAAGTAGACACTGTGGTTGGATCGAATAATGTTTTGCATTGCGAACACTCAGATGCTCTAGCAAAATCGAAAGCGGAATTTGCTACACTATTGGAGTCTTTTTTTTTCATTATTCTGATTATCGGTGTCGTGGAACTCCTGTTGTGCAGAGTTAGCCTGGTAATAAGATTTACCATGTCTTTTGTGTTGTGATCTACCTCGGTTATAATTGTCTCTATAATTATTATTGCCTCTGTTATAACCCCTATTTGGGTTTGAATCATAATATTCATGATCATAATCATCATGCTCATTATATTGAGTATCCCTGTAATATTGTTTCTTTTGTCTCCATGAAGCACTTGGGTAGTTCCTATAGCTACTCCCTTTCCGAGAATTTCTAACATTATGGGAACCCCTCGCGTGTCGAGGACTATCAGACCGATTCCAGTTCTTCAAAGAAGAACTCTGATTTGAGCGGTTATCTTGGTTTTGATACTTATCCCAATTAACCTTTTTATCAAATTTATTTTTAGCTCCTTGGAATTTGTGTGAGTAATTCTGATTATATTCTGTTGCCGAAGCAACTGGCATACTCTCTTTAATGTTAGAGTTACCAAGAATCATGTCAGGGTGTGCCGTGGCATACTGGTCACAATATTCTTCCATTTGCTTTATTGTACCAGGTTTACGCTCATGTAAGAACTCTAGGAATGATTTATTTACAGAAGACATGACCTTGTCTCTTAGCAATAAATCCGTAAGACCATCAAATGTTTTCTCTGTTTTGGATAATTCAATCCATCGTGAAAGTGTAATTCGTGCTTTTGAGATGAAATCTGAGAATTCTACACCTACCTCAGGTCTCATTGTTTTAAACAAAAGACGGTAACCTCCCTCAGACAGCTGATATCTCTTTATCAAAGCTGCCCTAACAGCATCATAATTGTCTTTGTCGGCCTCTTCAACAAAATATAACTTACTCAGAGACTCCCCTTTTAGATTTTCAGACAACTGATTCACATACTGTGATTTGTCAACATTATGAGATCGACAAGCCCGTTCAAATCTAGAAAGCCAAAATGTTATGTCATCACTGGTAGGGTTAAACGCTGGTACCTTGACCTTGTATACAAAGGGTTTACCATTACCACCAGATGCCTGATTAACATTACTCATACATGTCAATTTTAATTTCTCTAATTCAAACTCATGTTCTCTTATTGCTTTTCTCTCTTCAGCTTCTCTATCTAATTTTTTTTGTTCTGCAGCAGCAGCAGCTTCTAATTTTTTCTGTTCTGCAGCAGCAGCAACTTCTAGTTTTTTCTGTTCTGCAGCAGCAGCAACTTCTAGTTTTTTCTGTTCTGCAGCAGCTTCTAATTTCTTCTGTTCTGCAGCAACTTCTAATTTTTTCTGTTCTGCAGCAACTTCTAATTTTTTCTGTTCTGCAGCAACTTCTAATTTTTTCTGCTCTGCATCAGCTTCTAATTTCTTCTGTTCTGCCTCAAATCTCCTTTCCTCCACTTGCATCTGCAATTTCTTAAGTTCAGCAGCAGTATCAGCTTCTTTTTCTAATCTTTTTTCTTCAGCTAAGGCTTTCCTTTCTTCTGCAGCAGCTTTTTTTTCTTCTATTTGAAGTTTTCTCTCCTCAGCCGCAGCTTTTTTTTCCTCAGCAGCAGCTTTTCTTTCTTCAACAGCAGCAGCAATTTTTTTTTCTCTTCTGCAGCTAATGCTTTGTCATATTGAGCAACAGCCCATTGTTCTAAGTCTTTTCCAGTCTTATCAAGAGATTTTCCTTGTGTAATGAAATAATCTAATGTAGACATATTGTCTTCTTAAATCAGAAACCTGAAAAAGTAAATAAATTACCCTCTTTCAAGTTAATGGGAGACAAGTCTATACCATAGACTTAGTCTTAGTCCAAACTTGTATGGTTTATAATAACCAATGATAACTTGAGTACCTGTGGACAACAATAACTGTATCTCAAATACTGTGGGGGACAAGCCTTACAAAGGTCTTGTATATCTCAATGTAATCAAAGATCACTTGGGTACCTGTGGAAAAAATATTTCCCTTTACCAATCACTTTGGGAGACAAGCCTTACAAAGGTCTTGTACATTTTGTTTTATAACAATAACAATCATAAAGTACTGATCTGTACTATACTATCAGTGTATACCACTATACGTCATATGTCAACTAAAGACATTACAAAGGACAAACAAGAAAAAGACAATATGAACACATTTGCAGAGATCAAATTAAATTAAATAGGAGAAATGAAAAAAATGATCACAGAAACCGTGATGATAACTGCAATAATAAAATGACAAGACAAATAACGCCACAGTGTATAAACATAAGGGTGTAAAAAACTGAAATGAAAGGAAAGATGAGACCTACAATTATACAAACAAATCAAAAAACAAAAATAAAGAACAGAAAAAATGTTACAAATACAAATATGAAACAGTCGTCACAACTAACCAAATATTTGAAAACTATGTTGCATGCAAATTTCAATTAAGAAATTGCTCCCTATCGAACGCCAGAACAAGACCAATATCATTCGGTATTTCCTGTTCTAGTCACCTCCCATCCAGGCCCGCAACATATAAACACCTACACATATAAACAAATAACATGTAAGCATAAATAGCATATAGCATACAACAATAATTTATGTCATGAATGGAATGTGTTGCAGGTATAGTGTTGTAAAGCAGGCACAGTTTATTTTAATTCTAATAACTTGCCACTTTATTGAGTAACAGATTTAATTCTAAACTATTACACTGTCAATTTTTTCTCTTTTGAGCATATGAAGATCCAACGATGAACTATGCACTTTATTTTCAACAACACTGTGATTCTTCTGTACGTTGAGAAATGTCAACAATACTGCTCCAGATATTTTCTACACTTGATACCACTGTCCTGTGTAATACTGTCTGTACAGCGAAAAACTGTCAACAAGCGCTGACCTAGATACAGCATCCTATCGGTAATACAGGTCAAGCTGACATCGACTGTATAGCTGTCCTACTGGTGTTGATGTGTTCAAACAAATGTTCTTTCAGCTGTAAACTGTGATTCTCAACACAAAACTGCGTAAGCTGGACCCAGGGATCTGGCTCGCCACTGTAAAGTTTTTTTCTTTGTTTCTCTGTAAAGTTGCTTTCACACACACACTGGATGCTCTGTAAGGAAGAGTGGTGTGTTGTTGAGATCAGGCATGCTCCAGTCTACCCAGCTGTAAATGGGTAACTCACCCTAGTCCTGAGTTAGGGAAGGCAAAGGCTCCAGGGGAAGCAGGCCCTAAACTTGGTCACTTCAACCGACGCAGGATGGTGTATGTATGAAGTAGAAGTGTAGAGTGTGATTACCGCGAATGGTGTACTGTTCGTGTGCTGACCAATATAACCACTCATACACTTGTGTCTAAAAGGCACCAATGCAGACTGCTGGAATCTTAGTTTACTCAATTTATTCAGACGTACACACTGGGACATACGAGTACATCATGGTATGTTGACATATCAATTTGTAGGTATACATAGCAGATCTGAAGTCATGACACATTCAGAAATAATGGGCAGTACATCAAAAGTTCAATGTCGTGATACATTATGGCCGCATTCCCCTATCTGACTAAACGCGGTCAGTGAAGGGCGAATCGATAAATACCCAAAGTTACTTGACGTCCATAGTTTGTAGTATATCTTATGAAACCACGAAGGGGGGGTTTCTAGCAAGATTGAGATCTCCCTGTCACTGTCCGATAATAAGATAAATAATCTGTTCTCTTGGCAGTGATCAAAACATATGATGACCGAAATCCAACATGGCTACCTCCCTGAGTTGTCGTTCACTCATGCATAGGAAGGAGAATATAAGCCAGAGTTAATTTATAATGGGTATATAAAGGATTTCATAAATGTTTCCATACAGCTCTACGGTGATCAGGTTAATTCATGTAGCCATAACCGCTGCAGGAAAATCTGTCATCTTCGTCGATACAAAACACGACACTAGCATAGCGAAGCACAAAAGTCAAGCTAGGCCTAACCGACGAGAGATCATCAAAAATAGGAGCTGGGTTTACCTGGAGGTCCCGAATATTCTTATATATCTGAAATAATGGAGAGTCTCTATCGTAGAGGACACCATTCCTTACAGAAGAAAAAAAACATTGAGGACAGTCTTTTTTTCTGACGAAAAGGACCAGCTCTAGATAAAACGTGACTCCGCACGCATTTTGTAGAGCTCAGGTTACCAGCGCGTAACTTCATCACGATGACTTGTACAAGACAAACTCATACTGTCTCCGCTAGGCAAGACTAATCGAGTCCTCAACCTTAACCTCCTCATATCTCTAAAATGACGACAATATGTAGGATCTTGATTCTACTTGGTTACTTATGTTAATATGTAATACCATGTGATGAATTCAGGCCATATATACACAATAAGAAATAATTAAGTATATTTTCTGGTCCCCTAAAAAAATTAAGTAACATAGAACGCAGCGAGCTCTAAGAGCACATATCCTTTTTGCGCTGGATTCACTATCCAGAACGATGTTACTCCTATACTCAAAAGTGTGAATCAAACATGGATTAGATCTCGCTTTTTACCAAAGACAGAGCATTTTTTCGATAATACACAAATTGAATGAATGGTTCTAATATTTTTCTTCCTATATTAAATAGCCATATCGCGATTTTTGTAAATTGTTGCGTCGCAAAAAATATGGCACGCACCCAGTCAACCAAGCTCAGTTTGTTGGGTGTAAGATGACTCATAGACCATCCCCAAAGACTGGTGATGGGGTCCCTACCCGCTTTGTCTTCTTTGCGTTATCGCGCGATGTACAAATTCAAGCCTCGGGGTTTTTCTCCCAGTTCCAGGCTTGTTTTTCTTGGCAGGCTCTCAACACACGCAGTGTCCTATGATCAGTTATTCCACAGACTTATTGGTTGACGAGAATATTTCGAAGAGATAGGAAACTCAAATCTCTTATGCGGATGTGATCTCTCTGAGAGAAGAGAATCATAGGATTGCTTGTGTAGACTAGCTACTGCATCATTCTGAACAAGCCATAATAGGACATAAAGCTCGTCTATTTGCAATACAATTTTAGACGTACTTCGCTCAGCTCATTAGACTGGTGATGAAAGTGTTTGTCTATTCTACCTGCGCATAACAATCGTCTTTTAGATTTACCTCGGGAGAGCTCCCTTTCAGGATCATCTCAAAGGAATATCCGATGTCAGACCTACATCCCGTTGTGATGTTCAATGGTTAAAAACATATAAAACCCACTTTCTCATAATTAGAACATGTTGAAGGAAGTGCTATTACTCACGTCCTGATTATCTACAGTCGCAGGTGTTTCATGAGCAACTGACGATCCTAGCACCTCCTATTTTCACACCACTATTTCTAGTTTGGTCAGTCCATCCATAGAAGAGGGGAATCTTCTTTTCGATGATGTATCTCTACACATACCAATAAACCGCAGTCTGTACTCCACTCTCCATTCTACTCTGAGAAATGGAAGTGATGTGACTAAAAAATCTCATCTACTCTTTTCGGGTATTTCTGATCAATAGTCTAAGCAAGTCTCATAAATATGATCGTTACACTAGTATGTGAGAGATGTCCATCCAACTGACCAGCCAAGGGGTCATACGTCAGTCTTCCAACATGACAATTATTCTGGACTGACGCTGTACGCCTATTTCGATGTTCGCTCCGCTATGGTTAGTTCATCTGTATTTCGCATTTTTACACTGTTCGTGATAAGCGTTTTGATTTAAGGAATTGTTATGAGATGCTGCTCAATTAAAATATAATATTGAACCATCTTCATCTACGTTTATGCCATACTTCTTTCTTCTCCATGGTAATCATTTAACATAGAATTGAAGAAAGAACTACAATATACGGTTCCTTTGCGTAGATTACTAGGAAATTAAAAAACAAAGTTACAAAATTCGATTGCGGATATATTATCCATTTTGACCTCTCTTTAGGATGGACTTTAATGGAGAGAGATGTATTCTCAGGCATACGCATTTCTATTTCGGAAAATTTGACCTATTCAAAGGGGTTATTGGCATTTAAGTTGCCACTCCACTGTACTAAAGCAAAGACCATTTCACGCTGTTCTAGACGCAACGGTGGTCTTTTTCAATGGTAATTTATGCCATTCCGGATTAATGTGAATGCGCAACAGCTACCTTTGTACGCGCAATGATCGCGTCCGGCCGCAATATTGTGCTGCATCGTCTCCGAGTTGTGCAAGATGTATTCTCACTATATAGATGTGGACATTCTAGTCTTTTACAGTGAAGTGCACTCTTGAGATGAAACATATTCAGGGTTTAAAATCGCTTTTACTTTCTACCTTACGGGATTATAATACCTTAAACATGCGCGAATCCTTCAAAGGGCTTTTGTCGGTTTTTCATGACATCTCATTTCGGGTCACACGCTATAGGTCATGGTTTCAATGTAGTACAGTAATGAACAAGTAAACGTCTCTAAAAATTTATAAAACATTATTCAGAGACTTTTAAGACAATAAAAACAAAGTTTATGGTCGCTTTTAGGACTAAATACTAGTTCTATTCAATTATTCATCCTCATTTGTTCTACTTTTATTAACTGACTTACCAGCTTTTCTCTCTCTACTGAGAGGAAAAGGCACATCTATTTGTTATAAAAGGTAGGTCGACTGGAATCACCAATACGGCTTTAGGACTATATTAAAACAATTTTTTTTCAATATGCACCTTTTTTGAGGTTGTCCTGACAAAAACTGATGTCTCGACCGTCATTCTCGCAGTGACTGCGTCTTTATCGCTAGATCGCTGGTGGGGGGCAGTGTTGATTGCGTAGGAATATAAGTGCTTACCTTATTTATCGACGGGTTAGTGTACGTATCAGGAGAAGCTCACGACTACAGAGCGTAGTAGTACACTTGATTTGGAAGGCCGGAGGGACGATAAAATATTCCCGTTGTGTATGAGTATAAGTATGAATATAACTCTTACGTCCAGCTGACGTCTTGTCATGGGGCTGTGGGCGAATCTGACGCGGAGCTATAATGGAATCGTATATTATTTTCGTGCGGATAGCGAGAAGGTAGCAAAAAGTATCTCGGAGTTCTCACTTGTGTCTAATACGCAATGAAATACATAGGGCAACGTTTATTGGTTCAATCAGATATCATTAGGTGGTGGCTCTCGTAACTGGGCCTTTCTAGGAGTCGTTCCACGACCTAAAATTACATGCGCATTCAATTCGTTATTTCAAAACCGCATTTTCACTTCTGAGCCTTTCAGTTGAATTTAGGATCTAATTGCACTTAGCGAGCTAACTAGACGCCTGGATTTATTAGTTGGGCTGGTGGGTGGAGTTGCAGAATTGTAGGATAGTGATATTGTTTCGGACATGATACCATTGTCTATCAGAGGGTTATGCCCAATGGTGGAATAGTTTGATGTGAAAATTCTAAACACAATCTCTTGGTCTCGAGATGAGGTAGTATCGTGTGTTGAAAATCCTCATCCGCAAAACAAAATAATTAACATTGATAGTAAAACTCTTTGGTACAGTTATCGTGTGGTGTCACGTTATTTAGGAATAGCATATATGTAAACGTTTGTTATACCTATCGGAACGGGAACGATTTGGGTCCCCTTGGTCACTTAACAGTAACTCATTTTTATTAAGATTATATTAGGCAACCTGGCAATTCCGTTTGTTAAGATTCGAGCAGGTACAAAGTATACCATTTTGTTAATTCTATGGAACATTCATTACACTACATATCGGTTAGTAATCGGTTATAATATATCTTATAATACTTTTTGATAGGTTGAGCTTTAAATGGAACATTAGCGAGAACACATTTATTTAAGCTCGTACTTATTGAAATTTATGTATATAGGTATGCTTAACTGGCCACTGCAGCAAAGCAAAACTTTTCGTGTCTTTTGATTTGAAGTCGTGTATGCGATTAGATTTTGAAATATTGTTTGTTGTAGAATATAGTGATTTTAAGTCTAAAGTTAGGTGATGTGGCGAAGTGCATTACTTAATTTAACGGCATTTTTCTTTTTGAATGTAGATTTTTTTATATTATCCATTTAATTTGTAGTTATGTTGAATATATGGGATTTGGAATCAACACACACTCTTATATAGTAATAGGGAGGGAAGTTCGTGTTTCTTATGTTTCTCGTAATATTTGTTTGGTTAGAATACACTACTATGTCACGGCGATATTACGGTCTTAACGTTTAGGGCGAGATTCTTCACATCATGTTGTAGTTTATTATTCAAAGATAGTTCAACAACCGTCTACACATAGGATATGTTAGTCGAGTCTTAGTTAAAAAACATGTAAAGGGTCATTGTGGTTTATAGCGTGGATTTGGCTTTTATATATAAAGCTATTTCGGTCGTTTAACTTTTGACCGATATGCTGATGCTATACTTTATATGCAGATGGTGCTGGTTTCATTGTTTTCAGTCAATTTTTTATTTGTTGCTGTGAAGTTAATAAGATTCATCAAGTATAAAAGGTTTGTTTTTCTTTATCAGCGCTGAAAATGATTCGATTTTATGATTAATAGTAACTTAGTTGAGGATTTGAGTTCGTGATTTTATATTTATGTCTGTTTAGTTTTTGTTATTGTTCGGTAGTGTTTTTTTTTCGCGCATTTATTGTCATTGTGCGGCTCAAGTAAACTTGTTTTTACTTCGAATGAAGTTTACCAATTCGGTTCAGTATGTAAGATATCGGCATCGCGCCGCTAAAGGAGTAGCCATGGGGAGTAGCGTAAGTGAGTGTCTTACTGGGAAATGATGTGGATTTCTTGTTAGATTGATTTTATAAGTTCGTTTAGTAAGTTAGAGTATGTAAGGGTGATATGGTTTTCTTTTCTACATGCAATTTTGTGCGCAAGCCTAGTTGATGCATTTGTTCTTATGGAGTCATAATTGGAAATATCACCGTCCTTTATCTGCTGCGGGTCGGGCTATTAGGTTCAAAAAAAAAAAAAAAATAACAAGAATATTAATAGAATCTTAGAATTTTTTTTTTATGGCGTATTTGATCAAAAGATGCGTAGATAAGGTGTGGTGTTCGTACATTTATTATGTAAAATGGGGGTTGGGTTAATATTAAGAGTTTGTCTTCAGGAGTCCTGCCAAATGTCACAAGCGCAACCAGTTTTGTATTAGGATTAGGTATGTCATATTTAATTTGATTGGCTGTGTTCGATTGAATTCTCACGTCATGACACGCATTGCTTGGTCGTGGTTTCTGACCCATTAACTATATGTTTCTGGCAATCCGAGTTTCACTGAGTGGAATTATGTGCTGGCTATGTTGTGGTACTAAAGAAGAGACGCCAATTATTATGATCCGTTTGATAGAACTTCAGACTTTTAGTTTGTTGTCTACGTTTTGAAATGAGTTCAGACTATTAATAGATGCTTTAAGTGGCTCATAAGTTGTCGTGCTAGATAATCTACGCAGAGGGGTATAATCACACAAAATCACTCACTGTAATATGTCTGTTGATTTTCAGACTAGAGGAATAATGGAACATGCACGGACGTTAGATGAAGAATAACGTCTACTATCGGTTGAAAGCATACTCTCCGCCGCTCGCAGAAGAGTTTAGACTTGGTCATAGTTTGTTATTTTATATGACTTTTATCTCATGGTTTTTATATTTCCGCGTTTGGTAGTCAATGCCAAGTCTTCGAAGACTTATGGTTATATGATCGATTATACGAGCTTTTAAGGTCAAAACACAACGACAGTGGAAACTCTGATAACCTATATTAGGGGACGTCATTGTTGGAATAGGGAAGAGGATGAAGGAACTTGATCTTGTTTTGTGAGAGTGGAGCTAGCCGCGAGTAATTTTTTTATATATATGTGTCTCTAAGGTGAATTGCATAGGAAAGGGAAGCTGAGGAATCATTGGACGCAAGTCTGAATTAAAAATGATTTTTCCTCTAATTTACGTGTTCAATTACATGATACTCCCCTAGTATGAGTTATTTAAGGGGATACGTCCCTTAAGAGTGCAGATGTGACTTAACGGACGTTCAATAAAATACAATCAATTATATTAGCATTAAATATGGCAAAAGGATTCCAAGGGATCCTTAGGACACTTGAAATGAAGAGGTATCTCCCTCATTGTGAGGGTTTGACCCTTTTTTTTGCACCTTGTAATTTGTCTGTGCTTGTTATATCGCTCGTCTACTATGGCATCAGTATGTCTATCCGTAAAATCTTGTATCGTACACTTCATCACATTGTCCTTCGATCAGTGCTGACCTATCAGTGACCAGTTGTAAACACTTACTCAATTGGTTGAGTTCGATCTTCACCACCCTAGTAAGGACAAAATTTTTACGAAAATATTATCTCATTCGAAAAAAAACCTAGAGAAAACCTATTATATATCTCGGCATTACAATGAAAAGGTCTCGTACTACTACAATTGATTAAAACAAGAAATCGGTTCAACCCCTATCAATGATACATTGATGATCGCTTCATGATGTGATTTTTAGTCGTTATATTTTATTAGGTTTAATTGGTCGTGTCTACTGGTCTATTGAGGGTGGTATATTATTTCACTTGATATTTTTGTTTACTCCAAGCTTTACATTTATTACCATCTTCTACCTTATAGATCATTGCGCATACTTTGCACGTATCAGATGTATGATATAGTTAGCTAAAGTTGCAATATAATAGGGATAATGAATAGATGCTTGATTTTACTCATTTGATTCATGCAGTAACATGGGCAGTCAAATAACTATCTATTGAAAGTTCTCTGTTTTATATTACTGAAATAAGACTGAGAGGAATGACCATATTTTTTTTTTCTTTTTTTTCCGCAACGATGACTGCATGATCTGTATACTTTAGTGGATTGTATTTTTGTTCCTTTCATTATAACTATCTTATGGTTCCTTGGCATTCGTTGTGATGCTTTATGGATACTTTTTCCTTGTTACTCTTGATTAGGTTTATGTTAGGAATATTTATCTGAATATGAGCAGAATTAAATTTGTAACTGGTATAATTTTGTGATGTGAATCTTAGGTTTAACAATATTGTTTATAAAATCAAAACAGAATATAAGCTACCATAGGAATGTATTGTGCACCTTCACCTTTTATGTGTATGTATTTACACAATTATTTTATATATATTCAATATGGTATATACATCGTATTTATATATTTCGGTTTCCAATATATATTGTGCGAGTTATTTAATCTGATGTTACATTGTGATAAGGATTTTCCATGTGGAACTTATTCCACTGGATGTTTTGGTCTATTGCCGTAATGAAGCTTATTATACAAAATTTGTTAAGTTTACTTATACGTCTACGTCTGCTCCTTTCGGTAGTTTAATTATTAAGGTTGTAAGTATGTCTATGCTTTCACTTCTTCAGATGAGGTCTTAACTCTTGTAGATACGGAAGCGAAAATAAAAACTCTGCTAGCAATGATGCTCCATGTGCTCACTCCAATGCTGATATTATTGAGTACTTCGATTCTTGCTCTTGAGATAGTTTAGGGAAGGCAAAAGGCTAAAGTGTAGGTGAAAAGGGGAACAATCCTGGTCCCATTCACACCGACTTAGAGGAAAGACTCGCAACCTAGTTATCTATAGTGGTAATTCTCCTAACACTTCACTCATACAGCAGTCTTCTCATGTATTAGAGGGTCAAAACTTTTTTTTTTTTTTTTTTTTTTTATCTGACCTATATTTATAATCAAATGCAAGAACTAATATTTGTATTTAACAAAACATCCGCGTTACGTTATTTTAATAACATTCTCTGTTTTGGGATGTAAATCAGCTATTGCAGTTCACTGGTATTTAGTTTTATACATAACTATTCATAGAAGATGCATTTAAATGACTATTCAACTAGGATCATACTAAACATTTGGTAACAAACATATGAGTAAGCTCAAAAGGGTAGTTTCTATACCGTTAACACTATCGGACAGGGAATTATAATTGCAGTTTGACCTTACGAAGGTAAGACATAACCTTAGGTATATTGCACTATACTATATTGGATTAAATTTATAGTTACTATTATTGTTTGTTCTCTTGGGTTTAAAACGTTCTCACACTCCAGTTGAGCCAAAATGAATCAAGATGCAAGAAATCAATAGCTGACTTAAATCAACATTGATCGCTATGTATCTTCTGTACCCCGATATGAATAAAGTATTGTTTATTATTTATATAGAATATGTAATAAAGTGTCAGAACCATACGCCAGTTTACTTATATGGTAGCCATATTAAAGGAAAATCTTAAATCCAGATTATCATTTAAAAAAACTATAGTTTAACAGTTACATGATCAAGAGACTACATCCTTCCCGTACTATTTTCTGTAAACAAAACGCTAAGTGGTGGTATTTTTTCTTGAACACAAACAAGCACAATACTCAAATAAGACTAACATTTTATTGTCAAAAGGCAGAAACAGATAGGTTAAATGGAATGTGAAGAGACATATGCCTGGTATATGACAGTTTAGTTTTCTGCTGAATCAAATTTGATTTGTGCAAACTTGTTCGATGTTGGTATATAGAAAGCACAGAGTCCTTCTTACATGTAAAATTTGACAGGTATTTTGGAAACTCTGCCCACTGTCCTTGTATGTGTAAAACTTTTCTGGATTATGTCAGTGATTTCTTGGACTTAGGTCTAGCTGTTTAAATTTGCTCGTCGCGCGGGTGACAGAATTAATAAAATAAAAAAAAATTACAAATTAAAACAAAAAAATAAAGCATTAATAAATCTTGAAATCTCAAATCTTTACTAATAGTTCATGAATTATTTCTAGGCACTAACATTTTACATCAGCATAATGTAGTAATATTAAAAAACTATCTAATTCTCAATCACAACTACCTCAACTCTATATTCATTTAATATACAGATCCGATAGAAATCCCGGTTGTTATTAAAACATTTGGTACCAATATATATTGTTATTATTTAAAAACAGGTCACATTTAATAATAATACATATATTAGTTTCACCATTCCCATCACATCAAAATGGATAAGAGTCCACCCATAGTTGATGTTACTTGCAGGTAGGAACTTCCTTCTGTTTATTCCATTCTACTAACTTACAGCCAGCATTTATCTACCCTATTCAATCTCTCCTCAACTTGTTCAGGTATATCATTAACATCATCTACCAATACCTTCGTCTCGTTAATGATAAAACACGACAATTCATTCATATATTGCAACTTAAATTTTATAATTGGTCTCATGGGAGGTATACACTGTTGTATCTTGTTATAATGGCAGTATTTATCCATTTACCGTGAGGGTTTAGGATATAAGATGCATAACAAGAATTTAATTATTATATATCACTTAAGTCAGTTAATGTATAGTATTAAAATAGGGCTAATCTGAAACTTCAAATGGTTATTCGCTTAACTGTTATAGACAGTCCTATATGCACAATACCAGTCTCTATTGATCCTTAGGCTGATAAATTATAGAACTACGTTGATAAGGGGGAGATTCTAGGCCTTGTTTCTCCCTATGTGGAGCTTTTTACTGACCTCCAACTATACCTTGGTTTACAACTTGAGAGTTTCGGAAAATTTCTTTTATCAGCTCCATAGTCTTATTGCCATTCCTAATGCAGCCTTATCTATATTTAATGGCTTTCGGACGCAAATTACAAGGTTTTATGGTATGGTACTATAGGAAAGTTCCTCTACATTCCTTCTACTAGCAATGTATCTAGAGTGTTGTGCGTATCCCTCTTATTTTAATTGGAACTTGAACGGGACATAGACAGCGCTCATGTCAAGTTGGGAATATGAAACATAGTCAATTAGCCTATGGTACTCATAGGGTTACGGGGCACGCGTGTGATCAAAGTAGAAACCTGATATTGAATTAATACACTCCAGTTTTTTCGCTTTTTGCGACCTTTTATCTCCAACTCGCTCATCATTTTTCCTGAATAAATCGAGGATATAACACATCTTTCCCCTACTTGTTCATAATGCATTCTTCATATTCAATTCTATCTGTAATTGCTGTCTAAAATTGTGAACGAGTTATTAATCAATTAATATACGGTATTGTGCACTCTTTTCACCTTCTAGGTATAAATTTTTACATTTTGATCTCAATAACAGTGAGGGAAAAACGTGTTAGATTCTACAACTAACACATAAAGTAGATATTAGCATAAATTTAAAATAAGTTTTAGATTAAAAAAGGACTTTTGTCCTTGAAGGTCAAGATGAATAATATTAACTATTTTGGGTGTAAATTCGACATTTATTTCGTGTCGCCAAGGACCCCTTTGAATTGGCCTATGAGATGAAAGGCGTAACTATTGGGGACCCTCCTCTCCTGATTGCTGATCTGATGTAGGTTTACACTTCTTAGGAGACCCTTAACTTCATCACTCCTGTATTGTCCTGATGAGGGCCTGCATGGATCTCCTGGTGTAACTGCCAGAAAGAATGTAAACGGCTTCATGGGCCCCCCTATTCTAATGTTGATTGTCAACATGAATTATGTTGGTTAATCTTAATTTCGAGGGACCCCTAATAGATTGATTGCCTCAGGATGCTGGGCATAACACCAATGGACCCATTCTGATTGCACAACTTAGCACCGATGAAAGGCTAAATGGAATCCCCTAATATACTGGATATGGTACCGCCTATATTCTGAAGGGCCTTACCAATTATTGGTACCCACATTTTTGGATTGTCTGAATGAAGGGCATAATGAGGTTCCCCTGTACTATTGATTTGCCAGGTAATGATGCTGGCTGAAATGGAACCCACTTTGAATTCCCCAGATAGAAGGGGCTCAACTTGGTCCCATCGTCTTGCTCCATTGATTGTCCTCTGTAAATGGTAACAGGTTCGATCGGACTCCTACTTTATTGGATTTGCGTGAGAAAAACCAGTGAATGATGTACTCGGGCTGTATTGGACCGTACTTAAACTCCATGTGCACTGTTGAATGATGTGAAATTGATGATGTGAAGGCAATATGGATGTCCCCCTCTAGATTGTGAGCGTGAATCATTGACGAAAGGCTAAATGGACCCCTCTGAATTGTCGTCCTTGTTCTTTAAATATGAAATGACGATAGGCAATGGAATCGTCCCCATCATCGAATATAAGTATTGAATGTGTGAGAATTACAATCGTCTCACGGACTATGGACCCCGTCTCGCTTGTGATTGCCTAGAGATGAATGGCGGTATATGAGTCCCTTTGTTGATTTGGTTCTTGCCATGGAGGCTACAAATGATGGGAATACCAACAACATCGTTGATATTGCCACCAGTTTTCCGTAGGACTTTATGGAAGGACCCATCTTCTTTGTTTGCCAAATACTGATTTGGCTCTAAACTGCCCTATATCTTGAATTGCACCACTATGTTTTTTAGAACGGACATATTTTCATGAAACACCCTTGATGTCCATTGTCACTCTCAGTAGAATTAAATGAAGCGGCAGCTTTGTATAAATATAAACTTCTTCTGTGGATCAATTTGTCAATTTTTAAAAATTTCTGTGTTAATGTACATGGGAGACCTCCCAACTGGGCAGTCAAACTAGTGGACTCAAGGGATAACGAAAACGCATGTTGTACTCGGACGGATAGCAGAGTTTAAAGGCGCTTATGTCATACCCGCGCCCAGGAGGTTGCCACTGCTTTCAGATGGTGGTAATGGGATTGGGCTCGTATTGAGAGTGTTAGTGGATGAGGATAACCCACGGGCTGGTTCCTCCACGAGGAGTTCTTATTTACTAGGGACAAGGTGGAGTGGGGTTGCTATCACTAGACAGAATAACTGTGTACGGGATACTTTCTTAGGGTTTACATTCGAGCCTCTTGGTTCACTATGTGTACGTATTGTTGCTAAGGACGTCAAGAGTGTCCTGCAGGTGGCATTACGGTGCAGACGAACCACATGACGTCACAGTAGGAGTTTAAAGATGGCTGCCCCACTAGTGACATGCACAAAAGAGGAGCAGCGTTCTGTTATTCGTGTAGCCACTCATGCACCACCTGTGGTGTGCTGAACCTTGACTGATGTCCAGAAGTGCAGCTATTTCATTCACAGTCACTAGGCGATTTTCCATCACGGTGCATTCAACTGCTGCAACTGACTTTGGGGGTCACTACTCGGTGTGCCTGACCCGGTTGAGAACAGTCTGTCACAGAACTCACGCCGTTTCGGAATTTCCTACTCCACTCGTACACTTGCTGGAGTGACAGGCATGCATCACCGTACTGGACCTTCATTCGCTGATGAATTTCTAAAGGTTTCACCCCTTCGCTGTTAAAAAAACGGATAACAGAACGCTGCTCCTCTTTGGTACATGTCACTAGTGGGGCAGCCATCTTTAAACTCCTACTGTGACATCATGTGGTTCGTCTGAACCGTGATGCCACCAGCAGGACACTCTTGATGTCCTTAGCAACAATACTGCCAACTTACATAACAATGGCACAGTGTTTTGAATTTCTAACGCAAATTTAAGGTTTTCATTTGAAGAATGATTATTTCAATGACCAAAAAAAAAAATGTTTATATAAACAATATTCAAAGAACACGAAAACACTATTATCAGTTCATGGAAATACTCTCTGCAATTTATGGAAAATCTCTCTCTCTCTATATATATATAAAGCTAAAGGAGCACGTCTGTCTTGTTTATCTTGTATACTTCTGTGGTGGGGTGTGTGTGTGGAAGGGGAAATTCGAAATGACTGCACATAAAAGGCTAATGGTATATATGTCTTTCCAGATGGTTTTGTGTACTTCTAGACAACCCAGAAAGCTGAAATTAGGAGCTGCTATAGACGGACCCCTGAACTGGTGTGCTAGAATCAGGCAACTAGGAAGTTGTTTTTCCCCTCCCCCTCTCCCCAGTGGCAGAAAAAGATAAATTAAAAATATAAGTAATTTAAGAAAGTTAATACATGTCTGTCCAGTCAATTTTACGTACTCGCCAATGACCTAGAGCTGAATTTTGGATAAGTTATAGGGGGAATACTGAACTTGTGTGCAAAAACCAAGCAACCAGAAATCCCCCCCAACCACTTACCATTGGAATTTCAGGTTGCCTTTTTTATAGATGGGCATTTGTCATGCAAATAAATAAATGCTTCATTAAAGACAACAGTTTAGTACATTTTTTTATGAAGATGATAAAATGACTTACAAAGAGATACCCGAGGCATTTTCACCAAAGCTGTTGAATGATTCGTCCGCAGACTTTCTTTGAATGAGAAAAAATAAAAATGACCACCAGAGTTTATTACAAAATAAAAATAATAACTTCTGTGCACTTAAGCACTTCCTGTAACTGTACAATAGCAGTAGAAATGCTAATGAAGAAATTAGTCTGACATGATAAAATTGTCCCCTCTTACTCCAGTTTTGAGGAAGCGGGGTCCTTTTATGCCTTTATTTCCACAGGGAGCCCTTGAACCAAATGAGGCTCGCTCAAATCTAGTATTGTTTATTCAGTAGTTAACTTTACAAAATGTTATATCTTTGTCATTTTACTTTGTGCTACTTATGGAGCATGGAGCCACCACTGTGGCTGGTCCCCTTTCAGGAAGCCTGCATCAAGCATTCACATGTTTGCAGTGGTGGTTTCTGTGGCAATTAGTCTTACATGATGAGGTTGCCTGTCTCATGCACATAGTCTTACATGATGAGGTTGCCTGTCTCATGCACATAGTCTTACATGATGAGGTTGCCTGTCTCATGCACATAGTCTTACATGATGAGGTTGCCTGTCTCATGCACAAAGACTTTCTTTGTCGCATAAGAGAAATGAGGCATCTGAGGAAGGTGGCCGAAGAAACAAATAAAGACATGGTCCGTAACCTGATGATACGTCAGGGCCTAAAAAACCCCAACCAGTGCAGATCCAAATAGAACAGTCCCAACTAAGATGGTTTGGCCATGTCTGCAGAATGAAAGAAGATTGACTACCACGATAAGCATGGGAAACTAAAAGCCAGGGATCCAGACCTCCAGGATGACCCAGAGTCCGCTGGGAGGACAAAATTAGACAATCTCTGAAGGACCGAGGACTAGAATGGAACCAGGCCAAGAGGAAGACAGCCGATAGTATAGTCTGGCACTCTCTCTTCCAAACCTCTACACCTCACGGTAGAAGAGGAATGACTAAGTAAGTAAAGTATAAGATACCCCAGGGAGCAACACTGGGCATAATGTTACATGCCTTATTATTCGGAGATAATTTTTGTGAGTGGAAAGCCAAGATGACTAAGCAATGAGAAACTGGGCCCTGCATGGGGACCAGCAGCAGTGGTGACTCCATGCTCCGTAAGGAGTGCAAAGGTAAAAGATTATATGCCTTATAATATTCTGAGATTATTTTTCGAGTTAAAAGTCAAAGACTGAGAAATGAGAAACTCGTGTATCTATGCAGATAACACTACAGCATCATACAAAATAGTTGTATTATCAGATGTGAAAAACGCTAAAAAGCCTTTCCTTAAATTAAAATTGTAGAAATAGGGTAATAACATATGGTATTCTGTATTTCTCTTCTGCCCTCTCTATTTCTTCTTTTAAGGTAAAGCTAGTCCCACTGCATGTACTGCCATAGAGGAGTGAAGTGTTAGAGACTTCACTATACTGGGTCCAGCTTTATGAGGTGGAGTGACCAGTTTACTTCCTTGCTGCCTTTGCTTTCCCTAACTCAAAAGCAGAGTCAGGTACCCATCTACACCTGGGTAGACCGGAACATGCCACTATTAGGTTTCACTCCTGGAACCCGATAGCTTTGCTGCAAAGAGGCAAATGCTCCAGCCACGTAGCCAATCGAACGCATTTCTTCTTGTACATATTCATAATTATGTAAAAGTACCTCTTCTCCTTTTTGACCGCAGGATTCAACTGTTTTCTCTTAAGTCGATGCTGTGGGAAGGATGGCATGAACTCAGGATCACAGGCTGTAAGAAACATTTTACTGATCACTTAGTTAGGTCTTATAAATGAACTTAAAACACAAAATAAGTGTCTATATAGCAGCTACAAGGTGGTGTGAAAATATTGCTTATACAAATAAGAGAAGTATTCACCTTCTTACAACAAATGTTTCCAGTTTAATAGTTGTGCATGATGAACTGTCTGTGGATTGGTCTCAAAGCACGCAGTATTTTTACTTGAATGTCATCTTTTTCTTTCTTTGTTTTTGTTTGTTTATTTGCATTGTCTGTATTACAGTGCTAGCATGACACTGATAAAAATAAGTTTTAATGTTAGAAACTAAGACCTGAGCTTTGCACTCTCGTGGTGCCAATAAAACTTCATCATCTTCTAGTATTGAAGATACAATAATTTTGTTGGCCACCAAGCAGAATAACTTGCACTATGGCCACCATACGAAGCAAATTTAGACATGTAGGCTATGATACATAAACACTGAATACACTTGAAGAAAACAGTGCCACTCATGTAACTATCAACTGGAATTTGTGAGAAAATGGTCTTCACAAAGACTGTTCTTCTCTGACGTAAAACCAACATAAGCACAAAACCAGCTCTATCTGCTAAAATGCACGGAAAAATTACCTACAATTTTTTATAAAGGCAAAAAAACAAGATTAATTAAAAATAACCAGAAAGATAGATTTTATATATGGATGCTTACATAGAATTGAAGAACTGAAATTGTATGACAAGACAACTAATGTGGAACTGATGGAAAAAAAAAAAACCAATCACTACTGGAACATGAGGTGAGGAGAAAAGCCTGGCTTTGGATAGGAACGAACGAATGAACTTTATTTTCAAAGGGTTGAGAATTGGGCACGCAGGCCCGTCTAACATTCTGACCTTCCTTTCGCTCACCTTCCATACTGAATTCATTTATTCTCATATGCATGTTACATATCAATTTCAAGAAATTCAACGTAAAGTAAAATAATAAAATAGCACACTCATATTAACATTAATTACTTATAAGCATGACATAACATATGTTGAAAAGTACAAACATCGTCATTAGAACCTACAGTTGGGACCTCAAGACGCAGCAATAGAGACCGCAGTCAGCGACTCATAGCTTGACTGCCTGCGTCAGGACCAGCGAACCAGAGCTGGTCAAGACCGTGCTCCACCTCCACGTGGTGGTCCTGGAAACAGTATGCAGCAATGCAGGCTGGCTGAGCGAGTACGGATCGCAATGGGAAGGCAAACCCGGTCCTAAAAAATGCCATGCAGAAGTCGGATGTGTCGACCGAAAGGTGCAGATATCACAGCTACGTTGTAAACAGACACAACGCAACCACCGTCCTTTTCAGGGCAAACGAAGAAGAAGAACCTACAGTTGATGTTATAAGAAAAGATAATCCGATTAGGGGGGCATGTAATCAGAATTCAGAAAGTATTCAAAAAGTCTATGATTGTATGAATAGGGACTGAGGTGTTTCTTAGGTTATGTGGAAGACAATTCCAAAGATGAGCAACAGAGTACGCTAAGCTTTTCTTGAATAAGTCAAGCCTAGGCTTGGGCACTTGCAATCTGTTAAAGCGTAGACTGCGTCTTTCATTGTAATTGAACATTGGCCACAGATATGCTGGAGCATTGTGTGACAGGATTTTGTGAACAGATGGTTTTACAAGGCAGCCCCCATTCTGGAATCCCCCCAGGTAAAAGAAACAGAGGGAGACCAAAACACACACGGAGAAGAGTAACTGGACATGAACGGGATAAAGATCATATGGAAAGACCTTGAATAGATGGCACGGGACTGGGGGGCTTTGCATGCGTTAACTGAGGACATGTGCTCCATGGGGAGCTAAAAGGTTTTGATGATGATCATTAACAAAAAAAATGGTAGCAAAGTCCATGACATGACCAAGCTCTTAGTCTCAGCTGCTAATATCATGGCCAAGTACACATAACATATTCTTCCAAAAGACAGGAGTTCGTCAATTCTTTCAGTTATTAATTATCACCAAATTCACCCCTGGAATACTTACGGCTAGGCTGTTCTTTGAAATATGAGCTCTGTAAACAATCTTCAGCAGTGGCCCTGTAATAATAAAACATCACAGTGTTACAGATGATGAAAAAAAAAATGTACTTTACAGCAGAAATGACATCTTCAGCATTCTGAACTTTTGCTGCTAACCTCGTCCATTCCCAATCTTCTCTGTCACTGTTGACCCCTCTCATTTTTCTTTCATCTGAAGTTTTTTTTTCTTCAAATTTCAAATTCATTTTCATGACTTTTGTAATGTTTTTCTTTGACAGCTTTCATGCTTTTTTGATGTAGGAAGACTTTCTTTTCTCTGGTAACTTCCCTTAGCTTGACATGATTCAGTAATCAGGTCTGACTCCAGATTGTTATTTTCACAGTACAGTCTGAATAAAAAGAATTCACAGCAGACAAGTAACTTTGAATGTTGAGTGATTTAGTCCTATCCTTTGGCTCTGAAACATGAAGAACAACAAAAACAAAACCAAAAAGCTACAGACTTTCATACACGAGTGCTTGCGTAGAATAGGATTCAATTTGGTACAACAAGGTCACTAATGTAGAACTGATGACAAGAACCAGACAAGTGCCACAAGAGATGAGATGATGATGCTGGAATCCCCAGAACTGGAGACAGAAATAAAAATGATAAGACCTGGAGCTTATGGCATTGGACAGGAAGACTTAAAACCATTAAAAAAACTGTTTAAAGCCTGTGCTCCTTGGGAATTTGAAGGGAGATGATGATGATGTGGGATTTTCTCAATGGCAGACAAAAAATAAACAGTGTAGCAAATATCTTAAAGTACATTTATCATTTTTTTGTACAATATTCCCTCAAACTGTCCTGAAAAGGAATTTTACAGAATGAAAAAAAAACCAAAAAAAAAAACAGTGATACTGGTGATTTCAGGAAAACCATTCAATAGCCACAATTAAAAAAAAAAGACAGAAGGTAACAAAATAAATACACTGTATATACAGAAGTCAATAATACAAAGTACTCCGAGAAGCCATAATGGATAGGACACACATTGAGGAAACCTGCTGATAGACTTACAAGGCAGTCCTTGCCCTGGAATCCCCAGGGCAAGAGAAGCAGTGACAGACAGAAGAACACATGGATCAGAGGGCGGGAGACGGCAACGAAAACGACAAGTGAGACATGGGAAGACCTTGATCTGACAGCATACGACAGATGGATCTGGCATGTGTTTGTTGAAGACATAAACTCCTCGGGAAGCTAAAGGGTATTGACTAATTGATTGATAAAGAACAATGCAAAACACACCAATCAAGTTGCAGGTTTTAAAGTGACACAATAGGTAGAGATTGTGGTGTAAAAGGTGACTAATTACAGGTTGTGAACTGGGGTTGGCAACCTCATCATGTTAAAAAAACTGCTATAGAAACCACTTCTGCAGGAGAGCATGTGCTTTGATGAAGGCTTCCTGTAAAGAAGACCGTGCCGTGGTGGCTCTTTGTTCTGTAAAGGGGCAAAATAAAAGATGAATGAATGAATTAGTTAAGAGTTAAACTAGTGTCACAGTAAAATTGACAAAGGCATGAGTTAAAATGGTATTGAGTTACAAGGAAACATCTTAGAAAATACAAAAACCTATGGCAAAGAAAGCAGGAATATATCATGACAACAAGAAATACTGAAGGAAAAAGATATAGAAGATGACAAATAGAAAAGACACTGGACTGTTTAACATCACTGCAAGGAAAGAAGTCAACAACAGAATTGATAAACAGTACTGGATACTTCTTCTTCTTCTTCGTTCATCCTGAAAAGGACGTTGGTTGCGTTGTGTCCATTTACAACGAAGCTGCAATATTTGCGCCTTTCGGCTGACCCAATCGACTTCAGCACGGCATTTTTGGGACCGGATTAGCCTTCTCTCTTTGATCCCTACTCACTCAGCCAGACTGCAGTGATGCAGCCTGTTTCCAGGACCACCACTTGGAGGTGGAGTAGGTCTTGGTCAGCTCTGGTTCGCTGACCCTGATGCAAGCAGTCTAGCCAGGGCCCAGGAGAGGGGGGTGCAGGGGTACATCATACTCGTGGTCAGAAAGGGGGCCCGTGAGCCAAAGGAGGGGAGCCGGAAATTTCCTGGGATCTCAGAAAATGTTTTCATATATTGTGTGAAGACTAGGATTCACATTTTGTGTAAGCCTACATAATTTTATATATCGTAATTCGTAGAAATTATGATCCAAAATCTTATGTAGTGTTGGGAAATGTAGAGGTATAATGAATAATATTATTTACTTTCATCATAGTGTGATGGGGCCGTAATAACACCCCAAAGTATTTGTTTTTTCGCTACTTCAAGAGCAACTATCGTGCGTGTTACTTTCATGACTCAATTGCTATGCGCACACACACCGTACGTGATTTGGTCAAGCTGCCTATATAAAGAGAGCGCAGGCCAGCGAAAGAACCTGTAGTGGATACAGGAAGCTGTGGAGACATGATCACCTATGCCATCAGGTATGGTGCTTGAAGAAGATGCTGAAGAATGTATAGCTGAAAATACTTACTTACCTTTTCTTTGGATCGTACATGAAGAGGATGTAGAGAAGTCGGATGCCTGCTTCACTCAGCCATGGAAATGTGTGTCTTAAATTGTTGTACCTGAATGAAATCACACATGTTTAATAAAGTCAAAATAAGTACTATATTATCAAACAAATGCATGCACACGCTATTTTTTTTACTACAAGTATCATTAAGTCATAAGCCAGCCATAATAAGCTATTTGTTACCTAAACCATAAACATGTTACTATTTGCAAAAGCGTAGATTCTTATCACATCCCTCAACATTTGGCAAACAAGTCAAAAAATAATCATGAAGATCATAACAATGTCACAAGAGGCAACTAATGTGGGGCTACCAACCTCATCATGTAGAACAAATTGCTACGGCTGCAAAAACACGTTAACGCTTTGATGCAAACTTCCTGCAGGTGGCTCCATATGAAGCAAAAAGGGAAATGATGATGATGCTGGCAGAATGAATAGAAAATAGAAATAGATGTGGAAAGACTATATAACAGTGGTTTATCTGATACCACTGCTCAGGCAATCATACACCACTATGGTAACAAAGCAACAACTGAAAAAAATAGCAAATTGAGGAAAATTATTTGCTACTATCATCAAACATGATCTACACTGGTGTTGGATGACATTAAGTAACAAACATTGGGTAGGACATACATAAAAAGTAAAAAAAAAAAAAAAAAATCAGATGACAGCATTACATGCAAGAGAAATAAAGGGAGACCACAAAAACACATGAAGAAAAAACTAGAGACAGACGTGAAAGAGATAAGGAAGAGAGACTGACAAACACACACAAAAGAATATTATAGACAGACTTAATAAAGATTAAGAAGACATGAAAAGACCTTGAACAGATGGCACAGGACAGGAGTGCTCTGCATGTTTTTTTTTTACTGAGGACCTATGTTCCACAGGGATCCAAAATGCTACAGAAACTACTGCTGCAAAAGCACAGTAATGCTTTGATGCAAGCTTATTGATGATGATGATGATCAAACATGGTAACTATCTAAAACACCGGTGAGGAGGATCACAGCCTGAGAGATAAGATATCTAAGCAAGGCAGCAAATGTTGGCATAACAGATGCATTTAAGAAATTAAGAAGCCAAGAAGTTAGTAGGAACGATAACATGTATTAATTATACAAAGTGTAAGAAAATAAAATGGTTTGGGCATTTTGTCAGAAAGCGGCCCATCCAGCTATCATAATATGCCATCAGCAGCAGATGCTTCTTATCAAAGGAACACCAAGTCCAAAAAGGGTAGACGATATTAACCCTCCGGCGGGCGCGTTGGCGCACTAAGTGCGCCAAATTAAATTCAAATTTCACAGTTTTTTTTTGCGGTTGGCTGCATTGAACTCTTAACTATTCCTTTCTTCATGTCTTAGCTTTCATTCTGAACAGTTGTGTTGTTGTTATATGTTGTGCGACGAGATATTTAGGGTCCTGCAACTCGAGGAGTGTCATTAGTGGTGTATAAAGTGCGCCACGCGCTCGGTGATGTAAGTATTTTTTTTCATTTCAATTTTCTGTTTTTAAATTAAATTTGAGACCGCAACAGGCCACTAAGAGCCTAATATATGTGAGAAGTGTCAAATTGCAGTAACGGATGTTGAGGATAACTAAAGTGATTAGTTCATGATTTATCTATCCGCTTACTCAAGTGTCTCAGGGTCAGAGGCTATCTAGTATGTTCCTCAAATAAATTGGCACTTCCATTATGAGTGACGAAAGTTATAAATGATCGTCTATTTTTCTTTCACTGACAGAGTAAGAGATTGGATAAAGTAGAGTTCTAATATTACAGTATATTTTATTAATGTAATGCATGGTGATAAGGTTTATGACATTAAAAATATTAGTAGTTCATTTTACTCTATTAATGATTAAAGTCATGATTATGATGTTTTATATAGTTTTTTTAAACATATAACAATAAAAATACGTGTAACCCCCAAAGCTATGTTTCCTTTTCCATTTATGAAGCTAAATTTAAGATTGAAATACCCGGACCGCAACTCAAATCAATGTAAATATGTTTGTTTTAAGTGGCGCACTCTGTGTGCGCCACGCGCCTGCTCTTGCGAAGATAAGAAACGCGCCTGCCGGAGGGTTAACTAAGCACCATGGTCAAATAATTGACCCTAGCCACACAAGAGAAGCAGCTTACAAAAAAAGCATGGAAATTGCCTCAGCACATGATGCCTGACAGCAAAAGTGGTAGGAAAAAAAAAACATGTCAAATCCGCTCAAGAAATGTACCTCAAATATAAAAAAACTGCATGCTTAAGTGTACAAAATTATATTTATTCTGTTGCATGAAGTTACATATATTCTGATGTGCCGCCTATACTCAACCCCTTGGGCTGATCGCAGCACTAGCAGTAAATGCTTAATTCTCTGACACCTTGTCAGCCAAGACAACAAGCCAACTGATAGAAAAAACAAGTAGGATTTGTCTGTGACTCCACCAAGTTCCAACTCCAGAAAAATAGAGTACAGAAGCATTTATGTATAAAAACTGACTGGGTAAGACCTTGGAGAACTTTGGATACACCGTTACAAACATTCTCTACAGCATGCATCCTGTCACTTGCAAGGAACTCAGATTACTGGGTGCACAATGAAAAGGTTAGAGAGAAGAGAGACAACTACTGAGCGACGCTACAAATATGATTAATGGTGTATGCTTCGGAGTAATATCTGAAGCCAATACATTGTTGAGGTCCTGCTACAAATATGATTAGTGGTGTACACCTTGGCATAATATCTGAAGCCAATATATTTTTGAGGTCCTGCTACAAATATGATTAGTGGTGTATGTCTCAGTGTAATATCTGAAGCCAATACATTTTTTAGGTCTGCAAATCAGAAACTAGGGCCTAGAGGAACACAGCCTACTAGCACAATTTGCACACCAGTGCCTTGCTGGTTCATAAAAGAGAACACTTGATACAACAATAAGAACACACATGAAGGGAGGGCCGGTTTTGATTTTCCTAGCTATAAAGCAGGCATTTCTGGCCATTTTGATAGGACCTTTAAGAGATGAGAAGATGGCACTGGCGATGAAAGAAGACATATTAAGGAAACCTGGTGATAGCATTACAAGGCAGTCTTTGTTCTGCAATCCCCAGGCTCATCCTAGGAGCCGCGGTAGCATAGTGGTTAGTGCACTGGCTTCCTAGCGCAGTGATCTATGGTTCGATCCCCATATGAGGCGAGAATTTTTTAGGCCACAAACGGCTCCTGGGTCTACCCAGCCCCAAATGGGTACCAGAGCAACTCTGGGAAGGTTAAGGCGGCCGGCGTGATGCCAACCACATCACCCCTCGTATGCCGACAGTCAAGATAATATGGGCCTAACACCATATTCCCAATATGCCTCAATGGGCGTGTAACGGGTTCCTTTATCCTTTTTTTTTTTTACACAGCATCCTACTTTATTCAAACAGAAAGTGCAGCCTCTTTTGGTCAGTAAATAAATAAATATTACACACAAGAAGTTAAGTTTCAGGCACTTGTGACAAATAAAGAAGTAGAAAACTAGACAACAGAAGTGATATAACTCTCCGCAGAATTGAACCCACGACCTTACGACAAAGAAAATATCCCTACATACAGCAAATGTAAATGTCTCAGCTTTCATACAAACCTATTTATATATTTTCTTGTCAAAACCTGTCTTGTAGCCCTAGACATATACTTATACATTTATCATATACACTTATCATAGACATGTAAGCCAAAACACTGGGTGTGGTCTCCCAGCTGCTCTTTTGTTATCTGCCAGTTGTCCGTAAAAGATATCTTTGGGGATGTGATCATCTTCTATGTGGTGGACATGGCCAAGCCAGCATAACCCGCTCTGTCTAAGCAGTGTATACATGCTTTGAAAGCCAGCGCATGGCAGCACCTCGATATTTGTCACTTTATCCTTCCCTGAAATACCAAGGATGTGGTGCAGACTACTGTTATATAATTGAGATGAAACAACTATTAGTACTTCTACTACAGCTACTATTACTTCTCCTGCTACGGTTACTACAGCGACCCCTACTTCAAAATATAGTCCCATAGCAGATACTGCTGTAGGAGAGTGAAGTGTTAGAGACTTCACTATACTAGGTCCAGCTTTATGAGGTGGGTAACCAGTACCCTTCCTTGCTGGTTTTCCCTTTCTTACTCAAAAGCAGAGTCAGTAGTCCATTTACAGTCGGGTAGACTAAAGCGTGTTGCCACCAGATTCAGAACCCGGAAACTTTACTGTGAGAGTCAAGCACTCTGTCAATCTGACAGCACTGCCGATACCCCTGCCAATACTACTAGCACCACCACTCCAAATTAATTTACTGAATTGCTACAACTGCCTCTTGCATTATCTTATTTTCACTTCCAGAACAAGAATAAACTCACAGGCCATATGGTGTCATTTGGTGTTCCCAGCATATCTAAGATCAGATCTATCTGATGAAGCTCTGATCGACCAGGCAGGAGGGGACGATGTGCCAACAGTTCTCCCATAATGCAGCCTGCAGACCTAGCAAAAAAACACAGTTCTAATCCTCATTATCTTAAATTTCAAGATGTATTTAACACACAGAGAAAAGCCCTAGGACTTGATAAGGTTTAAGTTAAAACAGGTCAATATTTTTATTACAATAATCATTTTTCTTTTTTTTTTGCTCCCCCTGGAGCATGGAACCACCACATGTAGAAAGCCGGTACTAAAGGATTCATGTACTCTTGCAGGAGTGGTTTCTGCAGCTGTGTTTCACAGGATAAATCAACCACATGCACAGCCTTATTTTAATTGCCTTTGATGATATGTTTGCAGGAGCAGAAGTCCCATTCTTTCTGTGTCTCCTCACAGCCCCCCCCCCCCCCCCATTTCACGGAACTACACTGAGCTGTTTATTATATCTGGCACTAAATATATGGATGCCAAACATTAGTGCAGTCAACATAAATGTTGTTCTTGAACATAATGTATTTCTAAAAAACACGCTGAGAAATCTAAAAGTTAAGCAGTAAATCTGCATACTATGGTGCAGATTCCAGTGTTATTTTAAACTACGTCTTCCTTCATATGTTTCTTCAATTATTCATATAAAGTTACATGACCTTTAATTTGGTTTGGTTTGAAGGACTATCTTCATTGCACACAGACAACTCCATCAATGCTCCAATCTCCTCTCTTAGATCACACAAGGAGGATCTCAGCACAGTGCATGAATTCCGGAGCACCGGCAAGAATCCCAATATGTTTTCCAGTGGAATATTTTAATTACTGTTTGACTCGTAAAGTGACATTTATAAGTGTCGGGATTTCTTGGAACAGTACTGTGGGTATTAGATACTGTTTCTGAATATAACATAATTACAAAATTGATTAGAATTAATAACATTGGTAATTTATGAAAATGATTCCATGGACTAACACAGAAATACCTCCTTAATTAGTATAATATTTAATTTCAGTAACTATAATAGAGTTAATTATATTGATTGGTGCTACTCATTGTCACTCACTAAGTGTAGTAATTTAACATTAGTAGTTAATTAGTACCACTAATTAATGATAGACACATTTAAGTGCGTTGATTATTGCGCGTGATTTTCTTGAATGTTAAATTTTTTGGGTTTTTTTTTTTTTTTTTTGGTTACTTACTCACTTTTCATTTATGATGCATTCTCATATCATGTACTTTTAATTCATGTGTTGACATTTCTTTCTGTTTTTACATTCGGTTTATTTCATTCATCTTTCATACTCTATTTTCTTTAATTTGTACCATTGTTCCGAAGTCGGTCGATTGTGGAGGTATGCTTTTATGCATACCTTTTGTTTAGTTGAGTTGACTTAAATGTCATATTCATTTTTTTCTTTATTGATTAATTTATCATGTTGTGTTCTTAGAATTTGTATATGTAAATTTGACTCACCTCTCCTCATAGGTTATTTATAAAAAAATATAATAGAATTATATTTTTTTTCTCGGGAGGGGTAAAGATAACTGTTGCGTACGTTTTGGGTACCTTAACTGTAGATAAAGGGGACATGTATCTTGCTACAGTTAAGTTGGTACGCACCAGCGTATGTATGAATAAGATAATTGTATATTTAATTTATGGCGCACGAATGCGCACAATTTTGGGGAAAAAATTTGTCTGGGGCAGTAGTTGCCAAACAAATGGGTTGGTGACGTAAGAGCTTCAAGGGACAAGCCAGACTGATGGTCTGTTGTGATTATAAGTTTTTTCGCCCTAAGTATCAGGGATCTATTCGAAGTTGGTGACTTGACTTCTTATCAGAAGCCATGTGTGAACAACGAGCGCAAAGGCCTTTTTGCTCCATCTTTTCCTACATTTTTCATATTGTATTTTCTCCTACATTTGCTCTTTCATCCCATATTTGCGACCCACATTTGCTATTTCATCGTTGTGATTACTCGAGACCAGTATCTAGAGAACCACATTTGTTCTTTCATCGGGGGAAATAAAAGTCCTTTGATTGAGTCCCCATGCCTGACATTATCGTTTGAAGCCCACATTGCATCATGATAAATCTGGTGAAAACCCATCTGGTCATCCCAGTCAAACATCTGGGCATGCTGTAATTTCTGTGACACCACATTGGATGCCCAGATTGGCCAGGGGAAAATGTCTCATCTGTAATGGTGTTATCTTTGGTCGGCCGCGGTTCAGACAAACGTTGGTTTACCACATTGGACGCCCACCTTGGCCAGGTGAACAATAAACAATCAGAGGTCAAACTACACCCACGTTTGGACTGACAGGGGACAAGAGCGATCCTGTGAATGAGTGACCAGAGGGGCCATTAAGGATTGGTTGGTATGGGCGGAGCTGTACAAGAAACCCGTATTGGACTGGCAGAAATATAATCTACTGCGTAGCTTGCAAGAGGAAGGAGTCCAGTTTTTTACATTGTGAGGAAGAGATTAATCCCAAAAACGCCTAGCCTAATACATGTGTTTATTCAGAGTGGATATAATTCAGTTCTGTGATGAATTGTGTTCTTAAAGGATTTTGCGAAGGGAAAAGAAGGTTAGTAGATCTTATACTTATTAATACATTTTCTTATTTTTGTTTATTTTAACCTCACAGCTAAAATGTGCGGAAGATAAAGTTTCAAATAATTCTTGGCATAACTGATTAATAAAATCAGAAGATTTTCCTAGAAGATGATAGGATGATAGGAGGTAATTAATAGTTCATACGTCACCTTCATCATCATCACAGTCTCCCATGCGCACACACTCTCATGCACAAGATATTTAACATCATTAGAATTGAACTCAGAGAGAGAGAGATGAATAATGAGCAGTAGTTTAAATGCAAGTCAACCAGTGATGTTAAATGTGAAAAACTTACGAAGACTTTTGTGTGTCTTCAGTTCATCAGAAGTCTGAGTCTACACGCAACGTGTCTGACGTCTAACCAGAAATAAGTTATCAAAAACGGACATTTGGCTAGCAGAATTCGCCATAGGACATCTTTCATTCCTCAATTAAAAAGGAATATTGTCTCACCCACAAGTCAGAAGGTGGACGCAGCATTTTTCGTCACCATATACTGCTTGCTCACAAGTTCAATACAGAGTTATCACAAGTTCAATACAGAGTCATCATAAATTCAAATCACTCGAAAGATCATTATTATCTGAAGTCAAGCAAAAGAGCTCAAAAGAGGAATCGCATATTTATAGCAAGTGCAACACCCTCTTAAGCGCATTCTATGAAGCAGACTATATATATATTTTATGAATCACGACTACATATGCAAGGTTATGAGTCTACATATCACTACCGATTCGTGAAGATATCCAGTCTGGCCAGTACCCTCAGGAGATTAGACAACAGACCTTTTGTTCATATGACAGCTATTAACTGTTGATCAACACTACAGAGATATACTCAAACAGTGAAGGAATATACATAGATATCTCGTCAGCGTTCTCCGTACGACAACAGTATTCATCAGAACGTCCTCAGCTTAGAGATACCCCACTCGACATAACGTATAACAACTTGGGACAGTGTATGCATACAGGTGAATCGTCATATCAATGCGAAGCATTTAGAGACACATGGACTGTGTAGAATACTCACCATTTTGGTAACACGTATCATATCACATCATCATTTCCCTTTACACCAGTTCATTCTTAATTAACTATTACTTAATTAACTGCAATTTTATTATCTCATCTGTGTGTTTTGTGTGAATCGTCTTTCACCATCATCACGATCTAACCATTACTAACCCTATATGTGTGGATATTTCATTAATAAACCCAACGATCGGTTGATCATTATCAAGAGTTTGTTAATGTATCACTCGTGCTGTCGGTGTTACATATTCACCTATAGGAACATTTCTCTACGCAGATGAGGTTGGGGGCTTTTTCTTTACGGGATCTAAGGGCAGAAGCTAAGGTCGTGGGGAAACAGAACTCTTTCCATAATTAATTAGAAAACACTGTCTAGTGGAAAGCATTCGCATTCCTGTCTTCTTGTCCCTATCTCGAATAGGTCTTTATTCTTTCTTAACGAGCCAATTTCTAGAGACCTTATATCTAATATCTCATAGACTATTCCTGGCAAAAACTACTGTTGTAGTTGCCCCAGTACTCACCACACGACACCATGGTCGATTCATTAAACGTAAGTCTTGTTCCCGCCTTTTAAGAAGCGATTTTTATATGATTTTCGTGATGTCTTCACTCATGTTGGTATCTAGCTGGAATCCACATTCTAGGGTTCCATGAATGGATCAGCTGAGCGGTATGAGTCACTGAAGAAACGTAATTGTAATCCTACGGGAGTAATTGATTATAAATGTATCTTTCATATGGAATTACGGAGTGCCGTCATCTATGTCACGGCATGTACCGAGAGGTTAGTCAAGGAGAGTACCTAACCTATATTGTGTTGCTGAAAGAATATTTGGACTAACTTTATTCAACTGCCCTAGTATGTTATTGAAGAAGTCAACTAAGGAGGACAGAGTTTTATTTATGTATTACCAAGGAATGTGGGGTGTTGGGAAGTCAGGTATTGGTAGTACCTCTGGTGAAGGAGCTGTCATGCCCTTTTCAGGGCAGCTCGGCCACCTTTGGTCCAAACCTGGCATCCAGCTCTCACCTGTGGCTCCTCGTAGCTGTCAGCATGCGACAGCGGCCACCCCCCGGGCAACGGCTTTGACAGGCCGGCTAAACTAGGTGAGGGTAGCCGAATGGTTATAAACCTTCGGTGAGTTAGGGTCTGCCTACCCATGCATGCGAAGACTGGATTCGATAGACTGCGCGGAAGAAACCACCTGTTGGTTCAACGGGCATGACGGCGATTACCAGCAACGCGCTGTGGAGCGTAAGGAGCACGGCGAGGCACGTAGAAAGCCCTGGTCATCCACTGCACCTGACTTCATCTCCAGTCATCTTGACTTGTCTTGCCACTGGATTGAGATGGACCCAGGCGAGAGAGTGAGGTTGACGAATTGCGCAACTCTTCCTCACTTTAATCCAAATCACCGCGCAAGTCACTCTTTCATCCATTCATGAGCTATCAGAGCCTTTCCCCGTCTCAAATGGAGTTAAACAAGGGTGCGTACTTGCACCGACTCTGTTCAGTATCATGTTTTCTGCTATGCTGACTGATGCTTTTAGAGACGGGGACACAGGAATCGACATTAGTTATCGTATTGATGGAAAATTGTTTAACCTTAGGAGGCTTCAAGCAAAAACCAAGGTCAAATCACACACCATCAGAGATCTTCTGTTTGCTGATGATTGTGCCCTCAATCATCCGTTATTGATTCACCTAATCCTGTCCATCTGACTTCTGCTAGGCCCAGGATGTCCCACGAGTATCTAACAAGTTCATGTGTTAGTTCTTTGACTTTTCCACACGCATATAGCGTGCGTACATTCCAAGTTCCAACAACAAAATTTTCTCTTGGAAGTTTCAAAACAGGTGTTTGTACCCCATTCGTTGACTTATCACTCTCAAGGGGCAATGAGAGCGCGGTCGTTGTTAATCCGGGCATCGGCCGATCCGGCAAATTATTACTGAGTTGACTTTCCATCATAACATTTCAGTGGGCAAGAGGTTTGCTTGGCAGTGCCCATCTCCTCTCCAAGTATCCTTGCAGGTACATACAAAAATGTACCTGGAGCAGTAACAATAGCCCTCAATAAATCTGTAATGTTTTGAAACACTGTCCGGTTGACACATCACAAAAAACCGCCATCTTGTTCACTCGGTAAACACAAACAGCGAACTCACATGACAGGCAAACTTGATGTTTTCATCTTTAAAATACTTATCAACACAATCCAGAAAATGAGCCAAACACACTACAAACTCATACAGCATTAATGAGGGCTGCTACCACAGATGCAGACTCCAAAACGACGACATGAAATGCACAACACAAAAAGTGCGGCCTACCACGCCGCCATCTTGTATCCATTGTTGTGTCAGAGGAACAGGCTGGCTTTAGACCAAAAAGAAGTACCTCAGAACAAATCTTCAATATTAGATTACTGATCGAAAAACATCTTCAGCATCAACATGATTTATACCATAACTTCATCGATTTCACAAAAGCCTTCGATCGAGTCTGGCATGAAGGTTTATGGCAAATAATGAGAAAATTCAATTTTGATACCAACATCATAGATATCATTGAAGCACTATACAAGGACGCAAGCAGTGCTGTTTTTGCAAGCAATGACATTGGAGAATTTTTCAAAACAACTGTAGGAGTTCGCCAGGGATGTATCCTGTCACCAGTGCTCTTTAACATTTATCTAGAACATATTATGCAGGAGGCTCTCTATGATTATAAATCAACCATATCGATTGGAGGCCGACCTCTGTGTAATCTACGTTTTGCTGATGATATTGATCTGATAGCTGGAACAGAATCAGAACTTCAAGACCTTACCTCTAGACTGGAGAAAGTAACAAGAACATATGGGATGGAAATTAATATAGAAAAAAGCAAGATATTGGTGAATAGCCATAAGAAACATGATCCGACCAACATTACGTTAAATGGGCAAACGTTAGAAGAAGTTAACACCTTTAAATATCTCGGGTCCACTATATGTAGTGATGGAAGATCAAATAAAGAAATCAAGACAAGACTTGAGATGGCCTCAGCTGCCATGACAAGGTTGAATGTGATCTGGAAAAGTAACATCAGTTTTCCTGTGAAGATCAAATTATACAAATCACTTGTATTATCTATTCTCTTGTATGGGTGTGAGGGCTGGACACTCACTGCAGATACGGAGCGAAGGATTCAGGCTTTCGAGCATAAATGTTATAGAAGAATTTTGCGCATTTGCTATAAAGAGCACAAAACAAATGTCTATGTTAGAGAGAAGATAAACACCTATGCAGGCCATCAAGAACCACTTTTGTCAATAGTGAAACGTCGAAAGCTTGCCTGGTTTGGGCATGTAACTCGTCATGACTCCCTTTCGAAAACGATCCTCCAGGGAACAGTCGAAGGTAAACGGAGAAGAGGAAGGCAAAGAAAATCCTGGGCTGATAACATCAAAGAATGGGCAGGACACGGTTTCTCCACACTTGTACGCATTGCTGAGAATAGAGAGCAGTGGAGGACCCTGTCTGCTGATGCTTCCACCATGGCACCCCTACGACCCATGACGGGTTATGGGTTGAGATGATGATGATGATGTGCCCTCAATGCTGGCTCAGAGGCTGATCTGCAGCATAGTGTGGATAGATTCTCCGAAGCCTGCGCCAACTTTGGGCTTACCATCAACACGAAGAAAACAGAAATCATGTACCAACCAGCTCCTGGCACAGTTTATACTGAGCCAATCATCAAGGTTAATGGTGAGAAACTGAATGTTGTGAACAGATTCACATACCTTGGTAGCACACTATCCCAGAACATTGTCATTGATGATGAGGTGAACACCAGGATCTCCAAAGCCAGCAGCACATTTGGCATACTATACACCAACGTTTGGCATCGAAGTGGCATTAGTCTACAGACAAAGCTGAAGGTGTACAGAGCTGCGGTACTTCCAGTGCTGCTATATGCAAGTGAAACATGGACTGTATACAGGCGCCACGTAAAGAAGCTAAACCACTTCCATACAGTCTGTCTCAGGAAGATAATGAACATCAAATGGCAAGACAAGATCCCGGATACCGCCGTTCTTGACAGAGCTGGTATCCCTAGTATTGATACTATTCTGATGCAGTCACAGATTCGCTGGGCAGGTCATGTAGTCCGCATGCCAGACCATCGACTGCCAAAGATACTCTTTTATGGTGAGATACAGAAGGGTAAACGCTCCCATGGTGGCCAAAAGAAGCGCTTCAAAGACATGTTAAAGACGTCATTGAAAACCTTTGACATAAACCCAGACACATGGGAAGCTGCTGCGCAAGACCGAACTGCTTGGCGCACATCTCTTCGTAAAGGTGCAGCGGCATGCGAATCATCCAGAAGAGCAGCAGCGGAACAGCGGAGACAAGCTAGAAAGGACCGTGTAATAAAACCTTCTTGTGATGCAAACATTCCCTGCCCACACTGTCCGAGATCTTTCCAGGCCCGCATCAGGCTCATCAGTCACCTTCGTACCCATAGACTAACCTAACATATTCCTAAATAATTGGATGAACAGAGTGGTCTTCATCACCCGTGATGGACGAACAACAACAACACCAAGGAATATGATAGATGACCACGATGGCATCTGTCCTTGGACCAAGGTCAACTGTCAACGTAGTAGTGACAATCTGAACTGATTGTTCATTGTTTGAACACTCTTGTATTGAATTATAATATCAGGCCTTATACTATGCAAGGATGTTAATATGGAACTATGTTTAAATGCTTAATTGAAATGAAAATGAAATTCATGCATCTTGTTACGTCAACTGTCAATAACCAAGTCGTACGTCAGTAACAAGTGTTCTGTACCGTTGCTCGTCTCCGTCAATAAATACGTTAAACTGTGCTACCCGCCTTGCAGTTTACTTCAGTTAACAACAGGCTTTTGTTGACATGCCTGAATTTATGCAACATTACATGTTGTGCTAATTTCGACAGTTTATTTGAATTCGCGTCTATCAGCACGAACTAGTAGTCATCAGTAACCACCCCGAAGAACGACTACTACAATGTGTATATAGGAATCGCACATTCTATAAATATTAATTTAATTTATGAAAGATTAAGTGACATGGCTTTGTGAAATGTTAGCACTAAATTCACACTTGCCATGGCTTTGATATAAGTATACTCCATTTAGGGGGGCTATATGAAGTTACCATTTTGTTAAGATAATTGCATTCATTTGTCTGCAGTGTTAATGAGAACAACATGAGTTGTCATACTGCAATCATCATTTTCCTTTGTGCTTCTTACAGAGCATGGAGCTACCACTGCTGCTGCTGCTCCCCTTGCAAGAAGCATTCACATGCTCTTGCAGGAATGGTTTCTGCGGCAATTTGTTTTAAATGACGAGGTTGCTCGCCTACATACTTACTTACCTAGTCGTTCCCCTTCTACCGTGAGGTGTAGAGGTTTGGAAGAGAGAGCGCCAGACTATCCTATCGGCTGTCTTCCTCCTGGCCTGGTTCCATTCTAGTCCTCGGTCCTTCAAAGATTGTCTAATGTTGTCCTCCCAGCGGACTCTGGGTCATCCTGGAGGTCTGGATCCCTGGCTCTTTGTTTCCCATGCTTGTCATGGTAGCCGATCTTCTCCCATTCTGCAGACATGGCCAAACCATCTTAGTTGGGACTGTTCTACTTGGGTCTGCAGGGGGTGGGATTTTAGGCCTTGACGTTTCGTCTGGTTGCGGACCATGTCTCGTCTTGTTACTTCAACCACCTTCCTCAGATATCTCATTTCTGAGGTTTGGATCTGGCTTTTGTGGGTTGTGGTCATTGCCCATGACTCGCATCCATATGTCAAGACTGGGACATAGGTGAAGCGGTATACAGCCATCTTCGTTTTCTTACCAACCTCTCTCTTGCTGAGGAATCCTCAATTTACAGCATGAAAAAGTAATGCTTAGCTGGCAGAGTGGATAGTGGCGATTCGCTTCCGTGGCTAGGCAGTGGGTGCCGTTCAGAAAGTTCTGGTTTGATTCCCGGTAAGCCTATTACTTCTGTTGTCTGGTCTTCTACTTTTTTATTTCTCACTGAGTGCCTGATAACAAACTTTTGTGTGTTGTTTGTTTATTTATTTAATGAAAAAGTCTCCCAGCTGCTGCTTTTTGAGTGGCCAACTCTTCTTTGATGCCTCCCTTTCGGTCTATAATAGCTCCGAGGTATTTAAAGTGGTCGACCTGCTCCAGGAACCCTTGCATACACAACCTCATATTAATTGACTTGTACTAGATGCCTGAGGGAACTGTAGGCCGATTCTTTCTTTGTCTCATCAGAGACTCCCAGGAACTATACCGTGCATTATACCTCATCACAATTTGTGACAATAGCTAAATACAAAACAACTGGGAGAGGAAGAGGCAAAAAAAATGATTGAGAAAGAGAAAGAAATGCTAAACTCATGTGAAGACAAAGTTACACATAACCTACCAGATATCTATGGCTGTTGTATGGGTCTTTGATCCAAACAACAATTCTGGTGCTCTGTACCTATAAACACAAAATTCAAAAACACATACAAGCATGATCCTTGAAATATTAAAGGCACAGGTTTGAAAAATAAATGCTGAATTCATATTTCAAGCACAGATTAGTTCTATGTCTGATTCAGCTTCAACTTTTACCATTGCAGACGTATGAATGTAGCAATTGTTGTTAAAGTGATGATGTCCATGCAGGATTTAAATCACAATAATTCTGAACAAAAGAAACAGCACTGGTCTAGAAAAAATAACCACACAACAAAATATAATATTAACAAATGTTAAACAAGCCCATGTAGCTCCTATGGGTCTCTGAAGAGACACAGACAGAACAGGACTACTACACCCTCAGGAATGTTGTATAAGGCAACTAATATAAAGTTGTGCATGAAGATGGCAACCCTCATCACGTAAAACAAGTTGCCACAGAAACCACCGCTAAAAGAGCACGTGAATGTTTGGTGCAGGCTTCCAACAAGGGGACCAGCTGCCGTGCTGGCTCCATGCTCCATAAGGAGCAGAAAAGATGATGATGATGATGATATGTTAAACAAACAGATTTTAGGTTCGCGTCAAAAGATTCCTGTCACTGATGGTTAAATTAGCCATTCTAACTTTAATCACATAATGAATTAGGGCGTATTATCACAAAATTTCAACTATTTTTGTTTCAAATGGCTGTCCCTTATGTAAATTAAAAATGTACAGACCTTTCATGAGCTTTACTGGTATATAGTTCTCAGTGTCAAAATATTTTTAAAATCTATATGTATAATATCTATCAATGACCAGCCATTCTTAATTAAAAAAAAAAAAATGAACAACATAATAATTTTCTTGGTATGTCCATTAACTAACGACTTTCTGTCGACTGTGGGAGGCAATCATATACAAATCAAAATTCAAGCATGAACAAGCAATTACTTGATTCAAGTGAGGTCAAATAAATACATTCCGTTAAAACTAGAAACGAACATAAATATTCTCCATTTTATTTTTTAACATGCTCAGATGTCACCTTGCATTTTTTTGCAAGAAGAAACAGAAGGGTAATGATTGTAACAATGTATGTATGTTAAAAGAACACCTACCACAGTGTTACAACTGTTGGAGTCATAGGACGCACAGGAATCTCATATTTTCTGGCCAAACCAAAGTCAGCTTTCAAAGAAAGAAAAGAAACAGATAAATTCTTCCTTTAATGAAATGACATTATTTGAAAATTCTGCCACATAAACCGTATTTTTACATGCATATTTAAAATCCTATATACGGCATATATATTAACAATAACAGTGATGAAAGGAAACTCTACACAGAGCATTGTAAAAGGATATTTCTTCCTCGTCTTCTTCCTCGTTCGTCCTGAAAAGGACGTTGGTTGCGTTGTGTCTGTTTACGCCGGAGCTGTGATATCTGCACCTTTCGGTCGACACATCCGACTTCAGCACGGCAGTTTTTGCGACAGGGTTTGCCTTCCCTCTGCGATCCCTACTCTCTCAGCCAGACTGCAGTGATGCAGACTGTTTCCAGGACCACCACGTGGAGGTGGAGTAGGGTCTTAGTCAGCTCTGTATATAATCTGATCACCAGAAGTTTACCACCATCAGACAAGTGATTCAGCACTTTATACATCCTAAAAATACAACTAACAACACTTTTAAAAATAGTAAAACAACAATAATTGTTAACATGCACTACAAACAACATAGAAGTAATAGTTTACCTATTTTTACACATCCTTTATCTGTCATTAGAAGATTGGACACTTTCAGATCTCTGTTGTGGATTAAAAAAATAAAAACTTAAAATCCATAATAAAAATCCTTTGCTGGCTAACAAAGTTGTGACTATACAGACCATGAGAAAAAATTGTGTGATACCAAATAACTATGGTAGCAATTAGACTATACAAACATGCTTAAAGATATAAGTGTTTATAGAACAGTTTCCGGCAGTCTAATCCATATCAAAGTACTACAGATTTCTAGCATTCTGCATAGTGCCAATATACAACTTGGAAGCTGTTACTGTATACTGGAAAGTTAATTCTTTCATTGTACACTTCTACTCCAGTAAGCATATTCTGAACCATTATAGGCCTCGTTTAAACTGCTTTACTGCGTAACTGTGTTTGGTAATAAGACCAGCTGTCACTCACCTGTGAATTATGAAGTTTTCATGAAGATACTGCAGTCCAGCAAATAGTTGTAGCATAATACACTTCACCTGCATTCACACAAAATATGTAACACAAGCTTATAAAAACAGAACTACGTTTGCATTTTCACAGACGATACACGGCAAAGGTTTACAAAACCAGAGCACAAACATTCACAGTGAAGAATTATTCACTGGATTATAAAGCTCAATAACCTTGAGCAGATATATGAGTGTTAACGATAAATGATACTGCATTTGCAGCCTTAGGCCATGGAATTTTATTGGTCACATGAATTGAAACTGACTGCGCCTGCGCTGCTGCAAAACAACATGGCAGGAACTGGAGTATCGGCAGGACACTGTACGTGTTACATAGGGTGCCTACAAGGAGATACATTGACAAACTGTGTCTTGAGCTTTTCATTTTGAATGTGAATTTCAGTGAATGTGACCAATAAAATTCCTTGCGTCAAGGCTGAAAATGCAGTATCATATATCCACAACACTCGTGTCTTCTCAGGGTTAATGAACTTCCTACTCTGGTGAATGATTCTCGGACACCCTGTATAATATCATCATCATCATTAGCCTTTTTTACTCCTCATGGAGCGTGGAGCCACCACTGTAGCTGGTCTCCTGAAGGAAGCCTGCATCTGGCATTCACATTCTCCTGCAGCACTGGCTTATGTGGCAATTTGTTTAACATGATGACGTTGCCAGCCCCCATGCACAACATATTAGTCTTCTTGTACGACATGCCTGAGGGCGCAGTAGTCCTATTTTTTTTCTTTGCATCTTCACAGACCCCCAGTAACTACATGGGGCAGAAATATAATATAGGCTTATCAAAACACAAAAGCACCAATGTTCACACCAAATGTCCATAATAAGTAATTTCCCTATTCGCACCTTATTGTGGAATGCGCAGTGGTGGTTTGTATAGCAATTTATATCACATGATGAGGTTGCCAGCCTGATTTACAACTTTATATTATCATAACCTTCCTATTTCTGAATAGTTCCCTGGGTCTCTGAGAAGATGAAAGAATAGACAGATAACAAGGCTTTTATAAAAAGACCAAACGTCAGTATTCACACTCACGATGTGTAACCTCCTCCCCCCACCATCTTATTTAACCACTCCTTCTGGAGACAAAGTCACCTGAATTTCTGTATAAATATTCTGTCAAATTTTCCATCTTTCTAGTCTTGCAAATCATTTTTATTGCTACTCCATTTTTTCAAAATGCAATCAAGATATCCGCAAATCACTTTGAAAATTTAAGTCACGTAGACTTCAGAAATGCTTAAAAATAATTAGTTCTTATAAAGAACAAAACAAATCAGACATAATTTAAAAATCACAACAACACATACTCACACTTCCCAGTGAAGCACATAAGAATGGCATCATCACCACGATTCCCCTTTGTGCTCCTTACACATCATGGAGCCACCACTGCAGCTGGTCCTCCTTGTAGGAAGCCTGCACCAAGCAGTCACATTCTCCTGCAGCGGTGGTTTCTGTGGCTATTTGTTTGACATGATGAGGTTGCCAGCCTCATGGACAACCTCATATTAGTCATCTTGTACGATATGCCTGAGCGTGCAATAGTCATATTCTTTCAATGTCTCTTCAGAGACCCCTGGGAAGTGCACGGGGGACATAAGAGTGTGCTAAAACCAAAAAGCCTGCATTTTATCCAACATTTTATCTAACATTTTATATAACATTTTATATAACAAACCTGTGGTTCCGAGAAAGGAGCTGCCATATTATCCAACAAAGAGGCCAGGTCTTGTTCGCAATACTCCATGACAAGGAAGATGCTGCATGGATCCACGGGCATGGGATGGAGTAAACAATGCATTTAAATTAATGGAAAATATCTTGCTTGGAGTAATCTAGATATATTAAAATGAACACAGACGAGTTATAAGCAGCATATGTGTTACCACATATAATGAACAGAAAGAGCATTCAATATGTTCTTAAGGACAAGGAGGTGCCTGAACTTTCCAAAAAGTTATTTATCACTACAGCTGCCATAAACATTAGCATATAAAATAAATTAGCAACTGTCTTTGCTCATTTGTCTTCCAAGATTTTCTTTTTCTTTTTCTTATTTTGCTGTGTTGCTTACATATTTTGGGGGTAATGACTGCCATTAAAGACCTACTCTCGCCTGCATATGATAGAAAGTAATTTCAGACTTTACTACATCTTTCAATTAATTCATAAATTAAAAACAATTCCAGAACCTCAAAGACTTCTAACTGTGATGCAATGCCTCATGTGGAAAACAACATCCAACATCTACCCGCAGCAAAATTTTATTTTAATTCCTAAATATTCTGTAAGTCTGACTGTACATACCAATTTTTTTCTGGTCTGCATCAGGGCTGAAATGAAGAAAAGTGGAGCGTGCTCTTCGATGCCATCCTAGTAAGTCGCCAACATCACTTATTATGGCACCTCTGAATTCTTTTTTTTTAAAGCGTATCGACACAAGGCCCACTATTCTTCATTTCAACCTCCATCAGACAGCAACATTACGTTTTTTTATGTCACACTCACCATCTTTTAATGTACATGCACCAAATTTTGCACTGTACTAACTTAGTCTGTTTCTTGGTATATGAGGCACCATTTGTTTAGCAATACCAGACTTCAGCCCAATATTTTCACAGGAAACATCAGAATTCAATTTTCCCAGACATTTGTTGGTTATCAAAACAATATGGCACTATTCATTCATTTCCTTTTCCATTCTTTACATAGCATAGAGCCAACACTAAAGCTGCTCCCCGTTCCCCCCAGCCTATATCAAAGCCCCTATGCTCTTGCAATGGTGGTATCTGTAGCAATATGTTTTGCATGATAAGGTCCATTTGACACTATTAATTTTTCATTTAGAGTAGGGTTTCTTATCCTGTGGTCCATGGACCCCATGGGGGAGCCGTGATTGGATTCTAGGGGGTCTGTGTACATAACCTAAAAATCTGAATTTTATTTTCACCAAAGTTTTATTCAGGGAATTATCATAGATTTTTGCATTTAAAGAAATACATTCTTTTTAAAAGATTCTTAAAAATATTTTAGTATGATTATATGTAAATCAATCAATCAATCAACACCCTTTAGCTCCCCAAGAAGCATAGGCCTTCAACAAACACATGCCAAGTCTTCCTGCTCTGTGCCATCCGCTCAAGTTCTTTCCATGTTTTCTTCATCATATTCACATCTGTATCCAGTTCTCTTCTCCTTGTGTTTTTTGGTCTACCTCTGCCTCTCTTTCCCTGTGGATTCCAGAACAAGGACTGCCTTGTAATGCTATCAACAGGTCTCCTCAATGTGTGGCTGTCCATCGCCAGCGTCTTCTTCTCAACTCATGTTCCACTGGCACTTGTCTGGTTCTTGTCATCAATTCCACATTTGTGACTTTGTCATATCATTTCAGTCCTTCTATTCTACGCAAGCACCCATTTATAAAAGTCTGTAGCATTTTGGTTGTAGTTTTTGTTGCTCTCCGTGTCTCAGAGCCATACAATAGGACTGACTTGACATTTGAGTTTAATGATTTTTGCTTTCATGTTGGACTTGATTTCTCTTGTTCTCCATATGTTTCCCAATGCATTGAAAACTCCTCTTACTTTTTATATTCTTATTTTGATATCATTGTTTGTCCCTCCAACATGTACACTTTTTTCTAATAAGGGGTCCATGGCACAAAAAGGGTTAAGAAGCCATAACTGAAATTATAGGAAACTCTATACAGAGCTATACCTCAGGAGACAATCTGATCATCAGTAGTGGTCCCCTTGTTGGACAAGTGTTTGGGCCCTTTATCTTTTTTTTACACTCTGAGGAGGGTGGGTCCACTTGGGTCATAACTCCTAAGTGTCCGCCTCCTGTTGTCTTTCCCACCTGCACTGTGAATCGAACCCACTCTACCTTGGTTGTAACTTTCAACTTCAGCCTGGTTTTATCCATGCTACCAACTTGAGGCAATGGTGAAAGTAACCCCATTATGTTGTATATAAATTATTGTCCTGAATTCAACAGCCCATTGCGGTTGCTCCAGTCAACATGATGCCCTTTCCGCTATTTCACAGAGCCTCTTAAGTGCCCTCAGAATGTTAGATGGGCCTGCGTGCCCAATCCTAAACCCTTTGAAAATATAACTTGTTCATTCGTTCATTCCTGACTGCTCTTTCAGACCCACTTGTTTCAGAAGATCATACACTAAGACAACCACCAGACCTCTTGCACCTACCTCTAAAGCTATGACTTTTGCTGTGAACTTGTCATGTGTCAAGTCCTTAACTAGATCCTCATACTTAGCCAATTTGAATGAATGTTGTCTAATCTGGATTCAAATGGCACTGTCAGCTCACTCATTTTAGTATATACTATTTTATGTAGAAGCACATTTTAATTAAAAAAAAAAAAAAACTCTGGCAGCAAGTTTACCTTTCAAGACTCCTGCCAACAACAACCTCCGTCATCTCAACAATGTTTTTGTGACGAATGTTCAATAAAATGTTGATCTCTCTCAAACCTGTGATCTGAATTCCTGTTCATTAGAACCATGAGAAACAAAATGCAGCATAACAATATTTGGTAGTTCTCACAGTTCACAACAGGCAGGACAATTGATCTTGATGGACAACAAAAAATGCTTCACATTTTTTATCTTAATTCTTTAGTACTTAAAGTTATTTACTGCAAGGAAAATCTTTCTTGTTTCAGCTCTTGACTGCCTTAATCTAAATCACATTTCAAATATTTTACATACATGCTTTCTCTCTCTCTACTGTTTTATCATAACATGGTATCACAGTCCATTTGTTTTAAGATATTGGCCAAAAGGCCTTTGCCACTGTTTAAAAAAAAATTTAACACAGTATATAAGGTAACACATAAGCAAGAACAGAAACCAAAACAAAAACAATGGAATATCAACAGTAAGGTTAAAAAAAGGAACCCGTTACACGCCCATTGAGGCATATTGGGAATATGGTGTTAGGCCCATATTATCTTGACCGTCGGCACACGAGGGGTGATGTGGTCGACATCACGCCGGCCGCCTTAACCTTCCCAGAAGTTGCTCTGATACCCATTTGGGGCTGGGTCGACCCAGGAGCCGTTTGTGGCCAAAAAAATTCCCGCCTCATCTGGGGATCGAACCATAGACCACTGCGCTAGGAAGCCAGTGCACTAACCACTATGCTACCGCGGCTCCCAATATCAACAGTACAGGTGATAAAAGTCAAAACTGTTTGAAATAATAAACAAGATGAAGTGAAATATTGAGCACTGCAGATACTAGGAGGAAAAAAAAAAAGAACACAATATAAAAGTAATATGCGAAAAGAAGCACAATAGCTAGTCCACCTTATCACCTGTCTGGACATAGCTGCTAAAAGCTACAACATGGAGATTAATGCTGAAAAATCAGTGATGACCAATACCCAGTTGGGAATATAGCCAAATAGCATGATAAATAGAAATCAGTTATAAATTGTACACCAAAGTAAATATCTAGGGGCATGATTAATGAAGATGGATCTAGAACAGAAATACTAGCAGTCATAGCACAAACAACCGTAGCCATATCAAAATTTACATCAGCACAGCAATTCAATTAATCTTTTTTAAACTTAAGCTTTGACTCCTACGCTGCCTTGGAATTTCAACTTTCTGTATGTGAAACATTTACCTTGACAGCAGAACTGGAAATGAAAATACAGGCACTAAAAAAGAGATACCTAAAGGTTCTTAGAAATGTCAAACATACTTTGCATTAAAAAAAACCGCAAACAAACAAGAAGAAGAAGCAGATATAAGAGAACATTTGAAAGATCTTTTCTTCTATTTAGTTATTTATCAAATTATCATTTTTATGCTTTGTATCACAAATGAACAGATAAGACTCACTATTAGAAACTCTACTGGACCATATGAAATCCTCATAACAGTTAAGGGATTGAAACAGACATGGTATGGCCATATATCTATATTATATGCACTATGAAAGATTTTCCTAAGGGCATAGCTCCAGATAAATGACAACAGGGCAGACAGAAACACAAAAGGACTGACAAGATAAAAGAATGGACTGGACAAGCCTATCCTTTGTGGAACTAAACAAACAAGCAGTTGATAAATAAAAGTGTTGAATAACAGTCCAGCACACTGCTGTAAGAGGATGTGAATGCTTGGTGCAGGCTTCTTGCAAGGGAGCCACTAACAGTTGTGGTTCCATACACCATGGGGATCACAAAGAAAAACTGACGATGATGATGACTCACTGACTGTGTTGGCTCAATGACCAGGGCTTACGTGGCTGATAATGATAAACGCATTTTAAAAAATGCACCGATATACAAGAGAATTTTTAATAGACCAAAACAGTTGCATTCAAAATGCATCTTGAAAAAGAAAAACTCATTTTGACAGACAGTGCAACTCATAACAATGAATACTCATACAAGTAATTAAATATAGTTTAAAAAACAAAAAAACTCTTTTAAAAATATTCACTTCTCTGCTGCGGTGCATTTAAGATAAAAGGAGTCAATTATATGATAATATGTCATATCCAATGTTATTAACAAAGCAGACAAGAACAATAATTTGTCTGACTGACAAATTCAACAAAAACAGCAAAACAAAAAAAAACCCAAAAACAGAGAATACTGAGAAACATCAGCATTAAGGTAATTCAGCTATATCAAGACAAAAAGCAAAGAGGCCATGGAAAGACTACAGTAGAAAGCAGTCTAATATGCCACAACATGCCTTAAATAGCAAATGATCAAGTTTCAGAGAAAGTTGGATAGATGGATTCCTGAAGATGGATCATGAATTTATATGTCAAAACCACAATGCTTAACAAGTCAGAGCAGCGTTCCTTAACCTTTTAGAGGTCCTGCACCCCTTTATAGCATCTTAGGAAGCCTTGCACCCCTTTACAGAAGCCTCGCATCCCTCTGCAGAAGCTTCGCACCCCTTTTCAGCATCTTAAGAAGCCTTGCATGCATTATCTTCTAGTTCACAAAATATGCCAGAAATGAGAAAAAGAGATAAAATTATGTTTTGAGAAAGTGTTATTTACAAAATGTGACCAAGGTTCAGTATTGAATTCATGTTGTCAATAATCTATTCTGTACAAATACATTTGAGTTCTGTGTATAATATTGTGTTTATGATGATTCGCCTTCTAAAATAACTGGCATGTCTCGCAATCCCAGGGGTGCATTCCCCTCTTGGTTAAGAAGCACTGAGTTAGAGGAAAAAGTGAACTGTATGAGGTGTTATATGGCTAAAGTTCCACCCAGTTACCACACTTGCTGAAGTTTTCAGCAGGTCTAAAATGCCGCCTAGTGGTGCAGCTATTAACAATGAAAAATATCACAGATGTTCTAGAAGTAAAAATTACCTACTGGAAGACAGACCAACAGATGACAATTTGAAGAACAGAGTTAACTGAAAGAAATGAGTCTATAACGCCAAAGATCCATGTAACACAGACAAACATGTATGGTCTTTACATAAATGACCAAATAAATGAGGTGAATAATGAGGATAAAAAGCTAGATAGATTAATAATAAAAAGATAATTCGATAAATAACTAAATAGAAGAAAAGATCTTTCAAATGTTCTCTTATATCTGCTTCTTCTTCTTCTTGTTTGTTTGGGTTTTTTCCAGCTCTTAAGAAGCAGACGTCCCCAGAGCACTTCGTGTGCATTTGCAGTGGTGGTTTTCGTTGGTAGCAATCTGCTTTTAAGTAAAGAAGTTATTAGCCCCAAGCTCAATCTTCCTTGATCACTTTTTAAAACATGCTCGTTAGGGTATACTGGTCATATTCTTTGTGACTTCCCCAGGTCACATGACCTACACACTCACTTATATTTGCTAGGATGGACTTAAACTTTTTTGTACAATGCCTAAATTTATTTTGTTAACTTTACAGCATCTTTCAGCAAACAGCACCATTATCGATGAAAGGACAGAGAACATAAACAGCAATGTCCTATTTACACATTATTATTTCTCTCCAAATAACTTTGATCCAAATAACTAGTATGCTCATTGTACGAGTATATAGAAGAATGGGGCACATATCATGGAAAGAGAAGAAAACCAATAAAAGAAGTCACATAAAAGCTAGGAATGAAAACAGAAATAATGAATGAGATCAAAGTCAGATAACATTTTTTGGTCACGTAAAAAGACGTAACACCTTTCTGAAAACCACAATGGAAGGAAGAGTTTAAGGCAAATGTAAAAGAAGAAGGCAGTGCTGTAAGTGGGAAGATAACATCAAGAGATGGACAGAATTTGAGCCTATCAGATTGTACCATCAAATGTTAAGAGAAAGAAAATGCTGGGGACCCATTGCAGCCAACCTTTGATGCAAAAATGCCAGTTGATAAGATCAGAAGATCAGAGTGAATAATTAGTTCCCTAGTTCATTAACTCATTACTTGATTCAATCACCAACAAAGATCATAAGTCCATAATTCTAAGTTAAAAAGGCAAAGTAGAAAATGTACTTAATACAAAAGAAACGATGGTAACAAAGAACAAACTGAGCATGTTATTTATTGACTACTTTGTAAATCTGTTGTGATTCATCTTTTTTATGTCACTTACCATTTTTTTCATTGTCCAGTTTCATTTTCTTTAAGGCAACAATCTTATCGCTTTCTGTATCTCTTGCACGATCTGCAGTATTAAAAACACAAAATATATATATTTTTAATGAACATTACAATTCAAACAAACGATGAACATGTCTGCTAACCAAAACATGTTTTTAAAATGTCTTCATAAAAAAACAAAAAAAAAAACAAGAAATAAAAACACACACACATATTATGCTTTGACTTATTGTAATGTCTTTTCTTGAAGATGTCTGCCACATCCTGAATCCCTTCTTTTTTGTTCAAGACCATCCTGTAATTCGCCATTGCAAACTGTCCAACTTATTCACTGTTTCTCACTTTATTCCCTAACCAGTGCTATTCCAATTATATCCCCCCCCCTCCAATTTTTGTTCCCTCACTAGTCCATTTCTTATTTTATTAGCTGTTTTTCTAAGACTTTCTCATTTTGACAAGCAGTGATCTTTCATATTCTCTGGATTAAGTGCATGTCTGGCACTGAAAGTACAATTCTGTAATAAATACTGTAATTTATCTCCTGTTGATTGGTATTCTTTTGATTCTCTGGATGCTTCAAAACTGAGATCTAATAGGTCACTTCAATGGTTTGCTGAAGTTTCAATATGATCTCTCTGTATTATAAACATACTAGATTCTTTCTTCTTCTTCCTTCTTCCTCGTTCGTCCTGAAAAGGACGGTGGTTGCGTTGTGTCTGTTTACGCCTAAGCTGTGATATCTGCACCTTTCGGTCGACACATCCGACTTCTGCACGGCATTTTTTGGGACCGGGTTTGCCTTCCCACTGCGATCCCTACTCGCTCAGCCAGACTGCAGTGATGCAATCTGTTTCCAGGATACTAGATTCAAGTACCTGGATTTGCCTGGTTTTCTAGTAATGGTTTATAAAAACTTGGAGCATCATGATTTCTGAAAATCAATCTACAATATGATGCATTAATTCATATTGTTTATTCTTTTAATTTACATAAGTTAGAATTCATATAATATATTGCATAATTTTTTATCTACTTATTTATTACTTAAAACTTTGGATGATGACAAAAGAAATGTACAGAACTAAACCATCAACAACACTCCAGAACTCTAGAAAATCTAAAAAGATAAAGAACACAGAATTTTGTCAACTACCCAGTAGAAAAAAGAAGGCACGCATTGACGAATGACAACCAAAATAATCCCAGTACCTATAATATGCCCTATAATATGAAGCAGATGATTGTTTTAACTTCCATTCAAGTCTTTTTTTGCACGCAATTTATAAGCTAAGCTGTGATAAACAGATGACTTACATACAATGCCATATGTTCCTTCACCAATTCGATTCAGTTTCTCAAACTGTGTCACACTTCTGCATTTTCCCATCTGTAAAAAGCACATGTGTTTTGTAAGCATATAAATTAAAGAAAGGGAACATCAAGTGATGAAGTTATTTTCTTTTATGTGACAAACTTGATGTTATGCTTTTACTTTCTTGCCCAGTGAAGTTCCTGGAGGTCTCTAAGAAGAACATATAAATAATAGGACTACTGTTCCATCAGGCAAGTCAAAACAGGCAACAAATATGAGGTTGACTATGCAAGTAAGACAAGTTTTATAAAAGAAGGAAACAACAAAAATGGTTTATGCAGGGGTTTCTGCATTGGGACCATCTGCAGTGGTGGTTCCATGCTCCATTAGGAGCAAAAAGGGAATGAACGGTTCACTTTCTCCTCAGAGACGTCTCATCTGGGCTTTGGTACCGTATTGTGAATACTCTGTGTTTACAATATTGGGTACAGAACTGTTATGAGCTCTTTACATTTGTCATTGGACTTTATAATTATAAAGAATTTAAATTAAAATCATACTTAACTGTACAGCTGTAGTCAGACTATGACATTCTAAACTTAGGTTATCAGTCAATCACTATCCTTCAGCTCCCCAAGGAGCATAGTCCTTCAACAAACAGAAGCCAAGTCCTCCTGTCACATGCCATCAGTTCAAGTTCTTTCCACATCTTCCTCATTACTTTCACCTCTGTCTCCAGATCTCTTCTCCATGTGTTTTTTTCACCTCTGCCTCTTTAGCTCAGGGGATTCCATAACAAGGACTGCTTTGTTATGCTATCAACAGGTTTCCTCAATGTGTGTCCTTTTCATCACCAGCATCTTCTTCTCATCTCTTGTTCTACTGGAACTTGTCTGGTTCTTGTCATCAGTTCTACATTGGTGACCATTTCAATCTTTCTATTCTACACAAGCACCCATTTATGAAAGTCTGTATCTTTTTGGTTGTTGTTTTTGTTGTTCTCCATGTTTAAGAGCCATACAATAGGACTGACTTGACATTTGAGTTGAAGATTCTTATTTTTATGTTGGACTTCTCTTGATCTCCATATGTTTCCCAAAGCAAAATAAAGTACCAAACAAAAAATTGTGTTATGGACATTCCTAATGGAGAATACTATCTGCCATATTCAAAGTGGACATTGCGAGGTAATGTGAATGATGGAATAAATTTGTTTTTTCCTTTGGAAATAATAAATGCTTCCATAATTAATCCCTTTCAAAGTACTTCTTCTTCTTTGTTCATCCTGAAAAGGACATTGGTTGCATTGTGTCCGTTTACAGCGAAGCTGCGATATTTGTGCCTTTTGGCTGACACATCCGACTTCAGCACAGCATTTCTGGGACTGGGTTAGCCTTCCCTCTTTGATCCCTACTCACTCAGCCAGACTGCAGTGATGCAGCCTGTTTCCAGGACCACCACTTGGAGGTGGAGTAGGGTCTTGGTCAGCTCTGTTCGCTGACCCTGATGCAAGCAGTCTAGCTATGGGTTGCTAACTGCATTCCTCACTGTTGACACGTCTTAGGTTCCCTTTCAAAGTACTATCTTTCTGCACATACATCACTGTTCCACCACTACCTACCACTAATGGCAACATTTCTGAAAGTCTTCTTTTTGAATCACCCTCAGAGAATGTTATATTAGATCTGATGTTTTCAGCTAAGACAAATCACTTCCCGTACATCAGTATTTCCAATTTTGTGAAGTCAGAAGTTACACTGCTAGAAGCATTTTGTATGCTTCTGCTGCTGTCTTGCGAAGTTTCAAACAAAATGTTATGTTTATGCACTGTTCCAACTTTACAATTTTATATAGACAGGCAAAAAAATGACAGATATGTGCCAACACATAATGGAAATATATATATATATTATTTTGCACTCAATTGCGCTAACAGCTCATAATTAGACATGTGCATGAGGGTAGAATACTCAGTAAGCTACATCTATGAAAGTTTTTGCATCATCATATTTTAGGTAAAGATGTCAGCTTATTCACAATACTTTTTTTAAAATTACACCTCGTATAAAGATTGAACTTACCAGTAGATAAAGCTCCAACCAGAGCCAAAGTCCAGGCCTTCAATAATTATGAATTATATATTTTACTAACACTGCGTTTAGTGTAGTTAGAAAAGTTGTGTGTATGTTTGGATTAACTAGTCTTCCTCAACAGTAAGCAGCCTCTTCGTTACAAGTAAGTCTCTAAACTACATACTACAATATATATATCTTCTTCTTCTTCCATCCTTAGCCATCAACCGGCAAAGCAGTATGTGGCCAGTACGCCTAGTGGCGTCTTAGGGCAACAACAAATTGATCAATCTATCGCTGTTTCCACCACGCCTAGTGGCGTCTTTGTGGAACAAAAACAGACCAAACAATCTATCATTGTTTCCGTAATCAGATTGGTTGGCAAGCAGGTGATCAGCCCACTGTGCAATATATATATAACAATGGCAAAATTAAACTTTAAAATATATCATGCGTGATTCATATCAATGACTTTTCAGTCTCTCTCAACATCTCTTACCCTGGGAATTCTTCTTCTTCTTCCTCGTTCATCCTGAAAAGGACGTAGGTGGCACTGTGTCACCGTTTACAGCGATGTTTGCGCCTTTCGGCCTGACACATCCGACTTCCGCACAGCATTTTTTTGGACAGGGTTTGTCTTCCCTCTTCGATCCCTACTCTCTCAGCCAGACTGCAGTGATGCAGCCTGTTTCCAGGACCACCACTTGGAGGTGGAGTGGGGTCTTGGTCAGCTTTGATTCACTGACCTTGACGCAAGCAGTCAAGCTATGAGTCGCTGACTGCATTCATCTCTTTTGCTGCGTCTTTGGTCCCGCCCTGGGAATTCCAGAACAAGGACTGCCTTGTAATACTATCAATAGGCTTTCTCAATATGTGTCCTATCCATCACCAGCGTCTACTTCTCATCTCTTGTTCCACTGACACTCATCAATTTCATGTCATCAGTTCCACACTGGTTGTCTTGTCATACCATTTCAATCGTTCTACTCTATGCAAGCACTCAATTATGAAAGTCTATAACTTCTTGACTGTTGTTTTTGTTGCTCTCCATGTTTTGGAGCCACACAATAGGATTGACTTGATATTTGAGTTGAAGATTCTTATTTTTGTGTTGGACAAAATCCTTGTTTTATTTTTAATAAGCAAATAGCATCTTAAAATGAATAAGCTGATACAGCTAGAACATAATGATGATGGGAAACTCAAACAGAATAAAAGAAGTCTCTACATAAGATAAACTTTTAGAATAGGCCAAGTAGGAGATTGATCATCAACATGGGAACGGATCTGATGAATTCAAAATAAAGAGCTGGACAGTTGCCATCAGTGACAGGAATGAAGGCTTGTGATTCTACTTTGCATGATTTTGAAAGTTTGCAAATAAGAATTACATAGAGGACAAAGAGAAATGATAAAAATGAGGTAACATAATTTTACAGAATAAGGCCAAAAAAAAAAAAAGTTTCTGTTGAAATGAAGGATGTGTGTTTGATGTAATCCAAATAAGTCGTCCATGTCATTATGGTTAGGATCCCTAAACTGAACCCTAACCCTTACTTAAAAGAACAGTGGGATTTGCTTTTTAATGTCATCCAAATAAATCACCAACATCGCACAGGTTAGGATTAGGCTGGGGTTTAGGACCAGCCTTAGGATTTCTAAACCTAACCCTAACCCCCTTTTTTTCAAATATCCGGTTCAACCCTTGAGGGGTTATAATTAGGATATATAGGCCTAGAGTAATTAATTCAAGATAATAGTTCTGATTTCCTATATCAAAATAAGGCATCATCTCCACACTCCACCTTATTACAGCGTCTCTGATTTCTTTTTTGAGGTCGTATCAAACACATGGTCTACAGTTCTTCATTTCAACCAAGTTTATTTTACTACAAGACCATAAGCTGGCGTTTTTATAAGACTGTGAAATGAAAATAAATCACAATAGTGATACATCATACTTAAACTTGAAGTCATACTTGGCCTTCTGAAAGTCAGTAGGCCTAAAGACACTTCATACTAACCCTGTCCGACTCCTTCAGTTCAGTCCATTCCCCTGTGAGAAAGGACATGAATCCTTGTGGTTTACTTTTCTGCAAAACTGCGTGGCTATCCATAATGGTCTTGAATCGGTTCTCTGGTTTCGCAATTTCCTAACAACGTTCATTCAGGACTGCAGTACAAACAAAAATTCTTATTAGGCTATACATCTTTCTTTATTGGACGTTTGTGGTCCACGGTTGGCTAGTTATTTGGGAGTAATTTGTGAGAGTAATGTCCCATGGCATAAACAAAAAGTTAGTGACTAATCAACGTGAAGAAAAAAACCTAATTTTTCTAAATAATTTATGAATATCATCGTCATTATTAGCAAGCACGTGCGATGACGTGCAGGTTGCCAAGTTCCCCACAAACATATCCTTATCCTTTACGTTTAGTCAGCTTTGCCAACCCTTCTGCAGTGATGGTATATCTGGCGTTCCCCGCCACCTAGGAGGCTGTCACAGAGGGACAAAGGTGCAATGTCCGCTGGCCTGCATCTCTTTGTCATCCATGGGGATTATTGGATAGGAGACAAACAGTGAAGAATGAGGCAAGAAAGCATTTAACCCATGAAGTGGGGATGGATTGGTGCAGACCAGAGCTTGTACCACTCGCCGGTGGGTTCTGCATCTACACCTATAGGGTTCCACCTACTCCACAGCCCTTTTGTCTGCGACACCAGCTACTCCCATCGCACCCAACCATCCACAATACACTCTACACATCATCACAACAACTGAGGAAGACTTGCACCTTTGTCAGAGAGGCAATGGGCTGTCAAGAGCTACCTGCTCACAGCTAAAGGGATTATATCATCATCATCATCCTTTACGTTCAACATATATTGACGCAATGATTTGATTAACCGTTAGCCACCAGAAAATCTCCCTATCTCCGTTGCAGGCGTGAGTTACGCCACTGAAGAGCTTGTCCAGGAAGCAACTGAGTGGTTTCAAGTTCACAAACATAAAAGGGGACATTTTAGCCATATTTTCAGAAGAAAAATGACCTTGATAGATTTTACTGTTTCGGAACTGAAAATTGTTCTTGGAAAAATAAAGATCCCCATGCTTGGGAAAGCTACAATTGTATTTGTGATGTTCATTCATTCATTCATAACCCTCCACTCCCAAAGGAGCATAGGCCTTCAACAAACACATGCCAAGTCCTCTTGTCACGTGCCATCATCTCAAAATCTTTCCACGTTCTCCTTATCACTTTCACCTCCGTTTCCAGCTCCCCTCTCCATGCGCCTCCTGGTCCACCTCTGCCCCCCACCCCGGGGACCCCAGAACAAGGACCGCCCTGTAATGCCATCAACAGGTTTCCTCAGTGTGTGTCCTATCCATCGCCATCGTTCTCCTCTCATCTCCCGCTCCACCGGCACCTGTCTAGCTCTTGTCATCAGTTCCATGTTGGCAACCCCGTCATACCATTTCAATCCCTCCACTCCACGCAAGCACCCATCCACGAAAGTCTGCAGTCCCCTGGCAGTTGTCCCTGCCGCTCTCAATGTCCCAGAGCCACACAACAGGACTGACCCCACATCTGAGCCGAAGACTCCCATTCTCGCGTTGGATCCGATTTCTCCCGATCTCCATACACTTCCCAATGCAATGAAAGCTCCTCCCGCCCCTTGTATTCCCATTCCGATATCACCGTCTGTCCCTTCAACCCCGTCCATACCGCTGCCAAGACATGTGCACGACTCCACATCTTGCATCGGCGCTTCCCCAAGTTCAACCCTGCCATCACTACCTGCATCTATTCTCACCATCTTTGTCCCCTCCCTGCGCATCCCCAGACCCAACCACTGTGACCTCCCATCGAGTGCCTCCCAACCTGCCCTGCATCTGATTATGGCCATGGGACAGAAGAGCTAAGTCATCAGCAAAATCCTGATCATCCAACTGCTCAGTCAGAGTCCACCGGATTCCATTTCTGTTGTGTGCTGTCGATGCTCTCGCAACCCAGTCTATTGCTAGTAAAAACAGAAATGGAGACAAGAGACATCCCTGTCGCACTACTGCCCCCATCCCAAACGGTTCTGCAAGCCGTCCCCCACGAAGAACCCTGCATGTCATGTCTTCATATGTTTTCTTTACTAAATTAATGATCCCCAGGGGAACTCCACAATGCCCCATCAATCTCCAAAGTGACTCTCTGTCCACACCGTCAAATGCCCCCTCGCAGTCCACAAATCCGATGCACAGCGGTGAACTCCATTCCAGACCCCGTTCAACCAACATTCTCAAAGTGACCATCTGGTCTGCACAGGATCTGTCCCGTCGAAAACCCGCCCGCTCATCTCTCAGCCTCCTGTCCATGGACCCCTTCAATATTTCAAGGATAATCCTGTTTAATACCTTTCCTGGCACTGAAAGTAACACTATTCCTCTACAATTTGTGCACTCTTGCAAATTTCCCCTCCCAGGCAACCCAACCAGACATCCCTCCTTCCACTCCGCCGGCAACCCTCCCTCTCCCAGACCCCACCAAGCAATTTATATAACATCTCTGCAGCCGTGTCGACACCCGCCCCGATGGCCTCTGCTGCCATCCATGCCCTCCGCTGTCGTTCCCCCTTCCCCAACACCTCCTCACACGTCCCATTCCACACCGCCCTGAGCCGCCGCCAACAGTCCTCTGCACTCTCCGCATCCTCCAGCCGGAACACCCGGAATCCGTTGGACACTGTGACCGCAAACCTGTCTCCCGTCTCCGGATTTCCCAGACGTCCTACATCAAATTGCTGTCCACAACCTTGCACTGTTGCACATCTCCCGAGTTTCACCTCCACCTTGGCCATAGAAGGTGGCGATCCGATGCCACACCCGCTCCTCCACATACCTCCACATCCTGCAATGACGATCCAAACCTCCCGTCCATGCACACATGATCAATCTGACTCTCCGTTCCACGGTCTGGCGACATCCACGCCGCCCCGTGCATTCTCTCACGTGGAAACACGCTTCCTCCCACAGCCAGTTGACCCGAAGCACAGAAGCCTGAGAACAGTTCCCCACTTCCATTCATCACCCCCAGCCTCCGCTTTCCTACGACCTCCCCAAAGTCGGCGTCGACCGCACCCATCCCCGCACTCATGCCACCCATTAAAATTTTGACGCCTCCTCTTTCTACTCCCTCCACAATTTCCTGTAGTCCAGCACAAAATGCCCCCCCTCACCGACTCCTCCCTGTCACCAGCCGGTGCACAACACTGGACGACACCCACATTTATTTTCTTTTTAGCTGTTTTAAAGGAAGCTGTTATTATTCTGGATCCAACAGCTTCCCATTCAGTGAGTGCTTTCTGTGCTTCTTTAGATAACATAAGAGCTACCCCTTCACTGTGGTGTGAACTTTCGTCTTCATGTCCTGAGGACAGCACCAATTCTTACTTACGTAGTCGTTCCCCTTCTACCGTGAGGTGTAGAGGTTTGGAAGAGAGAGCGCCAGACCATTCTATCAGCTGTCTTCTTCCTGGCCTGGTTCCATTCTAGTCCTCGGTCCTTCAAAGATTGTCTAATGTTGTCCTCCCAGCGGACTCTGGGTAGTCCTGGAGGTCTGGATCCCTGGCTCTTTGTTTCCCATGCTTGTCGTGGTAGCCGATCTTCTCCCATTCTGCAGGCATGGCCAAACCATCTTAGTTGGGACTGTTCTATTTGGGTCTGCAGCGGATGGGATTTTAGGCCTTGACGGATCGTCTGGTTGCGGACCATGTCTCTTCTTGTTACTTCAACCACTTTCCTCAGATACCTCATTTCTGAGGTTTGGATCTGGCTTTTGTGGGTTGTAGTCATTGCCCACGACTCGCATCCATATGTCAAGACTGGGACATAGGTGGAGCGGTATACAGCCATCTTCGTTTTCTTACCAACCTCTTTCTTGCTGAGGAATCCACGATTTATGGCCTGAAAAAGTCTCCCAGCCGCTGCTTTTCGAGTGGCCAACTCTTCTTTGATGCCTCCCTTTCGGTCTATAATAGCTCCGAGATATTTAAAGTGGTCGACCTGCTCCAGGACCTATTCTCCCAACTTAATCTGATGTTTTCTTTCTTCTCGTGATATCACCATGGATTTTGTTTTAGAGCTGCTTATGACCATCCCTCTCTTCTCCAGCTCTTCCTTCCAGACTTGCAGGTTGGATTGGAGATGTGCCTCTGATTTAGCTATCAGGGCAACATCATCAGCAAATGCCAGCTCCGAAATATAGACCTGTCTCATCTTCCAGTACCCCACTGAATACTTTCTTGTTCTCTCCTTACATGCCTTGATGACATCGTCCATAAGGAGTATGAAGAGGTAAGGTGATAGGATATCAACTTGTCTTACACCAGTGGTGGTTCTGAACTCTTCTGACTTATGGTTTGCTGTCCTCACATAATTTCTGCAAGACTTGTAGAAGCTCTGTATAGCATGAATCAGAGGTGCTGGAATATTCTTCCTAGCCAAACAGTCCCAAAGTTTGCTCCAGGGGACCCTGTCAAACGCCTTTTCCAGATCTATGAAACAAAGATGGATCTCACTCTTATACTCAAGGGCCTTTTCACTCAGCTGTCTGAGTGTGAAGATTAGGTCTTGAGTACTTCGGTTTGCTCGGAATCCGCACTGGACCTCATCCAATTGTGGCTCAGCTAGGCGTCGGAGTCTCTGCTCTAGGATTCTAGAGTAGATTTTACCAGGGACACTGAGAAGGGATATGCCTCTATGGTTTCCACATTGTCGATTGTCACCCTTTTTGAAAATTGGTGTTATGATGGCAATCTCCCAATCCTTTGGTATGGTCTTGTTGCACCATGCTGCCTGTAGGACCTTTAAGAGTAATAGGTCGCCTGATGCTCCCATGTACTTAACCATTTCTGGTGTTATACCATCATGCCCTGCTGCTTTGCCCATCTTGATTTTCTCTAGTGCTGCCCTCAGTTCTTCCATCTTTATGTCATCTTCACCATCATTAGTTTTCTCTTCTGTGCTAGTGGTTATCATTTCTGATGCTTCATCATGCTCACCATCCAGGAGTTCTGAGAAATATTCTGTCCATCTTTCCATTACTTCCTTCGGGGCAGTAAGCAATTTGCCTTGCTTGTCCTTTATAAATTTGAGAGGGCATTGTTTTTCTTTCCTCATGTTCTTTAGGGTCTTATAGAACAATTTCTGGTTTTCTTGTGCATCTTTTTCTAGCTTTTCTCCAAATTCTTCCCAGGACTTCTGTTTTGCTGCTAGCACTTTGTTCTTTGCTTCTGTTCTGAGTGTCACATATTCTCTATATTTTTCCATTTGTCCTGTTGTGTTTTTAGCTCCTAAGTATTGTTTCCATGCCATTTTCTTCTCTCTTATTTTCTCTTTGACTTCCTCTGTCCACCAAGGTGTCCTCTTTCTCTGGTTCCCAAGTCGGACTTCACCGCATGCTTCTGCAGCAGCTGTCTTTATGATATCCTTGAATTTATTCCAGAGGGTTTCCAAGTCATCAGGTCGTTCTTCTGTGTTGCTCACTGCTGTAGCAATAAGCCCCTGATATCTGGTCTTAATTTCTGGCTCTCTCAGCTTGTAGGTCCTAATGCTCATTTCTCCTGCTCGTTTACTTGGTTTCTTGCGTGATGTTGGGCAGTTCCTAGGCTGAGCAACTCTTTCAGTTGTTCGTTTGATTGTTAGCAGGTAGTGATCACTTCCAATCTCTGGCCCCCTCCAGACTCTTGCATCTCGGACATATCTGAATGAGCTTCTCCGAACAATGGCATAGTCGATCACTGACTTCTCATTCTTGGTTGGTTCACATCTAGTGTATGCATGTATGCGCTTATGGGGGAACTTTGTGTTTGTAATGATCAGATTCTGCTCACTGCAGAATCTAAGGAGTCGCTTTCCATTGTCATTGAGAGTATCTTCTCCATATCTTCCGATAACTCCACCCCATCTAGCATGGTCATTTCCAACTCTGGCATTAAAATCTCCGAGCATAATAACTTCATCTAGGCAGTCATCCACTGTCCTTTGAAGCAGCTCGAAGAATTCCTCCTTGACCTCTGCTCTCTCATCCTCATTTGGCCCATACACTATGACCAGGTTGACTATGGTTTCTCCTTCTTTTAGTTTTACAACCATAATGCGCTCCGAGACAAAGTTCCATCCCTTGATACTATCTTTTTGATTTTGGGCCACAATGCAACCCACGCCCCCTTTAGCTCTTTCAGATATGGGTACACCACTGTAGAGCAACGTGTTGCCATCGAGATCCATGACTCCTTGTCCTTTTTTCTTCGTTTCCGTTATAGCCAGGATTTCTAGTTTTGCTTTCCTCATCTCTTCCACCAGCTCCTCTTCCTTCCCATTTATACTTCTTGTGTTCCAAGTTCCATAAGTCGTAGTCCGTAGTCCGTTCCAGTTCGTCGCCTTTAGAATCAGTCCGGTTTTCTCTCTTGTAGTTCGCGTAATCATGATTTAAAGCAAACAGGTGATTGGCCTGTTGTGCCTTTGCATGGTGGAGGGGCTGCCTCCTTACGGCCTCCATGCAGGCCGCCCTCCTCCTTTTTCATCCGGGCTTGGGACCGGCATTGGCGGAGTTCAGCACCAATTCACCTGTGATAAATTTCTTCCTGTCTATCCCCTTCCACTTTGTTTCACACAGTCCCAGAACCTCGATTTTATATTCCCTCATCTCTGCTGCTACTTGTGCCACTTTCCCTTGTTCGTTTAATGTGTCGCCGTTTACAACGATGTTTGCGCCTTTCGGCCTGACACATCTGACTTCCACAGCATTTTTTTCGGACCGGGTTTGTCTTCCCTCTTCGATCCCTACTCTCTCAGCCAGACTGCAGTGATGCAGCCTGTTTCCAGGACCACCACTTGGAGGTGGAGTGGGGTCTTGGTCAGCTCTGATTCACTGACCTTGACGCAAGCAGTCAAGCTATGAATCGCTGACTGCATTCATCTCTTTTGCTGCGTCTTTGGTCCCACCCTGGGAATTCCAGAACATGGACTGCCTTGTAATACTATCAATAGGCTTTCTCAATATATGTTCTATCCATCACCAGCGTCTACTTCTCATCTCTTGTTCCACTGGCACTCGTCTATTTCATGTCATCAGTTCCACACTGGTTGTCTTGTCATACCATTTCAATCGTTCTACTCTATGCAAGCACTCAATTATGAAAGTCTATAACTTCTTGACTGTTGTTTTTGTTGCTCTCCATGTTTCAGAGCCACACAATAGGATTGACTTAATATTTGAATTGAAGATTCTGATTTTTGTGTTGGACAAAATCCTTGTTTTATTTTTAATAAGCAAATAGCATCTTAAAACGAATAAGCTGATACAGCTGGAACACAATGATGATGGGAAACTCAAACAGAATAAAAGAAGTCTCTACATAAAAAAAACTATTAGAATAGGCCAAGTAGGAGATTGATCATCAACATGGGAACGGATCTGATGAATTCAAAATAAAGAGCTGGACAATTGCCATCAGTGACAGGAATGAAGGCTTGTGATTCTATTTTGCATGATTTTGAAAGTTTGCAAATAAGAATTACATAGAGGACAAAGAGAAATGATAAAAATGAGGTAACATAATTTTACATAATAATAATAATAATAATAGCCCCTTCAGTCATAACTGACTATGGGAATGCGCCCCTGAGGTGGCAGCCCTCAGCTGCTTATTTTCCTGGTGCTCCTTTCGACGTTTTCTCCTCATCTCTGCTTCTTGTGTGAGCCTCTCTTCGCCCAATCTGAGGTGGTGCCGCAAATAGCATCGCCACTTAGTGCGATCGGCAGCTTCATCCTCCCATGTTGCTGGATCCATGTCCAGTGCCCTCATATCTCTCTTGCACACATCTTTGAACCTCAGCTGTGGTCGCCAACTGTTCTCTTGCCATCTGCTAATTGTCCGTAGAAGATATCTTTTGGGATGCGACCATCTTCCATGCGGCGAACATGGCCAAGCCAGCGAAGTCTGCGCTGTCTAAGCAGCGTATACATACTTTGAAGGCCAGCACGTGACAACACCTCGACATTTGTCACTTTATCTTTCCACGAGATGCCGAGGATGCGGCGTAGACACCGCAAATGGAAGGTATTGAGCCTTCTTTCTTGCTTAGCATAGGTCGTCCAGGTCTCGCTGCCATATAGGAGTGTGCTGGTGACGCAGGCATTATATACCGCAGCTTTGGTCTTCATTGTGAGTTTAGAGTTTCCCCAAACACGCGATGTGCGGCGGGCAAAGGTAGCTGCAGCTTTGCCAATGCGGCTGTCGATTTCTGTATCCAGTGAGAGTTTGTCATTGATGGTAGACCCTAGGTATGTGAAGTGGTGCACCACTGCCAATTCATAGTTATCGATAGTGATAACTGGTGCAGCACCTACATCCTGACTCAGCACATTCGTTTTCTTTAGACTTATTGTGAGGCCAAAGTCCTTGCATGCTTTAGTGAAGCGATTCATCAAGCTCTGAAGCTCCTGTTGGCTTTGAGTGACAACTGCAGCATCATCAGCGAACAACAAGTCTCTTATAGTGACCCTTCTGATTTTTGTTTTTGCCTTCAGCCTTGAAAGATTAAACAGACGGCCATCTGACCTAGTGTGAAGGCATATAACTTCAGTTGCATCTCTGAATGCATGTTTCAAGAGTAAGGCAAAGAAGATTCCGAAGAGGGTCGGAGCCAGAACACAGCCTTGTTTAACGCCACTTTGTATATCAAAGGGCTGTGACGTGCTTCCAGCATATTGGACAGTTCCCTTCATGTTGTCATGGAATGACTTTATCATTTCCAGCATTTTAGAAGGGCAGCCTATTTTCAGGAGGATTTTAAAGAGTCCATCCCTACTAACCAGGTCGAACGCTTTTGTGAGGTCTATAAAGGCGATATATAATGGTCTTTTCTGCTCTCTTGATTTTTCCTGAAGCTGGCGGAGAGAGAAGATCATGTCTGTTGTTGATCTGCCAGCTCGGAATCCACACTGTGCCTCTGGATATATGCGCTCAGCTAACTTGTGTAGTCGCATTAAGATGACTTTGGCAAAAACCTTACCAACAATACTAAGAAGAGAGATGCCTCTGTAGTTATTGCAATCACTTCTGTCGCCTTTATTTTTATACAGTGTTACAATCTTGGCATCTCGCATGTCTTGAGGAATAGTTGTCTCTTCCCAGCACTGACACAGCATCTTATGCAGGGGATGTAATAGCGTGCTCTTACAGCATTTGATTAAATCAGGAGGAATCCCATCACTGCCTGGTGCTTTGCCAGAGGCCAAGCTATCAATGGCCTTACTGAGTTCCTCTAATGTTGGTTCGGCATCCAGCTCCTCCATAGTTGGCAGACTATTGACAGCATCAAGGGCTGCAGGCGTAACGGTATTGTCTCTAGCGTAAAGCTCAGAGTAGTGCTCGACCCACCTCTCCATCTGCTTACCCTTATCGGTTAGCTTCTCTCCGCTGATGGTTTTTAGCGGTGCCGTCTTACTTTTATGGGGGCCAAGTGCTTTCTTTATACCGTCATACATTTGTCTAATGTTGCCTGTTTGCGCTGCGATCTGGATGCTCTCACTGAGCTGGAGCCAATAGTCATTTGCACAGCGTCGAGCAGTTTGTTGAACTTTGCTTCTCGTAGCCCTCAGGATCTGTAGGGTTCTGGCACTCGGTGAACGTTTGTATTCATTCATAGCACTGCGCTTAGCTTCAATAACAGGTGCCATCACATCTGATGAAGCGTCAAACCAGTCATTTGACTTTGCTGTTTTCTTACCAAAGGTGGCAAGTGCAGTACTTTGAATGGTGTTCCGTAGATGCTCCCAGTTCTCTGTAATAGTATCACCATGCTGAGGGCTACTGAGCACTTTCTTGAAGGTCGCAGTGAATTGAGCGATCATGAAAGGGTCTGACATCTTGCTGGTATCAATGCGTGGTTTCCCTTCATGTCTGACACGATAGAGTTTTCTTGGTTGTGCTCTGATTTTGCAGCAAACCAAGGAGTGATCTGTGTCACAGTCTGCACTATGGTACGAGCGCATGGAGAGCACAAACCTGAGGAGTGGCCTTCTGACGAGAATCAGGTCAAGTTGGTGCCAGTGCTTGGATCGTGGGTGTCTCCATGACACCTTATGCTGGGGTTTTGTCTGAAAGTAGGTGTTGGTCACGCAGAGGTCATGGTGGACGCACAACTCTAAGAGCCGTTGTCCATTTTCATTCATCTTGCCAATACCAAACCTGCCCAGACATGAAGGCCATGAAACATTATCGGCACCCGCTCTGGCGTTAAAGTCACCAAGGAGAACAAGCTGTTCTTGCCTAGGTATGCTTTTGATTACTGCTGCTAGATTCTCGTAGAACTCATCTTTAGCTTCTGAGGCAGAGTACAGAGTAGGAGCATACACACTGACAAGGGTGATGGGACCTGTGCTAGTTTGCAGGCGGAGCGTTAACAGGCGTTCTGATCCATTCTCGCCTGGTTCAACCATGTTAGTTAGCGATTTTTTGACCGCAAAACCTACTCCGTGTTCTCTAACTTTATCAAGATCTTTCCCTTGCCAATAAAATGTGTAGTCCTTCTCGCTCACCATTCCAGAGCCCGCCAGGCGCGTTTCCTGAAGTGCAGCTATATCCACCTGAAGTCGTTTAAGCTCATCATTAATTATGGCTGTCTTCCTTACATCGTTTACATCCTGTAGGTTTTCGGATAGTCCAGTCAACATAGTCCGGACGTTCCAGCATCCCAATCTGAGAGTTTGCTTATTTCTATTTTTTCGATAATTGCTTGGTGCAAAATTTTCTGTCCACAGTTCGGGTTTGACCCTAATCCCCATGCACCCAATGGGGAAAGCAGACAGTGGCGGGACAACACCTTATTGACTGGGGGCTGCCCAGCTTGAAGCGGGCGGTAGCTGTCCAGTGAGATCCTAGAACCTCTCCCACTGTCGGAAGTAGCCCCTGGCGCCATGCCCTACACCAATTGGGCAAAATGCTTATAACCGGTAACTGCTACTTCCCGTGTTTTGCCGACACCTATAGGGTGAAGCTGGAGTGTCCTCTCCAGGGCGCGAGCTTGGGCACAGTTATATGGAGATCAAGCTGTTGCCCATGCAGCATGTCCCCCCTCTCCACACAGCCGGTAGATCCAAAGGAACGGCAGTAGCCGATACAGTTTGGTACCAGCCATGTCGCAGGAGTTGCCAGAATAATGTCGAATCGACATTAGACTGCCTTAGGGACTCCGACTCCGGATTTATCCTCAGGGTTTACTCCCGAAGCCAATTCCACAAATGGATACTCCCGCAAGGCAGCGGTGGTTTGAATTCAGAGTTCCTTCTCTTAGATAAGCTACCAACCAAGGATCACGAGCCCTATCTGCCCGAAGCTGCTGGTTTTAAGGCGCCAGTCGCTCGCCTTTGCCCCTTCTCCCGTCAGTGGAAACAGTTCCGCCGGGCTCAAATTGAGCCACACATGAAGGCCGGGAGCTGGACTTGGTTGTCAGAGGCTGTTTGAGGCGCGTGCCATAGAAGTATTTTATCTGCAGTGAGAGCTTATCCTCACTACAACTCCCGGCAATAACAACCTTTGGAACCTTTACTGTTCAACAGAATAAGGCAAAAAAAAAAAAAGAAAAAAAAAGTTTCTGTTGAAATGAAGGATGTGTGTTTGAAGTAATCCAAATAAGTCGTCCATGTCATTATAGTTATGTTGATATTTACCGTCGTGTGTAGTAAATATTGTTAATTATAATGAGACGTGGCTGGCTGTCATACATTACATATTATGAAGCATAATCACTAAGGCGAACACACTGAATACATAACGACATGTTTAATCGACCATCTTAGGAAACAGGAGGTAGGAAAAAGAGTTCCCATAAGCAGTGATGCCACAGCTGGGTATTTCTTACTAGATCTGGGTTTTTGGGCTTCCGTCTGGGTATATGGGTAATTTTTTTCAAAATCTGCATTAATCTGGGTATATTTGACAATTGGCATTTACAATGTATGTATATTCTGTGCACTGAGCATTATACATTATATGTATATTATAATTAAATGTAAAAAATTATGTGCTATATATTTTTTATTTCACTTAAATTTAATTCTTGTTTTTAACGACATCAATGACGTAGTTTTTTGACTCGTTTACATCAGCTATCTATTTCCTGTTATTCTGTTAATGACTGTCATCTGCAATACTCAGTCATTTTTGCGATGTGTTATAAAGTATTCTTTTTACATTTTAGACTTAAGCAGATAAACAGCATTTTTTTTTTAATAAGATTATAAAATGAGCGACGATGAAGGTACGCTAGGTAGTTGTGGTAGCATGATGACACACACGCCACCGCGTAAAAAAGTGAGGCCATGGTATCAGCAGGCTTTTTGTGCGGAATGGCTAACAGACAGCGAACTGAAGGATTGGATAAAGCCGGACTCTGGTAATCGCTATGCTGCGATTTGTACGGTCTGTTCCTGTACATTAAACTAATGCCAACAAAACAGCTTTATTGACACATAAAAGCACACAGAAGCACATGAAAAACTTCGAAGCCAAAAACAAAACTCTGAACATTAACAAGTTTTTCATCAAACCAAAAGAGCCCTGTCTCCAAGACAAAATTGCTAAAGCGGAGATAGTGTTGTTTCATGGCAGAACATAATACTCCGTTTTCGCAAGCTGATCATTTGATTGAATGTTGCAAGCAGATATTTCCAGACAGCACAATTGCTCAAAAAATGTCACTGAAGCGCACCAAGGCTGCCTATGTGATGCAGTGCGGCATTGCTCATTTTGAGCGGCTTGAAGTTATAAACATTTGCAGAAATCAGAAATTTTCTATACTCGTTGATGAGAGTACTGATATTTCTACGAACCAGATGTTGGCAGTCGTTGTGCGATTCTGTGACACTAAAACAAGAAAAGTAGTTGATTCACTGTTAGACCTCATTGAGGTGGAGGATGGGACTGGTCTTGGCATGTTTACAGCTGTTAAGAAATTATTGAGCACGCATGAAATCCCGCTTAGTAACGTCATTGGTTTTGCTGCAGACAACTGTGCCACTATGATGGGGACTGCAAGTGATTTACAGGCACATCTGAAGAAAGAGATTCCATGTCTTTGTTCTCGGCTGTGTTTGTCATTCATTTGCACTTTGTTGAAGCTGTGTGAAACACGCTGGCTGTTCCGTGAAGCAGTCATTGAGAGGATCCTTGAGCAATGGGATGCTCTGCACTTTTATTTCCAAGCCGAAGCTTCAGTGGACAACGTCGACGGTGCGGGGCAAATCCTGCAGACGATGAACACTGTTGGCACGAAGCACATGCTTTTTGTCGGCTACATACTGGGTAAAGTTAACGTCATGAACATGGAATTCCAGTCCGAGAACTTCCGTCTTCTCAAAGTGTACACGAGTGTAACAAGAGAGTATCGTTTTCTTCTCAGTACGTTTATTAGGCAGGAAGTATTGCAGCATGAGCATTGCACTCTTGCCGACATTGATCCTTCGGATGTACAGGTGCACAAGAAACTGAATTACATTGAGCTGGGTGGACGATGTGAAGCGCAGTTAATCCGACAACCTTTACGAGATAAAGAAGTCCAATTTCGCAAGGATGCATTGACATACCTGATTGAACTTTGTACTCAAATACGACGCAGGTTCCCACTTGAACAAAACAGTGTTCTGGCGCAAATGCAGCTGTTAGATCCAAAGCAAGCTCTCGATATCAACAAACCTTCTGTCATTCCATTAGCAGCGCAGTTCCCAACAGTTGTTTTAGAAGAGAGCCTTGATCGTCTGTCTGATCAATGGCGAGAACTGGCATCGTACCAAAAAGATCTTGGACATCTAGTGGATGAGGATCCGCCCGCATTCTGGCTGGGACTGCAACAAGTAACAGATGCTAATAACCAGAAGAAATTTGATGTTTTGGCTGACCTCATGTGCACGCTTATGGCACTACCTCACTCCTCAGCATGCGTCGAAAGAGTGTTTTCGAAACTAAACAAACCAACAAGCTTTGGTGTGAAACAGTTTCCAATCGAATACTAGCCAAGCAAGCAGTTGCCAAATATGGATTTTGTCATAAGTTTAATCCTAGTAAAAGCGTGGTTGAAGAAGTGCGTGAAGGACGTTGTCGGCAGAGATACGCAAAGATTTTGGAACTTCACAATCAAGATTCCGCGTTGTCAATTCATGCATATGATCTTGACGAATGAGAAGTTGTCGACATGGATGCCGAGTCTCTGACAAGTGACATTTTTCATCAATAACAGATTACAACTAACATTTTATATTTAATTTGAGGAACATTTTGTTAATGTAACTAATGTAAGTATATTACTGTTAAAATATCTCATTTTCAAGAGTTCATATATTGGGGTGTTATTAAAATCATTTTTATGTAATTGTGAATTTTTGGTAATTAAAAAAAAATATTAAAAAAATGAAGAAATACATAAACATTGGTAGCACACAGATTATTTGTGCTAAAGATGCGCATAAAAGATTATGCAAGCATCGTCTATCCCATGTATTTGAGGCATAAAATAATCTGGGTATTTCTGGGTTTTTTTAAGAAGAACATCTGGGTTTATCTCTAGAACTTGAGTGGCAACGCTGCCCATAAGGGCAAGTAACTCTAGTGGGAAACAAACTAAACATCGAAACAGATATATATAACATCAACATCCCCCCTTCTTTATGAGTGAACAAAGTCATTCATCCAAGAGGGTTTCTTGCGATCTCTTTGAGGTCTCTTGGGCTAGATGGTAGGACAGAATGTTCTTTGCCAGCTTTCCCAGGACTAGAAGTAGCAGGAGTTGAAGGATCAACTTCTGGAGGATTGGAACTGTTCACTTCACTAGTGTTCTCCATGTCTGGCAAAGCAACCTGTTGCTCGGGTAGACCTGGAGAGGAGAAATCAGTTTCCAAGTCCGCGGGATCAGGTGTGAGCTGGTGAGACAACTTGGGCAGATCATGAGCAGTTTTATCATGATACGTCTTCATTGATCTGTCTCTCTTGCCTCTACTTTCAATAACTCTACTGTGAGATGCAACGAGTTTCACTGCAGAAGGTATCAGTGTACGCAGTTTCCTGTTGAACAGTATTTCTGCTGGACTTTGATCAAACCCTTGTCTCAGCGTATTACGAAGTTCAAGTAGTGCCTCATATGCATCTGTATTATTTTGAACAGTCTTTCTCATCATACCCTTGATGAGTTTCACAGCAGATTCAGCTAATTTGTTGGCTTTATGGTGACCTGGTGCTGATTTAACATGAAGTATTCCCCATCTAGCAGTAAATGATCTGAACTGTGCAGACGTAAACTGAGTACCTTGGTCAGATACAATAACTTTAGGGACACCATAACGAGCAAAATGAGACTTTAATTTCCTGATGACTAACTGTGCTGTCATTGTAGGTAGAAAGTCTACTTCAATGAAGTTGGAGAAGTAGTCAATCAGGACTAAATAATATCGGCCTTCTATAATAATGATGTCAGTGCCAACTTTCTCCCAGGGTGATAAACCTCTTGAGTGTTGGTTTAAAGGTTCTTTAGTATTCTTTGCCTTCGTTTCTTGACATTCTGGACAACTGTCAGCTATCTGTCGAATCCCAGCCGTCATGCCGATCCAAAACAGACAACTTCTGGCCCGGCGCATCATGCTGTCAAATGCAAGATGAGCAGCGTGAAGCTTCTGCTTGATTTCAGGCCTCAGTGCTTTTGGGATAAGAATACGCTCTCCTTTAAGTATTATGCCTTGTTCTGTTGTCAGAGTATCACGAATGTCAAAATAAGACATAAGCTCAGCTGGTACATCAGACTTTCTTTTAGGCCACCCATCCAAAATGGTTGACTTCAACCTCTGGAGCACGCTGTCTTTGAGAGTTTCAGCTTTAATCTTTTCCATCATCACATCTGGTAATTCAGGTAATCTTACAGGTGCACCAGCTCCTGCATTGCTCTCTCTATCAGCTAAGGAATCCAATGTGACATTATGAATACAAACTCTGGACAGTGTGTCGGCTATAAGAAGATCGGAACCTTGTACCCATTGGAATTCAAAGTCATATCGATGGCTGCGCATCAGTAAATTCTGCAGTCTTCGAGGAATTTGACTCAGAGGTTTCTTCATGATGGCTGCCAAAGGTTTATGGTCGTTGATGACTGTAACTTTCCTTCCATAAGTGTACTGGTCAAAGCGTTCCAAACCGTATACAACAGCTAAGAGCTCCTTCTCACTTTGAGCCCAGCGTTGTTCTGTTTCAGTTAGAGCTCTAGAAGCAAACTCTATTGGCTGACCATTTTGTAGGAGGTCAGCCCCAAGTCCATAGCTGCTACTATCAACTTGAATACACAAAGATTCATCAGGATCATAGTATGCGAGTACTGGAGTAGAAGTAATCAGTTTCTTGACACTCTTGAAAGCTTGTTCACATTCAGCAGACCAGATAAAGGGAGTATCCTTACGTGTAAGTTCTCTTATTGGATGAAGAACTTCTGAAAGATTGTTGAGAAACTTTGCTAGATACTGTATCATGCCGCAAAATCTGCGAACCTCATGACAGTCCTTAGGAACGGGCATGTTTAGTATCGTCTCAACCTTTTTCTTGTCTGGTTCAACACCTCGAGCAGTAATAAGGTGACCCATGAAGGTAATTTCTTCTTTCTTCTCTTGAGCTTTAGCGTCATTCAGTTTAATGCCTTTCTCTTTACACCTATGTTTCAGTGCTTTGAGCTTCAGATCATGGTTCTTAATTGCTTGCTGTCTGTTTGATCCACAACCTGCAATAACTATGTCATCAGCAACATTGATGCAACCATGAAGACCTTCAAGAGCTTGTGCTAGATGCCTCTGGAAAATTTCACTGCTTACATTCAAGCCAAATGGTAATCTAGACCATCTGAACCTACCATAAGGTGTGATCATTGTTGTAAGTTTACTAGACTTCTCATCAAGTTTGATATGCCAGAATGCTTCCTTGATATCCAGCTTTGTGAAAATCTTGGCATTTATGAGTTCAGGCAATACATCATCCAAAGTTGGTAATCTGTAATGCTCCCTCTGCAAAGCCTCATTCAGGGGTCTAGGATCAATGCATATTCTTAAAGAACCATCAGACTTTTCAACAACAGCCATTTGGTTAACCCATTCCGTCGGTTCCTCTACTGGTATTAATATACCTCTGTTCATTAGATTTTGAAGCTCTGACTTTACCTTGCTCTTAAGTGAAAATGGTATTTTTCTGCACGGCAGTGCCCTTGGACGAATATTAGGATCAATATGCAACACAGCTTCACCCAGGACACCTAGATAGTTATCAGAGTTATGATCATTATCTGAACTGTCAGTAGCCACCTTAGCAATAAATTTGTTTGTGTTGACTGTCACAAACTGTAGATCCTGCAGTGTGTTGTTGCCCAGCAAACATGTGAATCTATTTTTCACAACAGTAAACCATATATTGTGTTTTGTCCCAGTCTTAGGATTATCAGCAGTTAATAGAACTTCTCCCAGTGGAGTCATCTTAGTACCATTCCATATAACAAGCCTCTGTTTAGTGGGTAACAGTTGTTCTTGCATCACAAAGCGTTGACAGATTGTATTCACATCAGCTGCTGTGTCTAGCTGAAATTTTACCATTTTTCCATTGACAATGAGTTGTGCAGATGTACAAGCTTTACTAGACTTCACAAAGTTAAGAAAAACTTCAGAATCTTCCACTGACTCTGTGTGAACAGTATGAACTTTCTTGCATTTAACTTTTAAATGGTTTCTTCCCCCACAATTTGAACAAAACTTCCCCCATGCAGGACACTTTTTCTTAATTAATAGATGTTTCTGTCCGCAGTAATGACACTCCTTTCTAGGTTCAAAGTACCCACTGTCAGTGTTACTTTGACAGGCTTTACCAGCAGCATGCCCAGTGTCTCTCTTGTGAGGTTTATGGTTGAGTGATTTTTTTCTGTACCTTTTCAACCCTTGCTTCAGAAGGTTGTACTGTATTACTCATCTCTCTTATGTCGTTTCCAGTTTGCTCGAAGACTCTGCATATGTGAATGGCTTTCTTTAGATCGAGGTCAGCTTCTCTCAAGAGTTTCTCCTGTAACCTTTTGTTGACAGTAAAGACAATTTTGTCTCTTATCATACGATCCTTGTCGTTAAAGTTGCACAAATCTGCCTTAGTTCTCAGCTCAGTCAAAAAAGAATTAAAAGGATCTTGAAGAGGTGTGTTCCAGAATCTGAACGTATGTAATACTTCATTGCTTCGTGAGCTACAATGGTTCTGGAGCAAATCGAGAATTTTAGTAGGATTAGAGTGGTCTCCTTCCTCTGCAAGTTGATCAAAAACTTCAACAGCTTGAGGTCCAGCACAGTGTAAGATAATGGCCGTCCGAACAGAATCAGGTTTCGAAGCCACCTCTGATGCATGCATGTATAGATCTAACTGTCGTCTCCATTTACAAAATGTGTCTGGTTCAACGTTATTTATGTCTAGGCAGGGTAGTAACCGAAACATGGGCCGTTCTGCCATGACAAAATGTCTAATAATGGTATGCAAGCAATAATCAGTAATCTCACCTCAAGTCTAATGACATTCAGCACACGTGTCTGCAGAATAGTTCGAATTCTGTAGAAATAAACACTGCTGCCACCATGTTGATCTTTACTGCTTTATATAGTAAATATTGTAAGATACAATGAGACGTGGCTGGCTGTCATACATACTGACGTTACGAAGCATAATCACGAAGCTTGAACACAAGATACAAGGATCGACATGTTTAATCGACCATCTTAGGAAACAGGAGGTATGAAAAAGAGTTCCCATAAGGGCAAGTAACTCTAGTGGGAAACAAACTAAACATCGAAACAGATATATATATATAACATCAACAGGTTAGGATCCCTAAACTGAACCCTAACCCTTACTTAAAAGAACAGTGGGATATGCTTTTTAATGCCATCCAAATAAATCACCAACATCGCACGGGTTAGGATTAGGCTGCGGTTTAGGATCAGCCTTAGGATTTCTAAACCTAACCCTTTGCTATTTCTTTGCTTATTAGCTCTTATGTTTTTTGTTGTTTATTTCTCAAGTACAAGAGTATGCTTATGACAGAGTCTCATTAGTGATGAGTAAGAAAGAGCTGCAGGAAATTATTAATGACATAGAGAAAGAAATTAAAAATATAAGCTGCCTTAAAAGAGAGAGAGAAAAATGGTCATCTAAAAGAAAGAAACAAAGTTCTTTGGAAAGCAGCTTCAAAGTAAATTTTAAAGCACTTTCATAGATTTAAATTCATGAGCACAGTAATAATATTGGATGAATGCAGCTCAGAATAGACCAAACAGAATAACAGCTTTCCAAAAAGTAAAACAGTCCTATGCCAGGTTGTCCAGGCATCCCAAATTTAGCAAAATTGTACATATTTTACTCTCATGGCCTTTTGACCTGAAAAATATGATAAAAATAGAAAATATAACTTCTAGTTCTTTCTGCTAATTTTAATTTTTACAGAAATTCACGGTACTCATATTCTAGTCCCTCTTGGATGAAGAAGCCAAGAAAAAAGAAAACTGTTATAAATTCATCCCCAGCCTGTTTCATTTACTCAACATATTGTTCCAAAACTTGTGTTTTTCTAGGCAGGGAGAATAAAATGGTCTGGAATCTTCACTGAAATGCAAACAATGCCAGCATACCTTCATCTGTTCATGCTTAAATTAAAGGAGACAAGTACATAAGAAGACTAATTATCGACAGATTGATGGAGTTATTAAGTTGATTCAGTGTGCATTCGAAAACTGGCGTAACCATCAAGATGTTCAGTGAAAATTATGGAGCAATACTGACAGCTTGACTGTGTGACAGCAAAATGGAAAAGAGATTGTTATTACAAGAACTAAGCCTTTTTTTTTGTATCTTGTTCTTACTTTTATGATTATTATTGTTTATTGTAGTTAAATTATGAAAATGTGACATTTCGTTTTCATTTTATTATAGTTTTATTTTAAATATTTCTTCCTATCTTTTCTGTTTTTTTAATCTTTTCAGTTCTTAGCTGAGTTGGAAGAACTTAAGAGCCTTTTAAGTTCTAAATATAAAGGTATATCTCAGGCACTCGTGAGAAATAAACAAGAAGAAAACTAGGCAACAGAAAAACAACAGAAGTGAGTGGCTTACCACATGATCGAACACAGGACCTTCCGAACAGCATCACCACCTAGCTACGGAAGTGAATCACACTATCCTCCCTGCCAACCAGGCACCACAAAAATAGTGATTCGTAGACAGGGGTAATTTACGCGATTTGCAACACGGAACAACGGATATGTACCTAGAGCGATCCAGCCTAAATAATGATGCAATCACTTCTGTTGTCCCTCTATTATACAGTATAGGTCAGATTACACAAGACAAAGACCTTAATATTGTGTCTAGTAAATGATAGAAGAGTGTGAATAGTACAAGGCAGAGGGTAGGTTTGGTATTGTATAAACATTGAAACAAATAAAGAGGGGCTCTACATTAATGTGGTGTAGATACATTAATGTGGTGTAGATACATTAATGTGGTGTAGATCCTGGGAGTCTCTGAGGAGACAAAGATAAAATATGACAACTGCTGCCACAGGCATATCATAAGAGGTGACAAATAAATATGAGGTTAAGTATGGGGCTGGTAACCTCATTATGTTAAAAATAATTGCTGCTTAAACTACTACTGCAACAGTATATGAATGCTTTAGTGTAGGCTTCCTTCAAGGAGCAGCAACTGTAACAGTGGCTCTATGCTTCATAAGGAATGAAAAGAAAAATAAATGAATGAGAGACATCATAATTATGGCAACCATACTCCTCTCACTACATCATAGTGATGGCAACCACACTCCTCTCACTACATCATAATGATGGCAACCACACCTCTCACTACATCATAATGATGGCAACCACACTCCTCTCACTACATCATAATGATGGCAACCACACTCCTCTCACTACATCATAATGATGGCAACCACACTCCTCTCACTACATCATAATGATGGCAACCACACTCCTCTCACTACATCATAATGATGGCAACCACACTCCTCTCACTACATCATAATGATGGCAACCACACTCCTCTCACTACATCATAATGATGGCAACCACACTCCTCTCACTACATCATAATGATGGCAACCACACTCCTCTCACTACATCATAATGATGGCAACCACACTCCTCTCACTACATCATAATGATGGCAACCACACTCCTCTCACTACATCATAGTGATGGCAACCACACTCCTCTCACTACATCATAATGATGGCAACCACACTCCTCTCACTACATCATAATGATGGCAACCACAATCCTCTCACTACATCATAATGATGGCAACCCCACTCCTCTCACTACATCATAATGATGGCAACCACACTCCTCTCACTACATCATAATTATGGCAACCACACTCCTCTCACTACATCATAATTATGGCAAACACACTCCTCTCACTACATCATAATTATGGCAACCACTCTCCTCTCATTACAAGTACATCATAACAAAAATCACAGCATATGAACACTTTCAATTTTTTTCCCTTTATTTGGTGAATGTCTGAGAACTGTTTATATTATATGCATAGTTTGTAAAGACATATAAAAAATACATGATTAGTAAAACGCTACAGTCCAAAAATTTTATATAAATTAGTTTGGACACAAAAAATATAGTACAATGCATGTATACAATGTTATAGCAATGGGAAAACAAACTACAGTGTTATAGCATTGGGAAAAACAAACTTAAGTTGTGGTTAACATAACAAGCATTTTAATATAATACATGAAGTGTATGGATTTACAAAGTAAATAGCATAAAAGCTCATGATTTGCATATCATATATTAGCTGTTACACATGATTATTTATGTGATCAACTTATCCATAGCTTTACATATATATATTTATGTTTTGATGCTTGTGTGCACATATGCATAAACATGTGTACTGCATGCATGAAAGTTTTAATATGTACATACAAATGTCAGCAAATGAATGCAGTCCATTTGTTCTATATTTATGTACATACATACACACCCATAACTGTGTCATATCTTGTGCACATTTAACTTAAGTGAATTCAGCTATAAGCATTCACACATAAAATTAGGAAAGAAAACGGTTAGATACTTAATTAATATCTTAACCAGGCTGCTGACACAGACATATTGCAGAAGATTGTTGATTCATCAGCTGTAACACTTAACTGTGAGTTCATTTCACACTATTGTTGGAGCAATTTTGTTGTTCACTTATTTGGATATGTGGTTGATCATGTGAGCACAACTATCATTTAAATGAAGTACTGTACCCTTATTGAGCTATTAGTGTTCCATGGCACAAATAAAATAAAATCAACCAATAGTCTGTTGTGTTTGACAATCTTGTATGTCGTATGGGAAAATCCTTGCTGCGGTGTCCAAATAATAAGCATTCATGTTACCTTGGGTTGTTTACAAAAATTAGTGTTTTCTTCACTTCTAATGATATGGAGGCTTTTTCTTAAACATGTTATTTCCTTTGGATCCCTTGATGTTTAAATTTATTGTCACCAGAACATCACACTTCAAAGTCCACTAGCTTCTAGAAAACACAATGCCTATTCCTTTCTATGTTCCCATTCCAAGTGTGCTAATTTCATAGGCAAATATTGTATCTGAATAGTTTTATCTTCTATTAGTAACCATTTTCTTTCTGATATGAAGTACCTGTATTGCTCTTCAGACCAGCAATTTGAGAAGTAGCTAAGTAGGACCCTGAGATGATCTCTCTACCAATAATCAGGCAACTGACAAACTTCCAATGATGCTGAAACATCAGCAAACTTAAAAGTTCTTAAGGTGTAAGTAATGTATTTCATATTTGAAGAAGCTATTCCATCAGTACCAAGTGATGACTCATCTGTACATTGTTTAGTCAGACTGTTCAATTTCATTTAAAGCTGGATTATTTGGATAAAAACTTCCATCAAACTAACTTTAAACTCATGACCTTTAATTAAATAGGAAAGTCAAATTTGTGTTTCAATTAAATGGAGTTCCAAACTGACCTCTATAAATAAACTCCATTTACAAACACATATGAAACTAAAAATTCAGTATTATTTCAAGGCTTCAGATTACAGCTGCCACTGATTGCATGTGCAGTCAGTGATCCCAAACTAGAAGTTGTAAACTTCTGTCAGTGAACTCAAGTTGAACTTAAGTCACCACAAAAACTTGCCTCAAGTTATTTATTAGTGACTCCACTGGACTCAGGACTTGCAAATTCTCAGTGAGTCAGTCTTACATCACCAGAGCAACTCAACACTCAACTCAGAGTTTTTATTGGCAACTTGACACGAGAGTTTCTTATTAGTGTCTTGATTTGACATTAAACTTGTTAGAAAAAAACTTTAAAACAACTCTGCAAACTAGGGGTGGGATTTATATTCAGGATTAGCTGTTTTTAAAAGGGGTTTTTAAGAATTAAGTTAGGGACAAAATTAGACATTTCAATCTTGAAGTATAATTTAGAAGATTCAAATTTTTTAACAGAGGCTGAAAATTTGTAAAATTTTTCCATAATTTTCTGTTGTTTATCATTTTCTATCAAATTTTTGTCCAATATTATAAACAAAAATCCAATCAACAAATTTAATGAACAACACCTGTGCCATAGGAATTGTAACAATGGAATAAAGGCTTTCAAAATAACATCATGAATCTATTAAATTTACTAGACGACCTAACAAATGTTATTCAGCTTGTGACAAGATGAGTGCTTGTTCAGAATTTTAAAAAATGGATCCAGTATTTCCAAGAACAGCATTCTGGCAACCTCCAGTGTCATACTACTACTTCAGTTTGATACAGTAATAATTTACTGTGCACCATTATTGTACGATGCCCCGTATAGTTTCTGGGCATTTGTTATGAGACAAAAACAGAATAGAATTACTGCTCCCTCTGGCATACCCTACAAGGTGACTAATATGAGGCTGTCCATGAGGCTGTGCATGAGGCTGGCAACATCATCATGAAAAACAAACTGGTACAGAATCCACCACTGCAAGAGCATATTAGTGCCTAAATGCAGGCTTCCTGCAAGGAGGACCAGCTGCCCTGGTAGATTCAGGCTCCATTAGAACCAAAATGAAATATGATGATGATGATTAGTGTAAGATACAGTAAGAAATTATATGTTATTTTTTTGTTTTTCATGTCACCACACTAACAAATAAAAATGTGGCAAAATTATAATTTGCTTCCATTGTTACAATACTTCACTTTTGTTTTGACATGAACTTTTATAATATTTATCGTTACAACACTACAGTACTACATTTCACTATTATCATTACATGATCTATGCTTGTGTAATAACTACAAGTATTATATTAAGCACTGTTTATAGCATAGATATTTCACAATCCATAACATATTCATGTTTATCATCTTAATTTTTTTCTCATTATAGAGTGTTACATTCTCAGTGGAGGTGCTCTATCTTCAGTTATTTTCTTCTACTTGTTAGCCTTGTTCAAGACATCTCAACCAAATTTTTAAAAACATCCAAAGGATTTATAACACTGTTCATATAAATCAAAACCTGTAGTATATAATTAGTTCTTCATGCATATGTTTGTTCATTGTCTGTAAGACACTTCCTTAAAGTATGGGCTCTGTTAATAAAGGCAGCATCTATTTTTTTTTAATACTGACTGGAACTAACAGTATAACAATTGTTTAATTTAAAAAAAAAAAAGATTTTGCCTCTAACATTTCTATGTTTTTCTGGTCAATTTTAATGAGCTGTTTTTAAATCTGCAAACCGTTTTTCTCTATCAGGTCTGGATCTCTAGAAATACGCAATTGAAGTTTTTTAACAACACATACAGTATTACAACATCATTCGTACAAGAAGTATAACAGTTATGTAGGCTTGAATTTCTCTGCAGTCGACTTTCGTCGGTGAATGGCATGTGGTACATCGCGATGAAGCATCCAACAATAATCGGCAAGCATGGTCACACTCCACCGTCCTTGATAACGTGACTCCATTACGGCGATATCTTGATGGAATCGTTCTCCAGGTTCATCGCTGACTTCGCCAAGGTTGTCAGGGAAAAAGTCAAGATGCGAATCGAGCAAATGGATTTTGAGGGACATGTTACAGCCCATAATTCTGTATGCATCTATGCACTGCTTAACAGTATGCACATAGTCGACAGATTTGTGATTTCCCAGAAAGTTATCGACGATCGATTTGAATGCCATCCATGCGCGAAGTTCACTACCATGTAACAAGTTCTCGAATTGTTTGTTTGCAATAACTTTCCTAATCTGAGGTCCTACAAAGATACCTTCCTTTGTCTTTGCATCGCTAACTTGCGGAAACTTTTCTCGAAGATAAGTGAAAGCTTTGCTCGTTTTATCTAACGCTTTTACGAAATTCTTCATGAGCCCCAACTTTATATGTAATGGTGGTAAAATGATGCTGTCTTTGTTAACTAATGGCTCGTGTATTACATTTTTATGCCCGAGCTGCATACGATCCCTGATAGGCCACACCTTTCTTGCATAATGTTCCTGTCTGTTGCGGCTGTCCCATCCACATAGGAAGCAACAAAATTTTGTATACCCAGTCTGCATGCCCGTGAGAATTGCAATGACCTTTAGGTCTCCACAAATCCGCCATTGGTAGTCATTGTACTTTATTTTTGCCAAAAGTATAGCCAAATTGTCATACGTTTCTTTCATATGAACAGAGTAGGCGACTGGAATTGATGAAAATAAATTTCCGTTATGCAATAACACGGCTTTTAGACTAGTCTTGGAAGAGTCGATGAAAAGTCGCCATTCGTTGACTATGTGCTCATGACCGAGCTGCACCATTAGACCGTTTACATCTTTGCAATAGCAAATGTCCTCATCCATCTCAAAGTATTGAACAAGTTCTCTGTGTCTATGACGAAATTTAGATATCGGAGTATTGGGTGCTAAAAGATTCCATTCTTTGAGTCGCGAACCGAGTAATTCCGCTTGATAAGAGCGAGATCACGTATTAGATCTGAAAGTTCTGAATGGTTAATTAAGTGAACACCATCATTCACTGGTATATATTCCGAGTCAGAATTAGTTTCTAAAGCAGGTAAACTATCACTTTCTGATGGTTCATTCACGTCCAACGGATATTGTTCTGGTGGAACTGGGATCGGACACGTGATTGGATCATGAGGCACTGGTTTCGAAACCGATTCAATATTTGGATAAACCACAGACTTTCTAGTTTTAAAAGTGAAACTATGGATATTTGTCAAGCAGAAGTAACAATCAGTAGCGTGATTTGTCGGTTCACGCCATATTACTGGCACTCCAAAAGGCATCGACTTATGCTTCGGCGATTTTCATAACCAACCTGCCAATGTATTTGCACAAGTCGAACAAACTGCATTTGGCTTCCAAGATTTATTTGCATCATCAACTTTTGAATCGAAATAAAGTTCATATGCTTTCTTTAGTAATGGTGTAAAGTTTTTCTGGTGAACACGATCGGTAAAATATCCGCACACGTAACAGAACAGATCAGCCGAATTTCTACAACTTCTAGAAGCCATATTTCGCTCAGAATTATTTCAAAATACAGTAAGTATTTGAAAAATCGCGTAACATATGTCATGCATCTTTTAGCAGTATTAAAAAGTAGAATTATTTTGCATTTTATTAATTTTTAATAAGTTATATAGTAAAAATGAAACGGAGCAAATAACGGTTTCCCAAAAATATATTTATTCACAAATATCTTAAGAACCCGATGTGATAGAGATAAACGGATTTCAAATTTGAAATCAGCGCAAGAAACTGACCTAAGAACACTTATTCTTATATAAGAAAGAAAAATGTTGTTTGTCAGTGTATAATCTAAGCATATGCTACTGAAATAAACTGTGAGCAACAACTCTCAATAAAATATAATGTAGAAAGCAGGAACTCTTCAAAATAATGAATAACATAATAAGATGTTACTGTAGAATAAGTTTCCAAACTTTCTTTAAAACCATGATAACTAATGACTGTAGAAACACTTAAAGTAATTTGGTGAATATGTCTTGTACGAAGAAACTAATGTTTCCCTCTTGGTTTGGGAGGAAAACTATAAATAGATATATTTAGTACTGCTACTACTATTAAAAACATGTTTCTCAATAGTTTTTGATATACATGACTAACTAAAATGGCTTCTAAGAAAATAAATATGTGCATCATGTGACATTTTATGAGACATCTAAAAACTGTGGCTCTCAAAAATCAATAATCTTAATATCTATAGTAGCGTCTCTTACTGAAATTTTCATGTGTCAGGGAGAGCTAGAAGAAATCAATAATCTTAATATCTATAGAAGCATCTCTTACTGAAATTTTCATGTCAGAGAGAGCTAGAAGAAATCAATAATCTTAACTCTTTAAGTCCCAATCGACTTTATAAAGGCTCAGGGTTTAGACACATTTGACCCGGGAGCCATTTAACTGATTCCGTACGCAAGATCTAATAATAGATGCAAAGGCCGAACGCTGTAGACGTAAGATCTTTTAAAAGACGCTGATTTATTTCATTGTTTCTTTCTATTCTGATATTTTATACTGCCCGGAATTTATCTCAAATGGAAGTAAACACAAAACTGGGCAAATTTCAACAAGCTTCAACGTCTTTTATTTGCGTTTGAACGGATTTTTTCACATTTATCTTCATCTTTAATCGTGTTTTGTCGTATCGCCATAATGGCCGAAAAACACACAGGATATGTTACTAATATGTGAACAGTGAACAAACTGTGTGATCAACCATAACTTTCTTACTTTTTCTGTGTTTCTAAATGGATTACCTGCACAAAGAGAGCAGTGAAACTGTATTGTGATAACAATTTATGTTACAAGCCTTACGTAAGTCGAAAATTTTTGTTCAAAATTTCAAGTTATCTTTTTTCCGTGTACATGTTATCTGTCATAACATAAACATAACATAAAATTAGCTAGAAAGGCATATGGATTTATATTGTTCATCCAATGTACTTTAATTTGATATATAATATGTTATACTTAACTCATGATTAGACACACATTGTCAGTAAACGTAAATTATGTATGTGTAAATTTTTGGGGCTTAAAAATAATTCTGTCCAGAGCTGAAAATAATTACGTACGGAATCAGTTAAGTGGTTTCCGTATCTTTTGCTCCTTTCCATTTTACCTTGGATAAAACAACAAATTTGTTTATGCATATGAACATTAAAAAAAATTATTTCCAAACAACACAAAAACGTTTGTTTGGGCCAAACCCACTTTTCTGATTGGGACTGAAAGAGTTAATATCTATAGAAGCGTCTCTTACTGAAATTTTCATGTCAGGGAGAGCTAGAAGAAATCAATAATCTTAATATCTATAGTAGCATCTCTTACAGAAATTTTCATGTGCCAGGGAGAGCTAGAAGAAATCAATAATCTTAATATCTATAGTAGCATCTCTTACTGAAATTTTCATGTGTCAGAGAGAGGAAGAAGAAAGAAAAAGACAAATAGAACAAAGTAGGGGTTATTTTCATGGAGAGATGTACAGAAATAATTGTTCATGGGGATTTCTCATTTAAGTTACTAGGTGTTGTAGAAGATTTGCTCAAATTTTGCACCTTTAATGTCACAGAAGAGGTTGGCATCTTTGGGGTTTGTGGAAGTTTCCTCACTGTTGATGTTGGAGATGTTAGTGTCTTGAAGTTCAGAAGTGATTTCCGTGATGGTGGTGATGATGATAAATTCAGTGACGCTCGTGATGAAGACAGTGGTTTAATTTGTCCATTTATCGTTGGTGAAGAGAATGGTGTTGGTGATGTTGATGTCTTGGAGTTCAAAATTGATTTCCTTGATGCGGAAGGTGATGGTGATTTCAATGAAGCCTGTGATGATGACAATGGCTGCCTTCTCTTATTGAGTGATGGTGATGAAAATGATGGTGTCAGAGATGACCGAGCTGATGGTGTAGGTGACAGTGGTGACCGATTTGATCCTGGAGATGATGGTGATAATAATGGTGCAGAGGGTGATGAAGTAAGCAAACTGGAAGGTCGCACTGTTGGTGTGCTCTGAAAAAAAAAGTATATATAACAAAACAAGTTAAATACAACTGAAATAATGTTGAATTTCTGTACACTGAAATATTATTTGCACTAACTATGACAAAAGTAGGTCCAGTAAAAAAAATGAATTAATACTAGACTGTTTATAGGCACATTTATTATCATTTCATCATCAATTTCTATTTTGCTCCTAACAGAGCATGGAGCCACCACTGTAGTTAGCAGGAACCTGCAACAAGTATTCATATGCTCTTACAGCAGTGGTTTCTGTAGAAATGTACTTTACACAATGATGCTGCCAGCCTCATGCACAATCTCATATTAGTTGCCTGAAGAAACAGTAGTTCTACTATGTCTTTGTCTCATCATGGGCAGGCACATTTATTACTTGTGGTCAAAACAGTAAGAATGAGTTTAACACATTAACTACCGAATTTAAAAACACACTGTGGCCGAATTAAATTTTTTTCCCATTTTCATCCTGTAGGTGTTTGCACAAAGTAAGCTGTAGTTTTCATAATTGTTTACAGATTTTTATGAATTACACGTCATTTTAAAGATAAATGAATGTACTATTACAATAAACACTGGTTGTAACTCTAATAGAGGTTGTTGTTATTTAACAGCCCTTCGATGGCTGAGAACTTGCAATATTTTCACAATTATTACTGCTTGCGCCCCATCTCTATCAAAATCACAATTTCAATCAATGTGCACACCGTTTTCACTCTTGTCCTCATTGCTAGATCTATCAGTCAATTGTTGAAACACGTTTCTATCCTATTCAGCCGTTAGACGAGATGTACACGCATTTTTTGTAGTCCTATCACTAGTTGCTACGGTAAACAGTTTTACACGATTTAGTAACTAACCCAAAACGCTAAAAAAATATGAACATAATATCAATTTTCCAGTGTTCTACAACAACCATGCTTTGGGAATTTGTTTTCCGGTGGCAACTTAAAATCTCGAACCAGATCAGAGAGTGTTTCAGTACATTTTTCAATCGTTTTATTACTAAAATTAGATTGGCGCTCTGAGCGGCTTGTGGTCCAAATGTGATTATTTTGTGAGCCACTGACAGCGGCTTGCGGTAGTTAATGTGTTAACAAAAAGTTTAAATAGTTTTAGATATCTGAATGGAGAAACATAATATGAACCAAATATGGTTCACAGACTCATACGCCAACGTAAAACGAGCTATGTTCATTAAAACAACACAATGGATATGGCAGTGTGCAAGGAAATTTGTTTTTAATCTTTGAAAAAAAGCTAAAACAGCAAGTAGCAAAGAGAAGCTATTGTCATGACTAGTGATAAAAGAGGCATCCTCACCTTGTTTCCATCAGTATTCTTTGTCGCTGTACCCAGCTCCACTGACCTTACCCTTTGACCAAATGTCAAAGTGCACACAGTCTCAGATACATTCTTTTGTACAGGAGACACCTGCACTATCATCAGAGTTTTGCTGTCACCGCCTGTCAATAATCAGAATGGATTATAGTAGAGGTTACTGAAAACATTTGTTTTTTAACTTGCATGTTCAGCATCGAATTAAGAGCAAGGATTAAGAGGTTGTCTATTATTTAAAGCTTATTCTTCTTCATAAGACATTCAAACTGAAATGTTACTGGCCCTTTTTCTTATTGTGTTATTTTGTATGATCAGTTTTTTTCCATCTTCTCCGTACAGAACAGCCAAACTTGGCACTAAATATTTCATTACATGGTCATAATGCTGCCTTCTTGGAGCTTCCTATTGTGGTAAATCATTATTAGTGATATGGCTGTCTTTCTTTCTCTCCCCCCCTCCCCCTTTTCCAAGGTACATTACTATCTAGGTTAAAAAGGTCAAAGTAGGCTGTTTTATCCCCCTTGAATTCTGGGAAGTAATGGCTTTTAACTTGGTAATTTATTTTTCTTGTTTTTTTTTCTGTTTTAACAAACCAAGATTTCCCTTCCAAACAAAGAGCATAATACGAGAGCTATTCCAAAATCAACCTCCTATTGGCTGGTAAAAATAAACTGGTTGCCATAGCGACATGGCGCATTGCCTGCAGCAATCAATATTGTGTTATCTCGCTATACGCAAACCTACAGTCCAAATTGTTCAGTTGTTCATGAGTAGCGGCCAAGTAAACATGGACCCTGTCATCGCCACTCCTGCCAGCTGTGAGGTCCGTGGTGTGATTTGTTTTCTGCAAGCAGAAGGACACAGCGCTGCTGAGATTCATCGTCGATTGTGTAGTGTGTACGGAGATAATGTTATGAGTGACAGTTCTGTGAGGTATTGGTGCAGGAAATTCAGGGATGGATGCCAAGGATGACACTCAATTGTGATTGATGAACTCATTCAAAAAGTCGACCAAGACATGGGTGAAAAGCGTCATTTCACGATTTCAGATCTGCTGAATTTCCTCAAATTTTGAGGACTAGTCTGTTTCGCATTGTCACAGAGAGATTTGGTTACCACAAGTTCTGTGCACGGTGGGTACTAAAACAACTGATTGACGTTCACAAAGCTCAAAAGAATGAGCTCAGCTTTGACATTCCTTCTGCGCTACCGGGAAGAGGGGGACGAATTTCTCGACAGAATCGTGACTGGGGATGAGACATGGGTTCAGTTCGTGAATGCAGAGATGAAAGAACAGTCCAAACAGTGGATGCACACTCATTCTCCAAACAAGCCCAAGAAATTCAAACAAACATTTTCGTGCCAAAATATGATGGCTACAGTGTTCTGGGACCGCAAGGGAACTTTGTTGATAGAATTCCTGGCACCAGGGACCACAATAACGTCAGAAGTTTATTGTGAAACGCTGAAGAAGCTTTGGAGATCGATCCAAAACAAAAGGCGCAGAATGCTCACCAAGGGCATTGTTCTCCTGCATGACAATGCATGGCCCCACACTACGGCTCACACAAAGGCTTTATTCGAGCAGTTAAACTGGGAGATTTTCAACCACCCCCTTACAGCCCAGACTTGGCGCCAAGTGATTACCATCTCTTCGGCAAGATGAAGGTCTGGCTAGCTACACAGCGCTTCAAAACCAATGAGGAGCTCATGGATGGAGGCAACAACTGGCTGGGTACCCAGGCGGTGCCGTTCCTTAACGAGGGATTTTAATAGCTGGTGCTACCGTACGCCAAGTGCCTGAATTTGGGTGGGGACTATGTGCAAAAGTAATGCAGTTATGAATGTAAGTTTTGTATGTAATAAGATTTTTTTCTCTATTTTTGATTATTTTTACCAGCCAATCGGAGGTTGATTTTGGAATAGCCCTCGCATTAACACACTTGTAAATACTCCTCTTCTTCAGTAAAATTGCAAGTCTACCAAACTACAAAACCCTTTAAACTGACACATACAAATATACATAAAGACTACATTGAAAACTCCAAATAAACTTCAGATGGAAGATACAGTTTATGCCCTTCTTGAAGGTTTGTTTTCTTTTGTTTGTGCTCATTTTCTGTTATTTTCATGTTTGTTCTGCATCATAAAACTGACATCTGTAATATTTTGGTTTTAACCTTTATTGCTGAATCCTCAGTTAACATGTGGGTCACTGACATACTTAAAATCCCATATGGTTTCCAGGGTCTCGTAGAAGACACAGAAAGAATACAACTATTGTTCACTCAAGCATGTCCTAAGTGCATGGGACTGGCAACTTTATCATGTTAAACAAGGTACCACAGTAACCACTGCTACGAGAGTACAGGAAACACTCTGTAATGTTATGATGTATGTATATAAGCATTACCTCGTCATCTACACAAGCACACACATGTTTCAGAAGGCACTCAGTAAAAGCATGTTCAGTTTGTAGCCATGTTTATTTACAGGATGTCGTACATGTGAAGATTCGCATATTATTACAATGTGTGGTTCGTATTATTAATGTATTATATTACATCCCCCCTTTTTTGAAAAAAAAAAATGTGTGCAAACGTTTCCAACGAAATGTTTCATGTGGGAAAGGATAAGTATGTGTAATGCTCAGTGTGAGTATATATATGTCACTGTCTGTATCGGCTGGGAGGTGTCACTGTACGGCCAGAACGAGTGGTGTAAAGTGCTGGTGGTTCTGCGGAAGTCCCTGGTTTAGCTTGAGTTGGTTGTGATTTCGGCCTTGGCGCTTGTTGGTTTTGTGGGGCACCAAGGTCTGGAGTTACTGCATTGTCTGTTGAAAGCATGGGAATTCTCTGTTCTGTTGTATTCTGTGGGATTTCTCTTATGTCCACTCTGTTTCGCCTCAGGAGGTTGCTGCTGCTGTCTGGTCTTAAAGTATAGCTCCTGGGTTCAGGGTTTCTGGAAATGATTGTTGCTTTTGACCATGTGTCATTGTTGTCGTTGTAGGTAGTCACATGCTGACCAGGATATAATGGTGGTAAGTCTTTAGCACATTTGTCATAGTTGGATTTCTGAACTTGCTGACGATGCTGAAGTTGATCATATGTGCTGTCTCTATGTTGTGGACGGAAGTGGACCTTAGATGGTAGGAGGTCTTTAATTCTTCTATCAAACATAAGTTCTGCTGGACTGTCGATCTTACTGTCTACCGGTGTTGTTCTCCATCTCAAGAGTGCTAGGTGTACATCCTCTGTTCTTGTTTTCTTCATGATTGACTTGATAGTTTGTATCTGTCTCTCAATGAAACCATTAGATTTAGGGTATCTAGGTGATGATGTTGTGTGTTTGATCTTCCAGTCCTTAGTGAAGTTTCTGTATGCTTGACCTGAGAAATGTGGACCGTTGTCTGATCTAATTTCATCTGGGATGCCAAACATGCTGCAATACTTCTTTGTAATGTCTGCAATAACAGCTGATGGTGAGGGTTGTGGAAGTTTCTCAATGATGGGAAATTTGCTGTAGTAATCAGCAATAATAAGATAGTCATTATTGTCGATTGAGAAAATATCAGTTCCTATAATGCTCCAAGGGCTCAATGGTATGTCTGATGGTATGAGAGGTTCTCTGCACTGCCTATTTGCATGTTCTTGGCAAATTGAACAGTTTTTACATAGTGTTTCTATGTCCTTGTTTATCTGTGGCCAGTAAACATCTTTCTTTGCTCTCAGTTGTGTCTTCACAATACCAAGGTGACTATTATGGAGCTGTTTAAGGATGATATCGCGTTGTGTTTCTGGTACAACAATGCGATCTCCTTTAAGGATCAGACCATCTTCGATGCTTAACTCGTCCCTCATCGAGTAGTATGGACGGATGTGTGTTGGAACTTCCCTGATAGAGCTTGGCCATCCATGGTATATCAGTTCTTTGAGAGAGTTAAGGATAGGATCTCTCATTGTGTCTTCTCTGATGTGTTCAAGCCGATTATCGCTAAACTTGACAAAATCAACTTTGATGTTTGGGGTAAGATCTGCTGTCTTGTTGGGGTTTGGTAGTCTGCTGAGAGCATCTGCAAGACCTATATCCTCTTTAATGTTGTTAATAGTTACCACACTCAGCTTTTCGCACATTGGTAAACCCAAAATTGCAGGTCCTTCAACATCTACCAAGTAAAATGTTGACGATGTCCATTCAGAGTCTCTGTATGAATATTCAAGTGTTACTGCTCCGAAACAGTCTATACTTGTTCCATTGTAAGCTCTTAGCTTTGTCCTGCCACTCCTACTTTTTACATCCCTTGTGGGAAATCCTTGCTCATCCACCTTGTCAGGCATGATCTGTCTGAATATTCTTAAGGGTAGAGTGTTACCTTGGGCACCTGTGTCTATCTTGAACCGAATATATCTTTCTTTGTGCATTTTAATTCCTGGTATTCGGAATTGTACCTTGCAGAAAGCCTGCATTCTCTTTGGTTCATTACTGAAAGTTAGTATCTTCACAGTATCAAAACTGGAAGGATCACTTTCTTCACTGGAGTCAAGGTCCTCAGTCATCATAGAGTGTGTTTGTTTTGATGACTTTCTGCTGTGAAGTTTGTGTTGAGCACTGTCTTGTTTCCTCTTGAAACATAATTTTATCCAGTGGCCCCTCTTTCTGCAGTAATGACATGTAGAGTCTTTAGCTGGACAGTGGTTTTGTATGTGGTTTAGGCCACAACATTTACACATAGCACCTCTGCTTGTGTTGTGTTTTTCTTGTTGCTTCGAACCAGTTGCTTTGTTTTGTTTGGGTTTATAGCTTTTTACTGCATCCACCTGGGCTGTTACTGTACCTTGTTGAATTTGTTTAATGTTTAGTGCTTGTGCCTCGTGTTTCCTGCCTTCATCCAGAAGTTGTTGTAAAGTTAGTGTATCACTCTGGCTCAGTAGCCATTTCTGGAACTCTGGCATTGGTGTGCTGAGAAGGATCTGTTCGATAATTCGCTCTTTTTCTTCTTCTTTGTTAAATTTGCATACACTTGTTTTCTCCTTGATGCGAGTGAAAAAATCATCTAGACTTTCACCAGGTTTCTGTCGCAGGTGGTGAAGTTCTAATCTTGCCGCTCTAAAGTTCGTGTGCTTTATTATCAGACGTTTTTCAAATTCGTCCAATATGGCTGCGGGGTCTGTCGCCAACTCCACAGGCATGGCGGTAGCAAAACTGTTGTAAATTTTCAAACCTTCATCGTCCAATGCTTCTAGGATATATGGAGTTAGGGTTTGTCCTTCCAGACCAGTGGTCTTGGAATATAGATCTAAGCGTTGGCGCCATAACAAGAAAGCTTCACTCTTATCATCTTTACCGGCGAATCTCATTTGCGGTGCGTTGCGATATTGTTTCGCCGCCATGGCTGACCTCGATGACGAAAATTAGCTGAATACTGTACTCACGTGTTATCGTGTAGCTGTTTTGCGTCAGTCCGGTATCGACCGCTGCCACCATGTAATGTTATGATGTATGTATATAAGCATTACCTCGTCATCTACACAAGCACACACATGTTTCAGAAGGCACTCAGTAAAAGCATGTTCAGTTTGTAGCCATGTTTATTTACAGGATGTCGTACATGTGAAGATTCGCATATTATTACAATGTGTGGTTCGTATTATTAATGTATTATATTACACACTCTGGCACAGGATTCCTGCAAAGTAGCCTATTGCAGTGATGGCCCCTTGCTTCTTAATGGGCACACAATTTTAAAGAACAAGAAGAGCATACCTAAAGAATCCTGAAGCAAGTAGGTCAGCTTTGAGTTCCGATATGGCACATGCCCATGTTTGTTCCTTAAGGCATGAATGACATCACCAAGACATGAGAGAGACTTGTTTATATTCTGAGCTTCCTTAAGGTGAATTCCATCAGCCATTGATTTGCTCACTCTCTCAGATCCGGCAAGGTCAACCAGATTTAGATGACCTATAATGAATTCAGTTAACAGATCAGAGGTTATACGCAGAACAAACTATGTCATGAAGAAATTAAATCTCTTGATGACAAATTAATATTCAGAAAAATAAATAAAAATTTAATAACTGTTAACTTCTCCAGCATATAACCTAGGTGAATATAAACTGCAAACTTATGGCAAAACAAAGTGAAGGAGAGAAACCTGACTGAAGAGAAAGTATGTTTAAGAAGAGCTACATTTGCCAAAAATAAATCACAATAATCATAGCCAGTTAAACTAAGAAGAGACCTAACAGCAGGCCAAAAAGAAAAAAATCCAATTAAATTTCAAACAAATAAGTAGATAATGCTGACATTTTGGTTAAGCTGTATGAAAACTTTTCTCTATTTCTCTTTAAGTGGTCTTATTCTTTTGATGGCTAATTATTTACCCTTTAGCCCCATAAGGTGCATAGACCTTCAATAAATTCATGCCAAGCTTTCTTATATTGCATACTTGTCAACCTCCTGAAATAAAAACCTGTATGGCATACCAATAAAAATTTGCACAAAGTAAGAAAAACCTGTATGCAATACAAATAAAAACCTTAAAAAGTCACACACAAAAAACCTTACACAACAGTTTTTGTAATACAGAAAATGAACAGTTTAAACAGCAATATAAAAAAAACAACAATTGTACACATTTTTAGCTAAAATTAACAACTTGAAACCATACTTTAAAAAACCCGTATGAACTGCTTGTATGCCTGTACACAGACAAAAATTAAAAATTCCTGTACAGATTATCCCTTTCCTGTACAAGTTGACAGGTTTGATATTGTGTCATATCTTCAAGGTCTTTCCATATCTTATTTTATTAATTTCAGATCTATTACCAGTTCCCTTCTCTATGTGTTTTTCTGTCCCCCTATCTTTATCTCCCCCAAGGTTTCTCAGAAAAAGAGGCTGCCTTGTAATGCTATCAACAGGTTTCCTTAATGTATGTCTTCTACTATGCCAGCATCTTCTTCTCATTTCTTGTTCCTCTGGTAATTGAGTGGTTCTTATCAAGAGTTGTACACTGGTCACCTTGTTGTACCATTTCAACCTGTCTATTCTACTCAAGTACTCATTAATGAAAGTATATAACTTCGTGGTTGTTACTTTTGTTGTTTTCTATGTTTCAGAGCCATACAATAGAACTGACATGACTTCTATGAACATGCATTGTAGTTTATTAAGCACTGACTTCAAATCCATCAATTTATTTAGGTCCGTGTCTGCTTTATTAGATGTTGGATATAGTTCTTTCCAGAATGTACTCCAGTGATTGCAGTATCTTTTTCTTTAATGCCCATGAATTAAGATTAGTTCACACTTTCTTTTCTGTAATGTTTTTGTTTGTCCCTTTCTGTACTGTTTTTCTTTGTGCCTTTCTGTACTGTTTTTGTTTGTTCCTTTCTGTACTGTTTTTGTTTGTCCCTTTCTGTACTGTTTTTGTTTGTCTCTTTCTGTACTGTTTTTGATTTGTCCCTTTCTGTACAATTTTTGTTTGTCCCTTTCTGTACTGTTTTTGTTTGTCCTTTCTGTACTGTTTTTGTTTGCTCCTTTCTGTACTGTTTTTGTTTGTCCTTTTCTGTACTGTTTTTGTTTCTTCCTTTCTGTACTGTTTTTGTTAGTCCCTTTCTGTACTGTTTTTGTTTGTCCTTTCTGTACTGTTTTTGTTTGTCCTTTCCTGTACTGTTTTTGTTTGCTCATTTCTGTACTGTTTTTGTTAGTCCCTTTCTGTACTGTTTTTGTTTGTCCCTTTCTGTACTGTTTTTGTTTATTCCTTTCTGTACTGTTTTTGTTTGCCCCTTTCTGTGCTGTTTTTGTTTGTCCCTTTCTGTACTGTTTTTGTTTGTCCCTTTTTGTACTGTTTTTGTTTCTCCCTTTCTGTACTGTTTTTCTTTGCGCCTTTCTGTACTGTTTTTGTTTCTCCCTTTCTGTACTGTTTTTGTTAGTCTCTTTCTGTACAGTTTTTGTTTGTCTCTTTCTGTACTGTTTTTGTTTTCTTCCTTTCTGTACTGTTTTTGTTAGTCCCTTTCTGTACTGTTTTTGTTTGTCCCTTTTTGTACTGTTTTTGTTTCTCCCTTTCTGTACAATTTTTGTTTGTCCCTTTCTGTACTGTTTTTGTTAGTCCCTTTCTGTACAGTTTTTGTTTGTCCCTTTCTGTACTGTCTTTGTTTATCCTTTTCTGTACTGTTTTTGTTAGTCCCTTTCTGTACTGTTTTTGTTTGTTTGTTTCTGTACTGTATTTGTTCTTTTTGTTAGTCCCTTTCTGTACTGTTTTTGTTTGTCCCTTTCTGAACTGTTTGTGCTTGTCCTCTCCATGAAGAAGATCATGTGATCATAATGTGAGTGGTATTTTTCTTGATTCTTAGTAAGACTTCCCCATTACCTAATTTTCAATTATCTTAACATTTTATATGCCCTGTATAGATCCCGCGGTGTCTATGAAGAGACAAGGAGAGAATAGGATTAACACACCCTAAGGCATGTTGTACTATGCCACTAATATGAGGTTGTGAATGGAACTGGCAATCTATTATGTAAAAGAAATTACCAAAGAAACCACTGCTGAAAGAGAATGTGAGTGCCTGGTGCAGGCTTCCTACAAGGGAACCAGCTGCAGTTATGGTTCCATGCTATGAAAGAAGCACAACAGAAAATGAATGAATCATTTTATATGATGGATTGGGACCCAAAGATGCAGCAATAGTGAAAGCAGTCAGCGACCCATAGCTTGACTGCTTGCATGAGGACCAGCAAACCAGAGCTGGTCAAGACTGTACTCCACCTCCAAGTGGTGGTCCTGGAAACAGTCTGCAGCAGTGCAGTCTGGCTGAGCAAGTACGGATCAAAATGGGAAGGCAAACCCGGTCCCTAAAAAATGCCGTGCAGAAGTCGGATGTGTCGACCGAAAGGTGCAGATATCACAGCTTAGGCGCAAACAGACACAATGCAACCACCATCCTTTTCAGGGCTAACGAGGAAGAAGGAAGAAGAAGAAGGACACATGCACTGCGAGTGTCCAATTAGCTAAGTAGTTAGAGCATTTTCCTCTTGCTGAACAGAGTTACTGGATTCAGAGATCAAAACCTGATAGTATCACGCACCAGTCTTCTTCTTCTTCTTTGATCCTTAGGCTATGATGGTGTGCATGTCCTCTTGTTTTCTCCGAGTAAGCAGATTTTGGTTGGTAATGGTATTCGGCCAAAAGATTCGGGGAATTTTTCTTAGGCATGTTGTGTGAAAAGAGGACAATTTCGACATTTCCGTCTCTGTACCTCTCTAGCTCTCCACGCCATAGAGAAGCACAGAAAGCACACAGCTCTGATATAATCCTAATTTTGTGCTTGTGCTGTACTGAGAGGACTTCCAGATGTTGTTTAGACTAAAAAAGGCTGTTCTTGCTTTGTTCATTCTGTTGTTGATGTCTTTGCTTGCTCCGCCGTCTGGTGTTACTATGCATTCTAGGTATGTGAAGGCATCTGTCTGTTCCAGTTGCTGATTCATTACTGATATGGGCTCAGGGTTGCTCACATTGAGCGTCATGACCTCTGTCTTCTTTAGGTTGATGTTCAAGCCCACCTGCTGGCTATACTTATTAAGTCTATCCGTTTTTTCCTGGATGTGTTGATGTGAATGTGCTAGCAGTGCAATGTCATCTGCATATTCCAGATCTTCCAATGTAGAAAATGTAGTCCATCTTATTCCTCTTGGATTGCTCTCTGTTGTCTGGCACATCACCCAGTCTATGACTGTTAAAAATAGAGTGGTTGATAAGGGGCATCCCTGTCGTACTCCTGTCTTCACTTCAAAGGTTAGGCTGCTCTGCCCAATGCTACACGTAAAGTTGGCATAAAGGCTTTTTATGATTGACACTATGCAGCTTGGAATTCCATAAGCCCTCAGTATTTACGTTCCAGTCTATCCAGTTGTAAATGGGTACCTGCCTCTGCTTTTGAGTTGGTGAAGGACAAAGACAGTGAGGAAAGGAACTGGTCACCCAACCTCATTTTAAAAAAAGCTGGACTTATTATGAAGTCTCTAACACTTCACTCCCCTACAGCAGTATCTGCTATGAGACTAGCATTTCACTTTTAGGACACGCATTGAGGAAACATGTTGGTAGCATTATAAGGCAATCTTTGTTCTGGAATCTCAAGAGTTACAAGGAGACCAAAAAACACTTGGAGAAAAGAACTGAATACAGAAAAGAAAGAGAAGATGAAGGCACTGAAACATGGCAAACTAATGGCACAAGACATATTCATATTACTAACACTGTTAGTAGCTACTTACTTGGTCATTCTTCTTCCACCCTGAGGTGTAGAGGTTTGCCAGAGAGAGCGCGACACTTTCCTATTGGCTGTTTTTCTCCTGGCCTGGTTCCAATCTAGTTCTCGGTCCTTCAGAGATTGTCTTATGTTGTCCTCCCAATGACCTTTGGGTCGTCCTTGAGGTCTGGATCCCTGGCTCTTAGTTTCTCTTATTCATTGTGGAAGCCTATCTTCTCCATTCTGCAGACATGACCAAACCATCGAAATTGGGACTGTTCTACTCGGGTTTGCAGGGGCTGAGTTTTGAGGCCATGAAATATCGTCTGGTTGCAGACCGTCTCAAAGCTGTGAGTAGTTTCACTTATAAACAGTGAGTTTTCTGTCCCAAATGTCCACTGATAATCAGGACATCCTACATGCCTGCCACCAGCTAGCTCTCTCTCCCTCCCTCTCTCTCTCTCTCTCTCTCTCTCTCTCTCTCTCTCTCTCTCTCTAACTCAACTCTTCACTGACTTTCTCCAAATTAGTAATTTCCACCTTACCTAGTGTCTTGCTGCCTGTAGTGGGGTTGTAACCAGTAACTGTAACACAAAGAAGACAGTGCGAGCGAGACGAGTGCTCATTCATGTTTGTGGAAGCTGTAGCTCTGTTTTTTCGGCCTGTCTCAAAAATCTAAAGGAAAGCAAATGAAGTGAAACTTGAATTACTTGTCAGCATTTATACTGCTGCTATTTGTTGGTGATGATAAGAAAAGGGTGAATGAAAATGGACAATAGGTTAGAGGTCATTGTTTAAAGAGATTTAACATTAGATGTGTCTTGTGTGGAGAACTAATGAGGGAGGTCAAAGTTCGGCAGCTAAAATACTTTGGCCACATAAAAAGGCATAACACCTTGCAGAAGACCATAACAGAAGGGAGAGTTGAAGGCAAACGTGCAAGGGAAAGACAGCGCTATAAGTGGGAAGATAACATCAAGAGATGGACAGGAAAGAGTCTATCAGAGTGCACCACCAAGACAAGAGACAGAAGACGTTGGAGATCCATTACAGCCAACCTTCGTTGTGGAGATGGCAACTGATGATGATGATGTGTGGTTTAATTCATTATTTAAAAAATGTTTGAGGTATGATGTGCTTGTCAGGGTTTTGTTTTATTTTTACAGAGGTCTGAAGAGCTTATATGCCATGTATGGCTTAATATGTTATTTGTAGAGATAAAAAAAAAGAAAAATCAAGACGTTACAGACTTTCATAAATGGGTGCTTGCATGGGATAGGAGGATTGAAGTTGCATGACATGATCACCAAGATAGAATTGATGACAAAAACCAGATAGGTGCCTGTAGAACAGGAGATGAGAAGAAGATGATGGTGATGGATAGGACACATTAAGCAAACATGTTAAAACATTACCAACCAGTTCTTGTTCTGGAATCCTTAGGATAATAAAGGTAGAGACAGACCAAAAAAAAACAAAACATACGGAGAAGAGAACTGGAGACAAAAATTAAAGGGTGTAAAAAAAAAGACATGAACATACCTGTCAACCTCCTGAGACAAAAATCTGTACGCCGGACCAAAAAAATCCTTACAAACACCCAAAAATCCTTACGCTAAAATATATTAATAAATTATACACAATACAGTTTTAAAATGAGAAATGACACATACAAATCTATTAGCATTTGAATTAGTGTGGTATAAAACATGCTAATAGTCTCATGCTGTTCTTTACATATAAAAAACTTAGTGATCGTGAGGTACTATTCTTTCGATGCACAGTGTTTTGTATTATAATCAACACATGCATTTTTAGCACTTTGCAGAATTGCATTTGTGGGCTTAAAGTCTGCACAGCATGTATCAATGTTAATCTTACACTGTAAAAAAGAAGTGAGTGTGTCTGCATTCATGGACCTCCTGCAGTCTGTGTGGACTTTTTTATTGAAAAATAAAGCAGCGAAGTTTACGCAAACAAACTTTTTTTCTAGTTATGTAGGGCTGACACAGAATATTATGACATTAATTTATTGGAAATATTTAAATGATCAAAATATAACTGGAAAGATTAAGAGGACAAAAAAAAAAAAAAAACATACACTAAAGCAAAGCAAACAGCTAACAGCAACAACAACAAAAAATTTAACAAATTATGAACAGAATATCAAATCTAGGAAGAAAAACGTCGCACCAAAAATTTACAAAATTATTTAAGAGTTGGTAGCCTAGACCAGTGATAACAGATTGGCACTTTATTAAAAAATAAAGCAGCGAATCTCAACCGCTGAAATAAAGTAGGTAGGCCTACTCAATGCAAATAAACTTTATTTTTCTACTTTTGTAGGGCCTACACAAAATTTTATGATATTAATTTATTGGAAATATTGAAATGGTCAAAATATAACTGGAAAGATTAAGAGACCGACAAAAATAAAATACAATGAAGCAAAGCAAAGCAACAGCAAAAAATAAAAAAATTAACTAAATTCTGAACAGAATATTAATCTAGGAAGAAAAAATGTACTACCAAAAATTTACAAAATTATTATTTAAAAATTGATAGCCTAGACCAGTGATAATAGATCGCCGCTTTATGAAAAATAAAGCAGTGAATCTCGATCGCCGGGATAAAGTAGATCTACTCAATGCAAAAAAAATTTTTTTTTTTTTAAATATTATGACATTAATTTATCGGAAATATACTGAAGGGCAAGATATAACTGGAAAGATTAAGACAGCGATTAAATTGCAACAAAGCAAAACAACAGCAATATTTAACCAAGTTATAGGTACTTAGCTTTTTTTAAACAAATTGGCGTCAAAGTGTCTTGGCAAGCGTGGCTGATAACAGGTAACTTTAAAAATACATCATGTCACACTGAAAGCCGAAAGTGTTTGAGGCCGAATTCAAAGTTTTTGCCGAATTGTTGGGTATAAAAGGATTTGATTGGTTGCTGCGAGAGACTTCAGTTTAAAAACAGACGCCGAGATTCCCGGAATAAAAATATTGGTTTAAAAAAAACCTGGGCTAGAAAATATTTTCTGATTTAAAATTAAAAAAAAAACTTGGGTTGGAAAATAGTTTTAGAATTTACAAAAAAAAAATAATCGATTTTTTTTTTTTTTGGGAGGGAGGAAAAATCCGTACGAGTCTGTCCGGCCGTACACTGCTAAAAGTATCAAAAATACGTACATTGTATGAAAAATTCATACAGGTTGACAGGTATGCATGAAGGTCTTATACAGATGGTACAGGACAGGAGGACCTGGGATTATTGTGTTTATGGCCTATGCTTCTTTGGGAGCTGAAGAGGTGATGATGATGACAGAGATGTGAAGAAAACAAACATGTGTGTTCAATAATTATAGAGGTATAGCATATGTGCTTTCTTCTTTACTCCTTTGTGTTCCATATAGAACTCACAGCTGTAACTGTTGCTCCCCAGCTATTTCTATTTTCAGCTGTTTGTTTCTGCCCATGAAATCCTCACTACTTTGACTTCCTCTCCCACCATTTTTCTCTAGTTCTCCTCACCTCTGCTCTTCTCTTTCCTAGCAGGTTAAAGTCAAGGGCATGTGTGGTATTCTACCTTAGTGCTCTAAATGAAATAATACAAGACACTTGCCGTTCTTAAAATTTATTACACACAGCGATACAACTTGTCTAACATCTCACAACGGCCATTGTTCCAAGTCCCATAACTCCTCCTCTCATATCTAAATATATCTCTAAAACTGTTGGATAGGACATTACAGCATGTGTGGTTATATCCAGTGTGGTTATACCCAGTGTGGTTATACGCAGTGTGGTTTCTAGGGGTCTCCGAAGAGACAAAGAAAGAACAGGATTACTGCCCCCTCAGACATGTCGTACACGGCAACTAATACGAGATTGTGCATGTGGCTGGCAACCTCATCCTGTAAATCAAATTGCTGCAGAAACCACAGCTACAAAGACTTCCTGCAAGGGAACCAGCTTCAGTGGTGGCTCCATGCTCCATAAGAAGCACAAAGGGACAAGATGAATGCTGATGATATCTGGTTATACTAGTTGTGCATTTCCCTAAGAGTGCATCCTGTCCATTCCTACTTTGTGTCTTTAACCTCTAGCTCTACTGATTGTTGTCTGGTTGTATTCCACAGGCCTATATTTGTTATTACATCTGAGATATGTCTAGTGTATCCTTCTATACATAGGCGTTTTACATGCAGATGTACTTGGTCTGGGTAAAAGAAACTGTGATTATGACCACAATATAACAGTGATCTGTCAAATCAATAAACATAATATGGTAGAGAATTCCATAAATAAATAAAAGTCTGACTTGATTCCCTACTTGATAAAGTATTGTTCTCTATGCTAAAGTTTTTAACTTTTAGATCTCTCTGGCACAGCTCTCTTTTTCAACTTATTCATTGTTATTAACACCATCTTGCATTCTTTTTTCATTAAAAGCTTTTTCTGTACATCTAGTGAGTGTTTTTTTTTTTTGTTGCAAATAATATTGACACTACCAATTATGTAAAAATGATTAACTTGACACAATTATGAAATATTAACGATGATGGTCAGTGCACTAGTGAAGGCAGTTTTGATGGTGATGAGAATGACATCTGAAAATCATCTTTCACTTGCCTGATTGACCACTGTTAAATCAGAGACTGGTACTGCAAATAGGCCAGGAACATGTAGTCCTCCATCTGGTTTCATTTTAACTTCCAGTTTGCAATCCTGGTCAGGGCTTAGCAGGTCTCTTTGTGTGTTGAAAATAATTTAACATGAGATTTAACAATTATTTATTCAAAAGCTGGTTCTCTAACACTTCCATTAATACCTCCACTAAAAATAAATGTATAAAACAAAAAAACGAGAAATGGCTTTGCCTCTACTTTATCCTATAACAAATGTAATAGACAACAACAGCAAGACAGTTGTGATGCTAACACCTATTCTGTATTTATTCCACTATATTACTTCTGCTTTGTTTTCACTTACACTGCTTAGAAATTCACTTCTTTCATGGCATTTTTGTACTAAATACACAACTATTGTGAGTGCATTTTTAATTTTGTACTTTCCTCTTCCATATCTATGTCATCGCTTATGTTATTTTGAGCAGAATTTACCCAAATGACAGCCATAATCTCCTTTATTTAAAAAAAAATTTTTTTGTACATTAGTTTATGTTTATTCTTTTCTCAGCAGTTTTTGTGCATTCTGTTTTAGGATGTGGCGGTTTTCCCATGTTTGATGCAAGGCATTTTCTATCACTTTGAGTTTTCATATAGTGTTACAGTTTAAGTCTTTTTTTCCAAAGTTTTTTAAAAGTATGGTAATATTATATAGTTGTAAAGGAAACAGAATCAAGATTAATAAAATATAAAATTGGGACAAATGAAACAAAAACTTAGTTTGAATATACCAACCCTGAAAAATGGCCTCCCTTCATGAGCACCTCTGAAAATCTGCCCTAAATACTGGCCTCTCGTCTTTTAAGAGTTAATGAAGACCTTATGGTACTGTTGTTGTTTGTTGTTGTTTAACTAGGGCTGCTGAGCTTCTCGCTCTTTAGCAGCCAATACCAAGTTGAAGACTCCTTGGTATTATCTACACTGTAGATCTAGGCTTTTCCTGTGGCTTTTCTGCCATTCCGAAATGTGCTGAGTTGAAGTCATGAGCTCCAGTTTCTCCAGCTTGACTTGCATTTAAAGGATCATCACATCTAGTCCCAAGCTAGGAGTAATAAGTGTGGCATACTGTGCATTCCCGCCATCAAAGGGGGCTCTCCAACTATGCAGAGCTAAAATACTGTACTCTGGTTCTGGGCTCTCCCAAGGAATTGTCACTTCCTGCAGAGAGCCACTTCTCAGCTTCCCCTGCCTATCACTGGGTCCATAGTGAGATCCTTCTACATGCAGTCAACCAAGTCAAAGCCACAGAATTATGCCTAGGGCTTAAGTGATGTCTCCAAGCTTAGTGTGCAATGCTGGGTTCTCAACAAGTTTCACCACAGTTGCCCTGGAATTGTGTGGATGATTTCAAGAGTCAAAGATGATGTAATTACCCTCACAGACATAGGTTCACGTCCACGTACATATATTGTAGCATTGTGCATAGCTAGTGGTCATATAAGGATGACTCGAGATATGCTTCCATGCATACCTTTGTAATGTTATGTGTAATATAATACATACATCATAACATTACAACCTTATGGTATAAATGTGGACCATATTTTTCATGAACCTTAAAGTAAGACTCTTTCCTACTACATATTTTCGATTTTCCTATTCATTATATATTTGTGTCATCTCTCGATTAAAATAGGTCTCCAAATAAATGCCTCTAAAACTAAAGCTATGAACTTTTCTAACGAGACCTTTGATATCATCTTGAACGGGGAAAAACTACAGAAAGTTGAAAGTTTCAATTATTTAGGCAGTAAAATGACTGAGGATGGTGACACAACAAGAGAAATCCATACTAGAATTGCTTTGGCAGCTAGCGCCTTCAATAGATTATCTAACATTTGGAAATTACGATCATTGAATATACATACCAAGCTTCGTCTGTTTAATTCAAATGTTATCTCAGTGTTAACATACGGCTGTGAGAGTTGGAAAATAACAAAATCATTGGAGAACAAGCTGAATACATTCGAGAACAAATGTCTTAGAAAACTCATGAACATCAGTTGGAAAGAATTCAAGACTAATCGACAAATAAGAGAAGACTCTAGGCAGAAATATGCCTCCGACTATATAAGGAAAAGACGATGGTCATATATTGGTCATGTCCTACGAATGCAAAACAACAGAATACCACTACAGGCGCTCACTTGGGTTCCTGAGGGTAAGAGGAAAAAAGGAAGACCAAAAGAAACACTCAGAAGAACAATAATAAGAGAAGGAAGAACGTTGGGCCTAAATAATGTGCAAGAGCTAAGAGGAGTGGCGTCACAACGAACAACCTGGAGAGCACTGGTTTCTGCCTTATGCGCCGTGTTTGGTGCTTAAAGAATTTATTATTATTATTATTCATTATATTGTGTGCATCTATCATAAAAGGCTGATGAATGATATTACCCAAAATGTGCTATAGCAGTAGCTAAATATCATATGGGCCAACCCTATTATAATAGAAAATTGCTGAAAAATCTCATCATGTCCTAAAACAGCAGTGGACATGAAAGACAAAGGAAAAGAAGACGTTTTATAGGTTTTTCTTGAAATGAAAACTCACCTGATAACCTCATTGTAAATTTCCAGCACACTTGCAGAAATCTCATACTGCCAGTTCTCATCAACAGTTTCTTCAAACAGAAGCTGGAGAGCTCTCTGGTTAAGGCCAGGATCTGATTTTGGACCCTGAGCAGAAGAAAGTGTATTTAGTTAATAAGTATTTATTTGTTTCATGCTAAAACAAGTTTCAAGGTAAGTTAACTTTTATTACAGAATAGTTTCATAAGTTTCATATTTAAAGAATAATTTCATGTTACTTTTCATCTTTACAGAACTTTTTCACAAGTTAGTGAAATTTTAAAGATAATTTCCAAGTAAAATGTTTATCACAATAAAATATGGGAGATCACTAAAATATAACATGGACTTCTTCAGTGATTAAAATTAAGGAAAACAGATTCATGCATATGTTTATCATGAGGTCATATTTTTTATCATTTTTTAAAACACAAGACTAATTAAATACATTTCCTCCCTGTATAAGAAATAATCTCCCAACTTAACAACATTTATTGATTATTTTCACATTAAAGTTTATATTATAACTCAATTTTTACTGTAGTTTCACCACTGCAGTTCCTGGCTTTCCAGTATTGACAAATTATGAACACATATGGGCATGAAATTAATAACACTAACATTTTTTTTTTAAAAGCGTGTACTGTGGTCAATCCCTTTTAGATAGGTCAACTGACATTCTTTTGTACCTTATAACAGACACTGCAATGCAAAGTAGCAATTAGAAAATGCAGACATCAATAACTTGCCTCCATTGTGTAAGTCTTGCCTGACCCCGTCTGCCCATAAGCAAAGATACAAACATTATATCCATCTATCACAGACCTAACTAGGGATGAGACTTCCTCAAAAACCTGTAATAATATAAAGTTGCAAATTTGCAGGAAACAATATAAACCTTTCCCATTTCTATCTCTTAACACTATCTTGTCACTGGTTTACTCTATGCTTCTTCTCTGTCCCTCTCACATATATTCTTCCTGTATTTCTTTTTTTTTTTCTTTTGCAATCTCTCTTTTTCTCATTCTTTCTATCCTCTCTCTTTAGTTTTCTCTGTCCTCCACTCTCTGTTTCCCTGTAACTGGCAGGCTCCTTTAACCATTTTATCCTCTCTTGTTTGTACATTTTATGTACATTTACATTAGCTTATTTTCTTATCTTTCCTTCATTCATTTCTATTTTTACTCCCTATGGAGCATCAAGCCACTACTGCAGCTGGTCCTCTCTCAAGAAGCCAGCACCAAAGCTCTCATGTCCTCTTGCAGCAGTGCTTCTGTAGTAATTTGCTTTATATGTTGAAGTTACTAGCTCCATGGACAACCTCATATTGTTAGCCTCTTACGAAATGCTTGAGGGGGCAGTAGTCCTATTCTATATTTACCTCCTTAGAGAACACCTGGAACTATATGGGGCTCTTTCCAGATTTGCCGCCTGGTAAATTTTTTTCTTCCATCACTATATTATCTTGTTCTGCCTATCACATTGATTTACGCAAACTCACTTTACGGTAATTCAAAATAACGCATGCTGGGAAAAAAATTGGAAAAATACTGTGACTTCTATTAAAATTAATAATCTCATTTTTTTTAAACTGGATGTTTCTTATGTTTGTTTTGTTATACTTTTTTAATGAAAACAGTAATTTTCACATTAATATCATTAGTAGAGTTACTACCCTATTCATAATGTACTGAATTTCTATGGAGATATTGATTTCAGTGCATTTGTAAATCACGATTGTACTGTAGTTCTATTTAAGCTTGTCTAATACTTTCTCTCCTCTTACCTGAACTTGTGTACTATCTATGCCAAAAGCTTTGTCTACATCGAACAGCTGAGCTCGTCCCTTGTTGTTAATTTTAATAAGTGTATCATCATTGGAGTCTAGGGTTACAACAATGGCATCATCTTCAAAACCATCTTCTTTAATCCAAGGACGGACACGACACAGTACCCGAATGTTGCCTAGATAAACAAGCACAATTCTTGAATCAGAATTTTAATCAATTATAATGTATAGTATCTACATTAATCTGTAATTTTATTAACCAGCATACACATAATTTGGAATGTTGTTCTTAATTTAGCTTGACAACACAGCTGATAAGAAACAACACTTTATTACTTTATTTGAATTAGAATATTTTTCTTTTCCTTTTGCATTTTAAAAAGTTCTTGAACTTCCCCACTGCAAAACTTATTTCTCCATTTCTGTCAACTGTTGGGCATTTATTAATTTATTTCTGCATTTATTATTATTATTTTTTAATAGTTATTTTTTCCTCACTACATTAAGCTCAGAGCGGCTTATTCCAAAGAAAACAACACAGAAGCTGCATTATTATCTTAATTATCTTACACTTATGACATACACTAACACCCTCCTAGGGTGTAGAAGCCAAGATAGTAAGAAGAAAGTACTCAAAAAGGAGTTATTGCTGAAGTTTAACTAGGGCTGCTGAGCTAGTTGCTCTTTCGCAGCCAAGGCTAAACTTAAGCCCTTGGTGATAGTATCTACATCGTAGATCTAGGCTTTTCTATCATTCCAAAACTCACTGAGTTGGAGTAGTGAGTTCCATTTCTCAGGTATTCTATCCTGGCATATCACAAGAACTATCTGGGACAGCTAGCATATTATTTTTCATGTAAGAAGATAATCAAATAATAACACTGGAAGAAATGGGTTAACAACTTGATATTTCTGCCACTGACTGTTTAACAGCACTTAAGTTATTCTGTATCAGAAAAAAGATATAATATATCTTCTTCTTCTTCTTCTGCGTTAGTCCTGAAAAGGACATTTGTTATGTTGTGTCGCCATTTACAGCAAAACTGCAATATTTGCGCTTTTCGGCCCGACACATCCAGTTTCAGCATGGCATTTTTGGGACAGGGTTAGCCTTCCCTCTTCGATCCCTACTCTCTCAGCCAGACTGCAGTGATGCAGCCTGTTTCCAGAACCACCACTTGGAGGTGGAGTAGGGTCTAGGTCAGCTCTGGTTTGCTGACACTGATGCAAGCAGTCAAGCTATGGGTCGCTGACTGCATTTATCACTTTATTGAAGGGAATAGAAATTAACTAAAAATTGTAATTATATGTCTAATAAGTGACTAAGAGGTCATTGTATCATAATTATAGCACATACCTCGGAGTTCCACTAGCTCATTGTGATATTTTTTCCGCAATTTCATCTCTCTGAGATATTTGTCCACCACTTCTTTGTATTTACCATTTATATCTCTCAAGGACTTCTGAATCTGAACCAACATTTTTAAAAGTAAAAATGTAAAGAAAGAAAACAGCTGCTCATATGTTTAAGTGACATGAATACACAAAGAATCACACTCAATTCTATTAATGTGATTCAGCAGATATAAGGACAGATCAGAAAGTGTTATATTATGTCATGAAACTAGTCACAAATGATTAGTGTTGTCGGCTTGAGACTATAAACTCCAACTTGAGTTGGGCTTAAATCCCACGACTCGACTTTGGGATTTTTAAATTAGCGACTTAAATGAGAATGACAAGGAAAAACAAAAACAAAACACACACAAAAACAAAAAACACAAAAAATTAATTAATAAAATTAAAATAAAACAAATGTCCACAAAATATCAGTATAAGAATTTAAAACAAAAAACAAACATAAAACTACCAATGCAAAAAATCAACAAATGCCCAGCAGATACATTTAAAAAGATGTCAATCACGAGAGAGAGCATTATAGTATCATGGAAGAAGATACATTACAAACACCATAGACACTAAACAATGCCACAACAAACGGCAGATAAATGACAGCCTGGAAGAGCCAACACTCAAGAAAAACAACAATGTAATGAGCTATATAGAATGATGAACACTATGTACCTAAATTATAACCCATATGGGGTTGAACCAGGTATCCCTTGCACATGACAAACATCAGTTTTCAAGTGCAGGGTTCAAAAACCAAACCAAATTCATAATGCACTCTTACAGAAGCTGAAAATGGTTTTGTTTAAATTGATTTAATAAAATCAGTTAGGGTAAATAAAATACTAGCAATAGAAATTATTATTTTTCACTTTTATTTATAATGATTGATGTGACTGTTTGAATAAAAGCTTTTTGCTAGACAGCAACAAAGAGAAAATCCATTGCGACAAAATACATAGAGAAACATTACCCATGCAACACCTGGACCCATGCATACACAGATGGGTCAGCAACAAATGCAACAGAAAATGGAGGTGGAGGTTTCTTCCTGACCTTAAGTACTGGTGCACAAAAAAAAGCTGTCAGTGGCAACAGGACAATTCTCAAGTAACTTCAGAACAGAGGCAGAAGCCTTGAAAACTGCAGCAGAGGTTATAATGACAGACGAAAGCACAGAGAGACAAGTTGCTTTCTTTTCCGATGCACAGTCAGTAATTGCAGCATTGAAAAGCCAAAATAATACAGACCTGGATAACCTCAGAAAAGTGCTCCACAAACTATGTCAACAATTCAAAAGTGTTGTGATCCAATGGATTCCATCTCATTGTAACATCACCAGCAATGAAGAGGCTGACAGATTGGCAAAGGAAGGTGGAAATCTACCTCAGCCTGATGCAAGCACAACTTTCGAGGAGGCAAAGAATTTTATCAGAATCAGATACAGAAACAAATGGGATGTAGAGCATCCAGGTCACACACAAAATGATGCATACTACCAGCTCAACAAAAGAGAACAAGTGGTAATCTTCAGACTCCGCACTGGCCATAACAAATTGAGATACCATCTATTCAACAAGCTAAATGACTGCTGAACATTTGTTTCAAAGTTGCCCAACATATGCGGAACAGAGAAAGAGCATATGGCTGACACCAGTACCATTCATGGAAAAGCTCTACGGAGATTCAAATAGCCTCAAACTGATTACTGCTTTCTTTGAAAGCATTCAAGTTCTCCTGTCATGTGACAACATAGGCCTTCAACAAACACATGCCAAGTTTTCCTGTCATGTGACAACATAGGCCTTCAACAAACACATGCCAAGTTCTCCTGTTATGTGACAACATAGGCCTTCAACAAACACATGCCAAGTTCTCCTGTCATGTGATAACATAGGCCTTCAACAAACACATGCCAAGTTCTCATGTCATGAGACAATATAGGCCTTCAACAAACACATACCAAGTTCTCCTGTCCTGTGACAACATAGGCCTTCAACAAACACATACCAAGTTTTCCTGTCATGTGACAACATAGGCCTTCAACAAACACATACCAAGTTTTCCTGTCTTGTGACAACATAGGCCTTCAACAAACACATACCAAGTTCTCCTGTCATGTGACAACAAAGGCCTTCAACAAACACATACCAAGTTTTCCTGTCATGTGACAACATAGGCCTTCAACAAACACATACCAAGTTTTCCTGTCATGTGACAACATAGGCCTTCAACAAACACATACCAAGTTCTCCTGTCATGTGACATCAGCTCAAGTTCTTTCCATGTCTTCAATATTTTCCCTTCTGTCTCCAGTTCTCTTCTCCGTGTGTTCTTCAGTCTGCCTCTACTTCTCTTGCCCTGGGAATTGCAGAACAAGTACTGCCTTGTAATGCTATCAACAGGTTTCCTCTATGTGTGTCCAATCCATCGCCAGCGTCGTCTTCTCATTTCTTGTTCCACTGGTGCTTATTTAGTTCTTGTCATCAACGCCATGTTGTTGACCTTGTAGTACCATTTCAATCCTTCTATTCTACACAATTACTAAATTTATTGAATTATAAAAGTTAGTTGCTTATCCTTCACAGGACGTGGCAATCAACCCCAGCTTTTATTGGCTGTTTGTGATTTTTCTAGGCAATTTTTTTCATTCAGTAGTTTGCCATTGCTTTCTGAACGGTACGGCGCTTATACCATTGTTAAAAATCCACATAAAGCGATCTGCTACCAAACCGCCTGCAGCAGGTTTCGAACCTGGTATATCTGGATTATGAAACTGCATTCCTATCCATTAGGCCACAGACGCCGACTATTGAATTATACTTTCATTAAATAAAACAGACGATTGGACTTTCCAACAGATCATAATTTAAACATTTATTGTTGTGAAGAAATAACATTATAACATATATTATTAAAACATTAGTCAAGAAGGAAAGTTATCTGCTTTAGATTAAAATGATCAGTGACTGCTTAACATACTTAAAGAAATGTTAATCCAAGATTGACTGGATAAAGTCAAGACAGATGTTTGACTGAGGGAAGTTGTGTTGTAGGGAGGGGGGGAAAGAGAATGGCTAGGAGGGAAAGAAAAAGGAAGAAGGTGATCTACAAGATGATTACCAGACATGTTTGAGTAGAAAATGTTCAGAATAAATCATGGGTTTTGTTTAAAACAAATACACTTGCACTTACACATGCACACCAGAATTCAAGAAGTGAAGTTTCTGAAGGAAAAAAAAAAAGAATATGACCATTTGGAAATAAGTTCTTCTAGAGAAATTGCAAAATTGAAAAAAAAAGAAAAAAAAACGAAAGAAAAAAATGACACTTGCCAAATTTTTCTCTATCCTACGCTTTCCCTTACAAGAAAGAAAGAAAATGGCTGGAAAAAAATATTTATCATTATAATATACTTGTATATTTTTTTTAAAAGACACAAAACCCTTTCTCTGCTTCCATCTTTATAAAAATAATTAATTATTCTCTAACCTGGAGTTGCACCTCTCCTAAGACAACCCCCATAGATAACGGACCACAGGTTACTTCCTCTTTCAAGGCCAAATGTGCCTTCTTCACTTCCAGAAACTGTTGGTATACCAGGCGAGTCATGAGATTCACACTTGCAAGTGCATCCTTCAACGTGTTCCTTTCTCTGCCATCAATCTTAGACTCCCCCAGATAAAACTCTGTTGTCTTACGTTCCAGCTGTGAGCAGTATGAAGTAAAACATTTGTTTTGTACAGTCTATAGAACAGACAGTGTGAGTTGAAAATGACATAGTTGAAAAACATAATATTTACAGGTATAATCTCAACTTCATTTTTTATGTATTAAAAACATATAATATGAACTTTATTTTAATACTTACAAGACATATATCTTCTTCTTCAAGTACTATGCCTAGTGGTGTAGAAGATCATAGCTCTTCACAAATTCCTGTCTCCAGTACAATTTATCAGTTCCGCTGTTGACTTCTTTCTATACCACAATGTCAAACTGTCCAGTAGTTTCTCTCTTTGTCTTCTCCTATCTCTTTTTCCTTCAATCTTACCTGTTGTTACGATATATTCCAGCTTTCCTTGTCTCATAACATGCCCAAAAACAGTGGACTGCTTTTTTTTAACTTGTTAAATAAGTTTCCTTTGCGCATTGGCCTCTTTCAGGACATCCTCATTACTCTTTTTGGCTGTCCATGGTGTTTTTAACATTCTTCTGTAAAACCACATCTCTGTTGCCTCTAGTGCCTTCCCTACTTGTTTACTAATATATCATATATTTTTTAAATATTTATTGGAACACATGAACAGACACTTACAATAATGAACTTCATTAAGAACAGAGACTTACAATAATGAACTTCATTAAGAACAGAGACTTAATCTACTTACTTACTTACTTAGTCGTTCCCCTTCTACCGTGAGGTGTAGAGGTTTGGAAGAGAGAGCGCCAGACTATCCTATCGGCTGTCTTCCTCCTGGCCTGGTTCCATTCTAGTCCTCGATCCTTCAAAGATTGTCTAATGTTGTCCTCCCAGCGGACTCTGGGTCGTCCTCGGGGTCTGGATCCTTGGCTCTTTGTTTCCCATGCGTGTCGTGGTATTCGATCTTCTCCCATTCTGCAGACATGGCCAAACCATCTTAATTGGGACTGTTCTTCTTGGGTCTGCAGGGGGTAGGATTTAAGGCCTTGACGTATCGTCTGGTTGCGTACCATGTCTCTTCTTGTTACTTCAACCACCTTCCTCAGATACCTCATTTCTGAGGTTTGGATCTGGCTTTTATGGGTTGTAGTCATTGCCCATGACTCACATCCGTATGTCAAGACTGGGACATAGGTGGAGCGGTATACAGCCATCTTCGTTTTCTTACCAACCTCTCTCTTGCTGAGGAATCCTCGATTTATGGCCTGAAAAAGTCTCCCAGCCGCTGCTTTTCGAGTGGCCAACTCTTCTTTGATGCCTCCCTTTCGGTCTATAATAGCTCCGAGGTATTTGAAGTGGTCGACCTGCTCCAGGACCTGTTCTCCCAGCTTAATATGATGTTTTCTTTCTTCTCGTGATATCACCATGGATTTTGTTTTAGGGCTGCTTATGACCATCCCTCTCTTCTCCAGCTCTTCCTTCCAGACTTGCAGGTTGGATTGGAGATGTGCCTCTGATTTGACTTAATCTAATGGAAAACAATCTCAGTTTCATTTTAAATATTCATCATCATCATCTTCTTCTTTTGTGCTCCTTACAAAGCATGGAGCTACCATTGTAGTTGGTCCCCTTGTAGGAAGCCTGTACCATTCACATACTCTTGCAGCAGTGGTTTATGTGGCAGTTTTACATGATGAGGTTACCAGCTAAGCTATTGTTTATCAGAATCAACGTCATTGCACTCCAGGCAAACCTGTAGGTGCTCAGTCTCCCTCAGCAAATGTCAAAGGAATGCTAACTGTTCCTGTTGTGTGTTGGTTGCATACATGCTGGATGCATCCTCTCATTCGTCCATCCCTGCTGGTCTTACGTTTGATGCCAAATTCCAGCAATCTTAGCCTTGATGATTCATCGATTGCAGTGTTATTCTCTGAGAGGTGATCATTAATTGCCCTCAGTATCTTTCCCATATCCATATCCAATGCACCTTCTATGGATGCTCTTAAGGCTTGTCTATCAGCTCTTTCATTGCTGCGTACCCCTGCATGACCAGGACAGTAGATCCACACCAGTTCCTGAAGATTCAAGCCTTCTATGGAGGTTTTCCATTCATGCCGTAGCCATCCGCTTTGGACCTTCCAAAGCATGGATTGTGAGTCTGACACAATAACCGCCCTTGTTAATGAAGTCTCAACCACCTTAATGACAACCACCTGAAGGCTGCAGTAGCTACCTCTACCTCCAATCTCATGCTGGAGGTTGTTGTTATGTAAGCCCCACTATGTTCAGCAATGATTCTGCCCTTTACTCTAGCAAAGAAGCCCCACCCTGATTTCTCACCATGGATTACAGACCCATCAGTGTACACAATGGCATCATCACCCCCAGCACGATCATTTATTATTTGCCAGCCCCATCTACAACCTCATATTAGTCACCATGTATGACATGCCTGAAGAAGCAGTAGTCGTAGTCTTTCTTTGTCTCATCGGAGACTCCTGTGAGCTACACAAGGCTTTTTGAAGATTGCTACAAGTGAATTGCAGCCAAATGTGGATCAAGTAGATCAAGAAATTCAATTGCACCAATCTCATTAACTTAATGATGAGGACATTATTATAGATACTCTTCCCCACATGTTTGCCGAGGATCTCTGAAGAGACAGAAGAAAGAATAAAAACATTGCACCCTCATTGGTGCAAATATGTGCAAACCTCATGACATACAAGGTGACTACCATGAAGTTGTGCATGTGGCTGGCAACCTTATCATGTAAAACAGAAACCATGTGAATACTTGGTGCAGGCTTCCAACAAAAGGATCAGTTGCAGTAGTGGTTCCATACTCTGTAAAAAACGTAGATGACAATGATGACAGAGAAACTGGACTATAAATTTAAAGCTGAACTCTGACCTCTTTATCTTCAAGTACCATGCCAAATGACATAGGTGATCAGTTCTCCCCACAAACTCCTATCCCCATTGCAGTTTATTAATTCTGTTTTGACTTTTTTCAGCTATGAACAGATCAGAACAAACTGTCATTCTGCACCTCAGAACAGGACATGACCGACTCCACAGCCACATGTATACAAAATTCAAGATTGGCAATTCAGCCATGTGTACATGTGAACTACAGTGAAGTTTATACAAGAAACAACCCAGGCTTCTTTCCTCTCATAGTATGTCCATATATAATGAGTTTCTACCTTCTAATTTGAGTAATAATTCTTCTTTGCACATTGGCTTCTTTCAGGACATCCTCATTACTCTTTTTTTTTTTTTTTTTAGCTTGATTTGGTATTCATAACATTTTCTGTAAAACCATATCTCTGTTGCATCCAAGGATTGTCTTGTTTAACAACTAATTGTCCACGACTCCCACACATATGTTAGAGTTGGTTCTATACAACACTGAACAGCTGTATTTCTACTTTTGAATGCAAACAATGAAAACAAAATAATGAAAAGTAGTTCATTTCTATCTCACTGTTAATTTAAACATCTTTTTTTTTTTTAATTTTTAAATGTACCAAGTCATATTTACATTGCTCTTATCATCTTACTTATGGCCCTCCAGTGGTTTGATGAAAGTATAATGTATTCATCATCATCAACTTCCTTCAGGTTCCTTACAGAGCATGAAGCTATCACTGCAGCTGGTCCCGCAAGAAGCCACAACTAAGCATTCACATGCTCTTGCTGTGATGGTTTCTGTGGCAATTTGTTTGACATGATGAGGTCGCCAGTCACATGATTAAAGCTCATACTAGTTGCCTTATACAACATGCCTGAGGGTACAGAAGCCCTATTCCTTCTTTGACTCTTCAGAAACCCGAAGGAACAACATGGGGCATATAAACATATATATGTGTGTGTGTGTATGTATGTATGTATGCAAACACGCATACGGATGGACACGCACATGGATGGACACACATATATGCCTACATGCACGCACATGCACGTCCATGCACATACACACACATTTACATATATATATATTTATTTTTTTTACTATGCAAACGAAATACACAGAAAGGTCTTTCCTTCCCAAGATTTACCTCTTGCTGCAGATATTGAATTTGGTCTCCAACAGATGAAATTGAAATCCCGCCAATATATCCACTGTCTCCCAGAATATCACTGCTGCTGTTTCCTGAGGTTTGGTGTGCAGGATAACTGGAAATGCTCTTGACTGATGTAGTCATCAAGTCAGATGTGTCCACGCCAAGAATTAATAATCTGTCACGAAGCTGAGCGTTTTGCTTTCGTAGTTTCTGCAGAAACACAGTACAGATAGAAATTAATAGCAATTTATGGGGGTTTTATGTAATGGATGAAATGATGTGAAAAATTGTGTTTATATTTTACAAAGAGTGGTGTTGGAGTGGCTAAGAGGTATCGCATCAGCCTATAATTCTAAAGGTACCGGGTTCGCTCTCTGTAAAGGGAATATAATTTACAGAAATTTTTTCCAGAACCAGTGGTTCCTAATAAGGTCATACTCCCCACTGATCCCCTGGGTAGTGAGATCCCCTGGGTAGTGAGATGTGAGATCCCCTGGGTAGTGAGATCAGATACCTAGCCTTCTTGGATAAGGGCGAAACAATAGGAGGTTTCGTGTGCAAGTTAATAATCCCTCAGCAGTTCAAAATCATAAAGAGTAGGCTATACGGCTGCTGCCCTGGCAAAATTTAAAAATTAGGAAACCTACCCACCACAAAAATATTTATAGAATATGTGATTCCTGTATACACACATTGAGATTCTCGTCAGTGCTACCAGAGTTTGTGCACTGTGCTGAGATCCTCCTTGTGTGATCTAAGGGAGGAGATCGGAACACTCATTGAGTTGTTTGTGTGTAATGAAGATGGTCCTTAAAATCAAACCAAACCAAACATTATCTTCTCACATGCAGAGAACTAAAGACAGAGAGAAGAACATACAATCATTTAAGGGAAACAACCTTAATGTTTCTCATAATTATGTTAAGAATGACATTGACTACTGTCCCTTGTAGCTCCCTGAGAGTCTCTGAGGAGACAAAGAAAAATTAGGGCAATTGCTCCCTCAGGCATGTCTTAAGAGGCGACTCATATCAGCTTGTGCATGAGGCTGGCAACCTCATCATGTCAAACAAGTTGCTATAGAAACCACAACTGTAAGGTCACATGAATGCTTTGGTGCAGGCTACCTGGAGACCAGCTTCATAGGTGGCTCTCTGCTCTGTAGGGAGCAGACAAATAGAAAGGAAAATGATATGGACAGCTTTGATAAATAAAAAAATGCTTGAGAAAAGCTAATTTTAAAAGGGAAAGGATTCTGTTAAAAGCCCATTGAAGCATATTGGGAATATGGTGTTAAGCCAATATTTTCTTGACCATTAGCACACTAGGGGTGAAGTGGTCAGTATTTTGCTGGCTGCCTTAACTTTCCCACTCTGGTACCCAATTCATGAGGCTGGGTCGACCCCGGAACCGTCTGCGGTCTAAAACATCCTTATTCAGCCGGGGATCGAACCATGGACCACCGAGCTAGGAAGTCAGTACACAAACCACTGTGCTACCATGGCTCCTCTAATTTTAAAAACCAAAACATAATCCCAAAGATAAGGAAAAAAACAATGAACATGTCTTTGACATGTAGTGAGAAAAAAGAACATGAAGGAATTTACGTTAAGAGAAGTAGAAAAAAAAGGCAGTCCTTTAACAGATACTGCCGTAGGGAAGTGAAATGTTATAATAATAATAGCCCCTTCAGTCATAACTGACTATGGGAATGCATCCCTGAGGTGACAGCTCTCAACTGCTTATTTTCCTGGTGACATTTTCTCCTCTCTTCTGTTTGTTGTGTGAGTTTCTTTTTGCTCAATCTGAGGTGGCGCCGTAGATAGCTTCGCCACTTGGTGCGATCGGCAGCTTCATCCTCCCATGTTGCTGGATTTATGTCCAGTGCCCTCATGTCTCTCTTGCACACATCTTTGAACCTCAGCTGTGGTCGCCCAACTGTTCTTCTGCCATCTGCTAGTTGGCCATAGAAGATATCTTTTGGGATGCGACCATCTGCCATGCGGCAGACATGGCCAAGCCAGCGTAGTCTTCGCTGTCTAAGCAGTGTATACATGCTTTGAAGGCCAGCACGTGACAACACCTTGACATTTGTCACTTTATCTGTCCAAGAAATGCCAAGGATGTGGTGCATGCACTGTAGATGGAAGGTGTTAGGAACTTCACTATAGAAGTACTAGATCATGGAGACAGACATGAAGGGGATGAAGAAGAAGACATTGAAAGACCTGGAGCTGATGGCACAGGACTTGGCTTAAGTTTTTCTGAAGACCTTTGCTCCTTGGAGAGTTGAAGGGAGATGAGTGAGATCATGTGCAGGAAGCTGATACTTAGGAGTCATGACTCAAGTGAGCTCGGCCCCCTCCCCACCCCTTTTTTCTTAGAGTGTAAAGAAGGTAAAACTAACGCCATGGCATATACTGCAGTAGAGGAGTTAGAAACTTCATATACTAGGTCCAGCTGTATGAGGCAGGGTGACCAATTCCCTTCCTTGCTGTCTATGCCTTTCCTAACTCAAGACAGTCAGGTACCCATTTACAGCTGGGTTGGCTGGAGAGTGACACTACAAAGTTTCAATCCTGGAACCCCGGTAACTTTGAAGGGAGGGGTAAGCACTCTAACCACTCAGTAAATCGGCCGCTAAAGAGAATTAGGATAAAACACAACAAACAAAGATGAAGGTTAGCTTGTGCATAAATATATCCTGAGATCTCCATAGGGACATAGCTGGTTCCACTTTGGCATGTCGTGTAAAAAAAAACACTGATAATGTAACAATTACCTGTATTTCCAGATCCAATGTGTGTTTAACTCTTTTAATCATTGCCAGTTCTTTTTCTGTGTCTGTCGTGCATGATTCCAGCTGAGGACAAGAACCAGCATGAAACAAAATATGCAATTAATGCAAACCCACAGCACAAATAAGGTATGTTTGTCAATTTTACAAATAGACAAGAAGAACAAAATACAAAATGTTTTATAAAGCTCTTTGTAAGTATATACACCACCATCCTCCACCTTATTAAGAACATGACAGGTATGAGAGACTACCCATTTTGGGACAAAGGTAAAAAAAACATACTCATACTTCCGCACATTTTGACACTTAATTTAATCTGTTTACACTATTTGGAAATACAAAATGATGCCATGGCCAGGTGTCTACAATTAAAAATTATTATCTGGAATTAGCAGCATTGTATATTCTAATTATAATCATTCAGAGGTTAAACAGATAAATTTTTTCAGAAATAAATAAAAAATTGTACAACAATCATAGAAGAGGTCAACAGGAAAATAATTCTGTTTTTTAAATAACTAAAGCTACAGAATTATCAAAGAACGGAAAATGATTGAAAAGACTAACTAAAATAAATTGAATTAACTTAAAATCAAAGCAAAATAAATATTAATAGCTGTTAAGTTTAAAACCTATTAAAAGCTTTCACCAGTTTAAAATCTTTCATTAATACACAGCATCTAAGAGAATGGCAAAATCTTTCAGACTGACCTAGAAAACCTCTCTTGAAATCAAACTAACCTGGTATGACAGTTCAGACTGCTCTGCAAGATCTTCATTTGTATCATAGTCCAATGATCCCAGACCACTGGTTTCAAAATCTCCAATCTGGGGAGATTGACAGGTAATCAGAAACATACTGCATAAATATAAATTAAGATACAGTAGAACTCCATTTATCCGAACCCCAATTATCCGAACATCCAATTATCCGAACACTTTTTCGAGAAAAAAAAAAATCAGGCGCCACCAGTCATGCTAGACTACATTTTTTAATCTTTTCATGCTGCAAGCTTCAAATGTGTGCGAACAATTTGTAGAGGATGGAATGGGCTAATGGTCGGTCGCTTACGTACAGGAAGTCAGTTAGATCATAAAGTCATTTAATATCTGGTTTACCAATCTAGTGTACGTGTGCGTTCTAGGCAGAACACTGGCTAAACAGACAGTTCAACTTAAAATAATTGTGTCTGCTACTACAGCAGAATAATTTTGGTATGCAAGTATTTCTCTATGCGATATGGCATCTTCCAGAAGGCCTAAAGCATATAAAGGGAACCACAATGTTTTGTCAATTGAAACGAAAAAAGAAATTATCAAGAGACTAGGAAAAGGTGAAACTGTGTCTTCACTTGCGAGCATTTTCAGTGTTGGGAAAGCTACCGTCTCTGACATCAAAAGTAACAAGGATAAAATTATGAGTTTTGCATCGAAATTGGATAGTGAAAATGGGTCGAAGAAACGTAAACCATGAGAAATGCGAAAGATTTGAAATTGGAAGAGGCTTTGTATATATGGTTTGTGCAAAGACGAAGCAAAGGGGAACTATCTCTGGCTCTCTATTGTGTGAAAAGGCACTTCAGTTCAACAATCAACTTGATTGTCCTCCTGACTTTAAGGCTAGCCAGGGATGGTTAAGAAACTTTAAATCTCGTCATGGCATACGAGAATTGGAGATTCAAGGGGAATCTTTATCTAGCGATGCAACTGCTGCTGAAAATGTTAAAGAAACATTCTTGGCTTTTTTGGAAGAAGAAGGTTATTCACTCGATAATGTGTATAATGCCGATGAGACTGGCTTATACTGGAAATCATTGCCTCAAAAATCACTTGCATCTCAGCGCGAAGCAGCTTCCCCTGTGTTTAAAAAGTGCAAAGAGAGAGTAACAATTTTGGTAGCCGCGAGTGCCAGTGGAAGTCATCGTTTACCGGTGCTAATGATCGGTAAAGCCAAAAAGCCACGTTGTTTAAAGAATGTGACATTTCTCCCATTGTGCTACAAAGCACAGAAGAGTGCTTGGATGAATAGTGAAATATTTCTTGATTGGTATACAAATCAGTTTATCCCAAATGTGAAGAGATTGAGAGAACAAGAAAAGAAAACTGGAAAAGTAATTCTTCTACTGGACAATGCACCATCTCATCCAGAGACGGATACATTGAATGCAGTTGATGCAAATTTTAAAGTAATTTTTCTGCCTCCCAATGTAACAGCACTGATTCAACCAATGGATCAGGGTGTTATAGCAAAGCTTAAAAAGATGTACAAGAAGGAAGTCCTGCGTCGTTTATTGTTGGCTGAAGATGAAGAAAGTGTGGTGGCGTTTTCCAAAAAGCTTAATCTCAAAGACTGCTGCTATATGTTAGCTGATGCTTGGACCACCCTGTCACAAGATAATCTCAACAAGGCTTGGAATAGATTGCTTGGGAAAAAAGGAGGAAATGAAACTACTGTAGTGGACACAAATGATGATTGTATAAATGAAGTTGTGGAACTGTTTCAAGCAATGCCCGGATTTTCGGCCTGTGACAAAGATGATGCACACATGTGGCTCAAAGATGATAATGATTCTGGTTTTCAGTCTTTGAATGACGAAGAAATTTTGTCTTTTGTGCAAGAAGAAAACCAAATACATGTAGTGACCGATGATGAAGACACCTTGGAAGTACATGATGTACTTGTAGATTATGAAGAAAACCCAAAAATTCGACCAAGTCCTGAAGAAGCCTTTATAGCACTAGAAACAGCGATGGCTTGGTACGAGCAAGAAGATGACAGCTGTCCTACACAGATTCTGCTGTTGAAGAGAATGCGGGACTTTGCAGCCAAAAGGAATCTATCCAGTTTGGTGCAAAAGAGGATTCCTCATTATTTTAAATAGTGGGTTACATCTGTGTAAGTACATTTATACGTAAGTTGCGCCTGGTTTTGAATCGTTTGTAATGTTATTTTGAAAACATTTCTCTTTAAAAAAAAAAAAATAATTAATACAAGTAAAACATGCACTGCAGTGTAATGACAGATTTTGGTGATACAGTGATCTAATACAGTGTGGGTATTATTATTACAGTACAAATAAATATGATTTATAGTGTAATTTCCTTGTGATGGTTAATTATTTTTAGAAATGTGTGTACATGTACTCGATAAATTATGTAATCCAATTATCCGAACATTTGATTATCCGAACGATGCTCGGTCCCATGGGGTTCGGATAAATGGAGTTCTACTGTACAGACAATGTGCACATGCACCATCATACAAGCATCCTTACCTACATGCATGCACATGCAAACATACATAAATATTTTTAATTTATAAATATGCTGACCGGTTCCCACAGAAGACAAAAAAAAATTACAGAGCCCTCTGCTCCCTCCAGTCATATCTTAAGAGGTAACTAAGGTGAAGCTATGAGTGGGACTGACAAACCACCATGTAAAACAAGTTGCTACAGAAATGACCACAGCAAGAGTACATGAGCTTCGGTCAGGGGTTCAACTGTAGATGTGGGCTCATACTCTTCAAGAAGCCAGAATGGGAAGTACAGTACACCTTATAAACAAATTCTTTAAAAATTATTGTAAGTCTATTAGAGGTTTATTTTTCAAAACAGACATAGCATAATGGAAGGACATGATCACTAATATCAATATCAACTTAGACAAATATCAGTGGAACAAGAGGAGCAAGCAAGATAAGCAGATAAGTGCAAAAATAAAAGAAGTAGAAACAGACAGGATACAATGTTAGTCATCAGTTAGTATCCCAAGGTAATCCTTGCTTTAAATTCCCCTCAAAGAAAGACCCCAAAAATAACGGAGAATAAAATCTGATGCAGAAATCAGAAAGAAGGTGAGGACATGGAAAGAAATGTCCAGAAAAGGAAGATTTTAAAACATATGGTTAAATGTTTGTGCTCCACACAAAAACTGAAAGCTTGAAATAGTTAAAAAGTTTTGTTGGCAACTTCATGAATACTCTTTAAAACATTCACCATTTCATATTCATTAATTTCCATCCTTCTCTTCGTAATCAAGAAAATAGCTCGATGTTCTAGATCTCTATGTTAGTAGTCCTGTATATAGTAGACTTACTTTGCGTAGAAGCACATCTTTTTCTTTTTGGAGTCTGTCTATTTGGTCTAGCAATTTCTGTATTGGGCTGGGGTGTTTCCGGCCACCAGGCTGATATATGTCACAAGCACTGACGTTCCCTGTAGTATAATGATATATATAGTTTCATTTATATCCTAATTTATATACTATGAGAATGACATAGAGAGAGACAGAGAGAGAGAGAGAGAGACAGACAGACAGACAGACAGACAGACAGACAGACAGACAGACAGACAGAGGTTAAGAAAGTTGAACATCATCAGCTGCCATCTCCACATCGAAGATCGGTTGCAGTGGATCTCGTGTCTTCTCTCTCTTGTCGTGATCGTACAATCTGATGCACTTGTCTTCTCTCTCTTGTCATGATCGTACAATCTGATGCACTCTGTCCTAGCCAACTCTTGAATGTTATCTTCCCACTTACAGCAATGTCTTTATGTTGCACGTTTGCCTTCAACTCGTCCTTCTATTATGGTTTTCAGCAAGGTTTTTATGTCTTTATATTTAGACAAAAAATTTGATCTGTCAAACTTTGATCTCCTTCATTAATTCCTTTTTCATTCCTATCTTATCGAGGACCCCTTTATTTGTGTTCTATTTCCATAACACGTGCGCCATTCTTCTACATATCCATATCTCAAGGTCCTTAATTATGTTTTCCAACTGCCATGTTAGACGGCACATCACGAGACTGGAAAAAAAAACATGAGACAAAAGACACATACAGTATAGGAATTTGAGAGCAACATATACATAGACAGGTGCAAAAGTATCTTCCCCCCCCCCCCCCTCCCCGCCAGCCCATCCCCCCTCAACCACTTAGGGTTGTCAAAAAGGGGTAGGGATGTTCAAATCTTTGTGACAATTTGTTGGGCGTTATTAAAAATGTTATGTCACACAAAGCTGTTGAAAACAGGAGATTATTTCAGCTTTAGGGAACAGCAGTCTTTCACTGTCGATGTTAAAGAAAAAGGAAAAACCATTAATTTATCAGCTCTGCATAAAGCAATCTTTCACTGCCGATTTTAAAGAAAATGGGTAACCATTAATTTCTCAGCTTTTGGCTACAGCAGTCTTTCACTGCCGATGTTAAAGACAAAGGAATACCATTAACTTCTCAGAACTACGTTGATCGTTAATACATTTCAGTTCCCCATAGAGCGCAGGTCCTTAATAAAACACGCCAAGCTTTCCTGTCTTGTGCCATCTGTTCTAGGTCTTTCCATGACTTCTGTATATCTGTAAAATTTGTCTCTAGATCTCTCCTCTGTGTGTCTTTTTGTCACCTTCTGTTTCTTTTGCCCTGGGAATTCCTGAACAGGGACTGCTTTGCAATGCAATCAACTGGCTTTCTTAATGTTTGTCTCATCTAACGCCAACATCCTCACTTCACTGCCTGTGTTTATCTGGCTCTTTTGATCTGTTCCTCATCACTGATCTTGTCTTACCATTTCAACCTTTTTCTGAGCATGCACCCATTTAAGGAAGTCTGTAACTACTTGTTGTCATTTTTGCTGTTCTCCATGTTTCACAGCCATGCAATAGGACAAACTTTGCATTTGAGTTGAAGATTCTTATTTTTGTGTTGGACTTTATTTATTTTATTTACTATATATTTCCCAAGCCAATGAAAGCACCTCTTTCTTTCTCTGCTATGTAGCAGATATTTTGTATTTTCAAACATTCGTACACTCCTCTCACTGATAAGTCGTCATGTCTGTTTGGTTACCCGTTCATCCCTGCTTTGCAAAGAACGGCTGAGATAATAATTAATCGACAACCATGTTGGTTAATATCGGGAGTGGCCGACATCAGACTACAGATTAACACAAAAATCGCACAGTGCATTTGTTTAATTGCTGATAAGGCCAGGGTGCATTCTTTGCCAAGATGGTAAAGAGACGGACTGTGTGTGCTCAAGCGACAAAGAACGAGATTACACGTCTGTGCGATACATTTAGGACAGACATGCATGACATCACTGTTTCCGGCACACATTGTTACAAAGACATTACTTTATATTAAAGTAATAATAAGTTATTTGTAAACATTGCGGAGAGAGGATCGGATGTTTTCATTCCATATTTGGGAGACGTGACCTTTTGCATCACGCATATTATTTCAGGAGGAAATAATTTTGAAATTACCCCACTAAACACGCATGTTTGAAACGATTGAAGCTTTCTTAGCATCGTAACAAAACTAATGCGGGGGAAGAAGGGCCATACAAACTGACATGTTTTGAAAGTCTAGTTCACTGTGAGAAGCCGCTTGCCAAGACGAAACCAGGAAAAGGGCATCTGCCAGTGCCTTAAACCTACTTCTCTGAGCAAACAGTCTGTGAGCCAAGATTGGCGTAAGTTGTACTTTTTACATTTTATATTTTTCATTACCAACATGTGAACTAATATGTATATATTGCCATAAGAATATTAATATGTGAAAAGTGCTAGTGGATGTCCAAGTAATTTGAGGCTGGCAACCTCATCATATAGAATGATGATTTCATGAACCACCACTGCAAGGGCTGGTGACTGCTTTATTGCAAGTTTCTTACAGAGAACTAAAAGCATAGATAGTCCCAAGTTCCATATGCAGCAAGGAAGGAAAGATGAAAGAAATGATGTACATTCTAATTATAATTTCTACATTTTCAATCCAGTGTAAATTTCTGTGTAAACATATTCACTTTACAATTAATGAAAGTTTCAAAGCTTTTCAATCAGTGTAGATGTAAATGAAAACATATTCAATCTGTATTGTGAACACTTTTCAATCGGTGTAGATGTTAATGTAAACATATTCTATCTATACTATTAACTTTTTCATTTAAATGTAAAGTAAATATAAAAATATTCAATTTAAATGTAAAGAATGTTTTCTCTCGAGAAAATTTAATTTAATTCTCATCGAGGGTAAAGTCTGAGGTAGATGGGATGGTGGAATAGGAGAAAGGGCCCCATAACTATGTGTCGGAAAATGCAATACTCAAGATGGCGTTTTGTTTCTATTCTTTTACCTTAGTTGTTGGTGGTACCAGTTGACGGTACTATCTCTGGAACAAAAAGGGAACCAGTGGCCTGTAGTCAAAGCTAGATACCATCATCAGACGGGGCTTTAAGACGAGGGACCAATTTCGTAGACACTCCCTGACATTTCTGGGAACGTGCTGCACCCTACAACCTTGACCAGCGATGAGCGGGATCAGTCTACCAAGAACCAAACCATCAGCAGGAGCAGAACCGTCACGGACAGCTAATTAACACATAAAAGCTGCCAAGTGACCTCCTTTAAAAACTAACCTTCCATCACAACAGTGATGATAAACTTTTTTTTGTTATAAATAATTATTCATTTCTTTAAAACCTTGTTAAAACCTAAATGACTATTAAATCTGTTATTTGTAAATATACAAATTTAACGTCGATTTAATCATATTGAGTGTACTGCATGTTTGTCTCAGTCAATTTACTAAATACACTCTAAACAGAGCTATACCAGAACAATAAGAATTCCACTGAGTAAATCAGTAATAATTGCTTAATTCTTCATAAAAGGAAGGCGGATCAGATAAAAGTTAACAATTGCCCTGTCTATGCAGCGTTGTTCTTGACTTCTGAAATATCTTATGAAACTCCCTTGAGATAGAAGCATCATTATCCTTCTATCTACAACTCTGCCAAGAGTAATCTTGTGCGAAGATAGACACATTTGAAGACCCATATTAGATACTCTTGAGTATTGTGCCACTGTTGGACCACTACTGCAAAACAGGGGAGGCAATTCCGTGACACTTGTGCCATCCCGACCTTTAGTTCGCCAGTTTACTTTTCTATTGCTATTTCTGGGAACTATTTCACTATCTAACATCCATCTCGGAGTTGTTTTTATAATTATGTCAATATCCATTGAAAAGAGGAATGGCCACAATAGGCATCCCTGTCGCAATCGATATTTAAAAATGCTCAGTAAGTTGTTCTTAATGGAGAATTTGATATGTCATGTCCTCATTTGTTTTCTTTACTAGGTTAGTGAACTTAAAGGGGACTCCATAATGTATGGTCGGTTTTCAGAGCGAATCTCAGTCTACTTTTTAATCGGAGGAACTTTTCTTTTTGTTTGTCCCATTAATAGCATTACATTTTCTACATTGGAAGATCTGGAATATGCAGATGACATTGCACTGCTAGCACATTCCCATCAACACATCCAGGAAAAAACGGATAGACTTAATAAGTATAGCCAGCAGGTGGGCTTGAACATCAACCTAAAGAAGACAGAGGTCATGACGCTCAATGTGAGCAACCCTGAGCCCATATCAGTAAGGAATCAGCAATTGGAACAGACAGATGCCTTCACATACCTAGGATGCATAGTAACACCAGACGGCGGAGCAAGCAAAGACATCAACAACAGAATGAACAAAGCAAGAACAGCCTTTTTTAGTCTAAACAACATCTGGAAGTCCTCTCAGTACAGCACAAGCACAAAATTAGGATTATATCAGAGCTGTGTGCTTTCTGTGCTTCTCTATGGCGCGGAGAGCTGAGGAGTTACAGAGAAGGAAATATCGAAATTGTCCTCTTTTCACACAACATGCCTAAGAAAATTCTCCGAATCTTTTGGCCGAATACCATCACCAACTAAGATCTGCTTACTCGGAGCAAGCAAGAGGACATGCACACCATCATAGCTGGCAGACGCTGGAGTTGGGTTGGCCATGTCCTCAGAAGAGACCCCGATGCCATCACAAGAACAGTTATGCTATGGACCCCTGAAGGAAAACGAAAGAGAGGCCGACCAAAAACAACTTGGCGGAGGACTGTGGAGGCTGAGATGCAAAGAATGAACCAGAGTTGGGGCACTGTACGAAGGATGGCCGCCGACCGAGCAAAGTGGAATCAATTTGTTGTTTCCCTACATGACGCCACCAGGCGTAATGGCCACTGACTGCTTTGACGGTCGGCGGCTAAGGATCAAAGAAGAAGATTAATAGCATTAACTGAGTTTTCTATACTTTTAAAACATACTGATCATCTTTCAGCATACTACTTGGCCACCTGACTCATCCGAAGATATTGTCATTAGATCTCTCTTTCTCTTTCTCTCTCAGATATATATACACACACAAAGAGGGAGGAAGAGAGAGAGAGAGACTGAGAGAAGACAGAGTACTGACCATCATTCCTACTTTCTAGTTCCAGTACACGTCTCTCATGCTCCAGTAAAACATTCTTCAAGTTAATTATAGTGTCTTCCTTTTCTTGGAGGTTTGCCTTGTGAACTTTCTCCAGCTGTTGCAGACGATACTTGCTTTCTTCCTGCAGTACAAATTTATAGGTTACTGAGGTAAACGTGAAGGCACATTTATACTCATACACAAAAATTGTACAAAACCAAAAGAATAAATATTACATATTTCTATATCACACCTTCATGGGAACAAATTGTTGTTACTGTTATTTAGAATCGACATCTTTGCACTCCTGGCACCATAGGTGTTCAGTTCCCCTCAGCAAAAGTCGAGGAGTATGACTACTGATTGTCCCTGTAGTTCGCCGGTTGTATACATGAATGACCGATCCTCTCATATGTCCATCCATACTAGTCTTATGTTTGATGATGTCGAATTCCAGCAGAATCCTGTTGATTCATCGATAGCAGTCTTTAACAGGTATCATTCGTTGTCCTTATTATATATCCTTTTAATCCAAATCCAGTGTCTCCACTATGGATGCTCTTGGGGCTAATCTGTCAGCTATCTCACAGCAGCGTACTCCCGCACAAGGACAGTAGATCCACACCAGTTCCTGTTAGGCTGAGGCCTCTATGTAAGTTTTACATTTCTGTCGTAGCCATTTGGACCTTCCAAATCATGGACTGAGAGTCCGATACAATAACTGTCCGGGTTACTGTAATTTTAGACAGCTATCTCAGGGATGCAGTAGCTACCTGCACCTTCATTCTCATGCTAGAGGTTGGGAAAAATTAGACGCAAAAACACAGGAAATTGATATCATCTGAAAGCTAACAAAATACTTAAATATTACCGGTAATATAAGGCGAAATACCATGCTACAAGATGGCGGCGTGGTAGGCCGCACTTTTTGTGTTGTGCATTTCATGTCGTCGTTTTGGAGTCTGCATCAGTGGTAACAGCCCTTATTAAGGCTGTATGAGTTTGTAGTGTGTTTGGCTTTTTCTGGATTATGTTGCTAAGTATTTTAAAGATGAAAACATCAAGTTTGCCTATCATGTGAGTTCGCTGTTTGTGTTGATACAAGTAGCCAAGATGGCGGTTTTGTGATGTGTCGATCGGACAGTGTTTCAAAACATTACAGATTTATTGAGGGCTATTGTTACTGCTCCAGGTACATTTTTGTATGTACCTGCAAGGATACTTGGAGAGGAGATGGGCACCGCCAAGCAAACCTCTTGCCCACTGAAATGCTATGATGGAAAGTCAACTCAGTAAAAAACGATCCTTCAGGGAACAGTCGAAGGTAAACGGAGAAGAGGAAGGCAGAGAAAATCCTGGGCTGATAACATCAAAGAATGGGCAGGACACGGTTTTTCCACACTTGTACGCATTGCTGAGGATAGAGAGCAGTGGAGGACCCTGTCTGCTGATGCTTCCACCATGGCACCCCTACGACCCATGACGGGTTACGGGCTGAGATGATGATGACCATGCTACTGCAGCTTAGGCATATCGTACTAGGTGACAAATATGAAGTTATGCATGTGACCAGCAACCTCATCACGTAGAACGAATAGCTACAGAAACCATTATTGTATAATTACACGAATGCTTTGGTACAGGTTTCATACAAAGAAACAAGATAAAGCTTATAACCACTTAAATAAATAATGAAGGAAACCTGAGTCCCGTGGATAGTAAATAAATAAATAAAGGTAATTAACAGGTACTCGTTGGACATAAAGGGTGTCACAAGACAACAGAAAAGAAAATATAAGTGATGAGCTTACCGGGAATCGAATCTAGGACCAACCAGACGGCGCCATCGCTGACAGTACATCGTGAATGGACGCTCAGCCTTTGCAAAATTGGCGGAGCGTCCATTCGCGATGTACTGTCACAGCAAGGCGATGGCGCCGTTTGGTTGGTCATAGGTTCGATTCCCGGTAAGCTCATCACTTATATTTTCTTTTCTGTTGTCTTGTGACATCCTTTATGTCCAGCTTATGACCACGAAGGTTAGGAACCCCCTAAAGGCGATAATGGACAAAATGTTATCGCTCAATATTGAAAACGAAACAAGAACAATTCTCCTATTTTTGACATTTTCATTGATTTTAACATTTTCCCTTCATTTTGACAAATCCTCCAGTTTTTAACTAACACCAAATAATATTCCAAATGCATAAAATAATGTTTCTACTTCTGTTTGTGTTCATTTATGATAAATGCTTGTAAAATATTATATTTTACGTTTTTTTTTTTTTTGCACACAACTGCCTTTTCACTATATGATAATGCATTCGATATAAGCGATTTCAATTTATGTGAGGTTTTCGCAGAAAGCAACCCTCGCATAAATCGAAAGCCGCGTGTATTACAGATTTTGCATTGCACCACCTCAACCCATCTGTTCGCATGCAACAAACCCATTAAAAAAAAAAAATCAAAGCATCCAGACTACATCGAACTAGACATGTTTACATTAGAGAACTTTTCGGTGCGTGGTTATCGAGCTGTCTTAGGAATAAAATATGTTTTCTCTGGAAGCGACGCCACACATTGTGACGGGATCTTCAAGGAAGGGACAACTGGAGAGAGAGAGAGAGAGAGAGAGAGAGAGAGAGAGAGAGAGAGAGAGAGAGAGAGAGAGAGAGAGAGAGAGAGAGAGAGAGAGAACGTGTTTGTGTGGAAAAGGGGGAGGAGGATTATGTCGTTTGAAATATAATTTTAATTTATATGGAAATAAAGGTGCGAACCTACATTAACAATGTAAGATGAAAAAAAGCAACAAGCGAGAAAACGGGACGGAAATCAAGCAGCTTCAGCCGCAAGATTACGGTAGACAGAACCAGAAAGATGTTAAATAGAGGTTTTAAGAATTATTAGAGACGTGCGCATCATTGGCGAAGCAGACGGTGGTCAGGGCAGCCAAATTCAATATGGGCGTCAGTTTGAAATACAAACACTTTAAACAATGAAGAATTAGGACAACGTTTCTCAAAGCGTGATGTCGTGCAACGCAGGATGATTTTTTGAAAGTGGTGCGAGCACGAACATTCAGAACCCCTAGGAAATATGAAGTAAACTAGCAATAACCCGTCAAACTTGACGGGTTTTTAATTAGTAAATAAATATTAGACAAACATAATGGTATGTTTTCAGGCACTCGTAAGAAATAAAGAAGTAGAACACTAGACAACAGAAAAACAACAGACGTGAGTGGTTTACCCAGGACTCGAACCCAGGACCTTCCGTGGGACAACCCCGCCTAGCTATGCAAGCGAATCACACTATCCTCCCTGCCATCTGGGCATCACAAAATGATGCTTCGATGACGGGTCACTAGTGCGAACCGCAAGACATAACACCGGAAATTTACAATGGGCAGTCCAGCCTATTAATGACGCAATCACTTCTGTTGTTCCCCTATAATACAGTATAGGTCAGTCCACACAAGACAAAGACCTTAATACTGTGTCTAATAAATGATAGTAGACTAAGAACAGTAAGTACAGGTCAAAGGGTAGGTTTTTGGTATTGTATAAACATTTATAACACCTAAGGAAGTGATGCCTAGATGGCAGGGAGGATAGTGTGATTCGCTTGCATAGCTAGGCGGGGTTGTTGCACGGAAGGTCCTGGGTTCGAGTCCTGGGTAAACCACTCACGTCTGTTGTTTTTCTGTTGTCTAGTGTTCTACTTCTTTATTTCTTACGAGTGCCTGAAAACATACCTTTATGTTTGTCTAATATTTATTTACTGTTTACAGGCCCCGAGTTTCCCTTCATTATGTGTTATAAGGGTTTTTAATTATAGTGTGCTGTTTCCGCTCCCGGATGAGCAGATAGAAGTACATTCTAAGAGTGTTTTTGGTTTCTTTCCATTATACAGTGTAATCAAACTGTTCATGAACACCGTCATTTGAACGATTTTCTTTGTTGATTGTAACTATACTGTTCAAAAAAAGAAACGCATAGCTACTGAAGACACACACATAGCCATAATTTTGACATTCAATAACTTGTTTAATTTAATGAGTTAATTGTTCAAATTGCACAAAAGAATACCTTAGGGTTCAACCAATCAATTGACAGTTGTTTTGCATCTGGGTCACGAGAGTTTTTTGGCGTACGAGCTTTCCCGTTAGTATGGTGTGTGGCCTCCTCTTGCATCGATCAGCGACTGGCATCTCCTGGGCATGGATGCGATCTGACGTCTGATGTGGGCCTGTGGGATGGCTGCCCACTCTTCCTGGAGTGCCTGGAACAGATCACGACGATTGGCTGGAGCAACGTCTCCACGACAAACACGTCTATGCAGCTCATCCCACAGGTGCTCAATCGGACTCATGTCTGGAGACAGGGATGGCCAGGGAAGGGTGAGAATGTTGTTGGCAGTTAGGAACTGCGTGGTCAACCGTGCACAATGGGGTCTGGCATTGTCCTGTTGAAACACAGACCTTTGACAACCAAAAGTGGAAGGACATGGGGTCGAAGAATTTCACTGATGTATCGTTGCGCATTCAAGCCTCCTTCAATGTGCACCAATTGACTCCTTCCGTTGTAACTGATCATTCCCCACACCATTGCACCTCCACCACCGTGCGGCGGAGCTTCATCAACGCAATTTTGGGCAAAACGTTCATTTCGCCTACAGTAGACCCTACACCGTCTATCATGACGCTGCAACAAAAAGAAAGATTCGTCACTAAGCCAGACGCGTCTCCATTGATTGTCAGCTGGCCAGGGACGATGCTGGTTGGCCCAAAGAAGTCGATTTTGGCGATGGCGGCGCGTAAGGACAGGTCCTCGGTAAAGTCGTTGTGCCCAAAGTCCAGCGTCATGCAGTCTATTCCGGACAGTTTGATCAGACACATGACGTCCTGCAGCAATGACTGGGCAGTTGAGGAAGCTGTTGTAAACCTGTCTCTGAGGTGACGAAGCCGAATAAAGCAATCCTCCGCTGCTGTTGTCACTCTGGGTCGTCCACTGCGATGCCGGTCTTCAACTGAGCCAGTGGCTTGGAACCGGTGCCAAAGTCGACTGATGGTACTCTAATGCACGTTTAGATGCCTGGCAACCTGACTTTGACTTTCGCCTGCATGCAGTCGGCCAATAGCTTACTTACTTAGTCGTTCCCCTTCTACCGTGAGGTGTAGAGGTTTGGAAGAGAGAGCGCCAGACTATTCTATCGGCTGTCTTCCTCCTGGCCTGGTTCCATTCTAGTCCTCGGTCCTTCCAAGATTGTCTAATGTTGTCCTCCCAGCGGACTCTGGGTCGTCCTCGGGGTCTGGATCCTTGGCTCTTTGTTTCCCATGCTTGTCGTGGTAGCCGATCTTCTCCCATTCTGCACACATGGCCAAACCATCTTAGTTGGGACTGTTCTACTTGGGTATGTAGGGGGTGGCATTTTAGGCCTTGACGTATCGTTTGGTTGCGTACCATGTCTCTTCTTGTTACTTCAACCACCTTCCTCAGATACCTCATTTCTGAGGTTTGGATCTGGCTTTTATGGGTTGTAGTCATTGCCCATGACTCGCATCCATATGTCAAGACTGGGACATAGGTGGAGCGGTATACAGCCATCTTCGTTTTCTTACCAACCTCTCTCTTGCTGAGGAATCCTCGATTTATGGCCTGAAAAAGACTCACAGTTGCTGCTTTTCGAGTGGCCAACTCTTTTTTGATGCCTCCCTTTCGGTCTATAATATTTATTATTATTATTATTATTCCTTTGACCGCCGACCGACCAAGCAGTCTTCGGCCACAACACCTTGCGGCGTCATTAGGGCAACAAGAAATCGTCCGTTGTTCCGTCACACCTAGCGGCGTATATTGGTACAACAGACTTTTAATTGTTGTTTCTGTGATCAATGTGACAAGCAAGCGGTAGATCAATCCGCTGTGCCCCGAACTTGCCCTCATGTGTACTCTACTCCTGTCGCTATAAAACCATTTCGCCATGTCTCCCAGACGCCCGCCCAGCCAAAATCCTTTCGGGACCGAAGGTCCTCGAAAAAGGGCAGTCTGGCACAGACACAGTTCCCACTCACTGCCTCTACTGCGCTGGGAGGACCCGGCAACCGGGACCACACACAGCCTTGAGAGGACAAAGATCGCCTTAAAGGATGCGTTCAAGATGTCGATGTTCAATGTGTTGCCGTCGCAATGCTTTGTTTTAATTAGACAGTCGGATTCCCCTGGTCCGTACCAGTTCTGAGTTGGCTGTTGAATGCCAGCCGACGCGGACGCCGCCCGAGGGCGACGCCGCATAGCTGGGGCGGTCCACGGGAAGGTTGCAGCCACGTTCCGAGCTCGGCCGGCCCGCCGGCTAGCGGCGGCGGCCTCGCCCAGCCCGGGCCCATCCCAGTCCCGCTTCGTACCCCGGCCCGACTGACCCAGCCCTCAGAGCCAATCCTTTTTCCGAGGTATTTAAAGTGGTCGACCTGCTCCAGGACCTGTTCTCCCAGCTTAATCTGATGTCTTCTTTCTTCTCGTGATATCACCATGGATTTTGTTTTAGAGCTGCTTATGACCAACCCTCTCTTCTCCAGCTCTTCCTTCCAGACTTGCAGGTTGGATTGGAGATGTGTTTCTGATTTAGCAATTGTCGCATAGAGATTATGATCAATAAATTTTCTATATTCTCTTCTTTTTTTCTACCCGTGTCCTCTATTTTATTATCACTCTTTATCCTTTTCCTGTGTTTTTCGCATTCGTACGTTTGCGACTATAAACATTACTATTTTCCCATTCAAACTTTCGCCTGGTTTCGGTTTCTCATTTAGAAACGCAGTAGATTACCTAACGTGTCAGTCTCTTGCACGAGATAATTTTAGGTGGGATTTCAGTCTATCAGACATGATGAGCAGACAAATTGTCTACATTTGCAGCTGTCACGAGAGTTTTTCGTCAGGCTAGCTCCCGGCGAAGTGTGAAATTGCCCTCTGCAGTGGAGACGGGTCGTCTGACATTCGCATCTGACATGAGCGCTTACTGTCCGATAGTTAGACGGAGGTGTGAATCGCGTCAGCCATGCTCGCTCAGAGCAGACAGAGTGTCTGGCATTTCGCCTCTGACACGCGCGCTCACGGTCAGATAGTTAGACGGAGGTGTGAAGACGCACTGGTGGCAGTTACGGCATGCGTCTAAGCTAACGTAGGTGTTAGGAGAGGGGAGAGATCGGGTTTTTGGAAATAGTAGGAGCCTTTGTCTGGTTTAAGATATTAACCAGAGTTTGAAACTTGATTGCACTCATTCTCCATTTGCAGTAGACGTGGTCACTTCGTTCTAGATACTTAAACTTATAAGTGAAATCTCTTAGTTTCGTTGTGATACCGTAGTTCTGTGTTGAGGTAAATATTATATTTAATATATCTAGATTTTGCGAGTGATTAAGTGTTAAATAGCCTATTTTATCCTACTAGTTTCTTTTGTGCAGATTGATTAATTTATAAGTCTGTTATATTCTCTAGCTGATGAGTTACAGTGGAAAACAGAATAAATTATAATTTCTAGCTTAAAATCATGTAACTATAATGAATTTAATTTAACCTGCTAAATAATCATACGAGAATAATTTTTCTAAACTAACTTATAAACGCTAGATGCCTCATGAGTGTTGACGGAATACGTATGTATTCCTAATTCATGATGATTGATTTTTATATATAACTTATTTCACGGGAAAGTTTAAACGTCAAGTCAAGCTCTACGCTTGCAGTTCAAAATGTAAGTTATATTGAGTACATAATATGTAAAATATTTCATATGTGTTTTTTTTCTTTATTCAGTGAATACTGGGGTAACCCAAACTTTGCCGGCCTTTAGTACAGAGACAAACCTGTGAGAAACATAAACATTTTATATCTTTAACCACGTGGGTTTTTCAAGTAACACCTGTCTGACAGGGCGTGTGCCTTCAGAGATAGACAGAATACCAATCCCACTAACGGGTTTTTTTAAAAGAATAAATGCTTATACTGGACCTTTGAGCCAGATCATATTTCTTCACTAACTCTAATGTACATGCTGCCTTGTGGCGAGAATAATTACAGAAAAAACATTAACTTTTCCGACATTATTTGACCAAGTGTGTGGTGAACCAAGATTATCTGTTGAGAGAAGTTGTCCACCGGTCATCTTCCTAATTAAGGGAAACCTCGTGTTCTGACACTGTGTGCCCGCTGAAACCAAAACTCTTACCTCGTGAATAAGTGACATTAACTTAAATCTGTAAAGAAAGAACGATCGCCTGAAGAGGACGCTCCCCGGACACGTTGAATGAAACCAATATCTGCAGAGCTGGGTATCCACTTCATCCACAGATAGACAGATTAAACGAAGTGTACACTAAGGCTTGCGCCAGACGGCGAACCACAGCACGATTGTAGGTAAGGTTGTGTGAGTCAGGGCCCTGATGAAAGAACCGAGTGAAAGTAGACTGAAGGATGTTCTTCGTTTGATTCACTCACTTTGTAACTTTCCTTATGCAAGATTTTGTTGCTAAACTATATTTTCCCTTAGAATAGATACTGCTATCAAAGTCAGTTCATACCTTCAAAAGGGGAAAATATTAGACCCAAATCATATGTATCTGTGACTCTTTGGGCTATCATCGTTCTCCTAACGAGACTGTGGGCTAAACATAGAGGGAAGATCATAACTGTGGGTCTATCATTTCTTGTAGAAATTCCTTGATTTGTATGACTATTTGTATATGCTTTGATGTAATTTTATGTTGGGATAGAAGTTTATATTGATAATTAAACTGCCCTTAAACTTAATCAGCGTGTTGGTCAGCTCGTTCTAGAATATCTATATAATCATTTGTTATAGTTTTCCCACGTCTGTACGTCTAACTGTCGTCTTGTATGTGCGTGCACCTGGGTGGATAGAACTATATATATGTAATATATATGTGTTTAGACTGTCTGACTCCTCTAAATCTGTCGTAGAAGATAAGTGAAAGAGAGAAGATTTCTCGATTTCAGAGACAGCTTCTATCACATTCTACCATCTCACTCGTGGAAATCTATTTCTACCATCATCTCTCACTGTGGCTATCACTCATTCTAATCTATTCAGAAGGGACCAACCCAAGTCTTAATTCTCCTATCAAAAATCTACGACAGCAATCAGGGCAACATCATCAGCAAATGCCAGCTCCGAAATATAGACCTGTCTCATCTTCCAGTACCCCAATGAATACTTTCTTGTTCTCTCCTTACATGCCTTGATGACATCGTCCATGAGGAGTATGAAAAGGTAAGGTGATAGGATATCACCTTGTCTTACACCAGTGGTGGTCCTGAACTCTTCTGACTTATGGTTTGCTGTCCTCACATAAATTCTGCAAGACTTGTAGAAGCTCTGTATAGCATGAATCAGAGGTGCTGGAATATTCTTCCTTGCCAAACAGTCCCAAAGTTTACTCCAGGAGACCCTGTCAAACGCCTTTTCCAGATCTATGAAACAAACATGGATCTCACTCTTATACTCAAGGGCCTTTTCACTCAGCTGTCTGAGTGTGAAGATTAGGTCTTGAGTACTTCGGTTTGCTCGGAGTCCGCACTGGACCTAATCCAATTGTGGCTCAGCTAGGCGTGGGAGTCTCTGCTCTAGGATTCTAGAGTAGATTTTACCAGGGACACTGAGAAGGGATATGCCTCTATGATTTTCACACTGTCGATTGTCACCCTTTTTGAAAATTGGTGTTATGATGGCAATCTCCCAATCCTTTGGTATGGTCTTGTTGTACCACGCTGCCTGTAAAACCCTTAAGAGTAATAGGTCGCATGATGCTCCCATGTACTTAACCATTTCTGGTGTTATACTATCATGCCCTGCTGCTTTACCCATCTTGATTTTCTCCAGTGCTGCCCTCAGTTCTTCCATCTTTATGTCATCTTCACCATCATTGGTTTTCTCTTCTGTGCTAGTGGTTATCATTTCTGATGCTTCACCATGCTCACCATCCAGGAGTTCTGAGAAATATTCTTTCCATCTTTCCATTACTTCCTTCGGGGCAGTAAGCAATTTGCCTTGCTTGTCCTTTATAAATTTGAAAGGGCATTGTTTTTCCTTCCTCATGTTCTTTAGGGTCTTACAGAACAATTTCTGGTTTTCTTGTGCATCTTTTCTAGCTTTTCTCCAAATTCTTCCCAGGACTTCTGTTTTGCTGCTAGCACTTTGTTCTTTGCTTCTGTTCTGAGTGTCACATATTCTCTATATTTTTCCATTTGTCCTGTTGTGTTTTTAGCTCCTAAGTATTGTTTCCATGCCATTTTCTTCTCTCTTATTTTCTCTTTGACTTCCTCTGTCCACCAAGGTGTCCTCTTTCTCTTGTTCCCAAGTCGAACTTCACCGCATGCTTCTGCAGCAGCTTTCTTTATGATATCCTTGAATTTAATCCAGAGGGTTTCCAAGTCATCAGGTCGTTCTTCTGTGTTGCTCACCGCTGCAGCCCTTGATATCTGGTCTTAATTTCTGGCTCTCTCAGCTTGTAGGTCATAATGCTCATTTCTCCCGCTCGTTTACTTGGTTTCTTGCGTGATGTTGGGCAGTTCCTAGGCTGAGCAACTCTTTCAGTTGTTCTTTTGATTGTTAGCAGGTAGTGATCACTTCCAATCTCTGCCCCCCCCCCCCTCCAGACTCTAGCATCTCGGACATATCTGAATGAGCTTCTCCGAACAATGGCATAGTCGATCACTGACTTCTCATTCTTTGTTGGTTCACATCTAGTGTATGAATGTATGCGCTTATGGGAGAACTTTGTGTTTGTAATGATCAGATTCTGCTCACTGCAGAATCTAAGGAGTCGCTTTCCATTGTCATTGAGAGTATCTTCTCCATATCTTCCGATAACTCCACCCCATCTAGCATGGTCATTTCCAACTCTGGCATTAAAATCTCCGAGCATGATAACTTCATCTAGGCAGTCATCCACTGTCCTTTGAAGCAGCTCAAAGAATTCCTCTTTGACCTCTGCTCTCTCATCCTCATTTGGCCCATACGCTATGACCAGGTTGACTATGGTTTCTCCTTCTTTTAGTTTTACGACCATGATGCGCTCCGAGACAAAGTTCCATCCCTTGATACTATCTTTTTGATTTTTGGCCACAATGCAACCCACGTCCCCTTTAGCTCTTTCAGATGTGGGTACACCACTGTAGAGCAGCGTGTTGCCATCGAGATCCATGACTCCTTGTCCTTTTTTCTTTGTTTCCGTTATAGCCAGGATTTCTATTTTTGCTTTCCTCATCTCTTCCACCAGCTCCTCTTCCTTCCCATTTATACTTCTTGTGTTCCAAGTTCCATAAGTCGTAGTCCGTTCCAGATCGCCGTCTTTAGAATCAGTCCGGTTTTCTCTCATATTACTCGTAATCATAGTTTAAAGCAAACATTAATAGACGCTATAATAACAATAATTACAAATGAAATATAACCATGTATTCTTTTCTCCCACTGTCAGTCGTCTAACGCCTCTAAGTCCAGTCTGGTTAACCGTCGTGTTTATCTCTCTATCTCCTGGAGAGTTTAAGTGTTAGTCCGTTCTACACTTTAAACACAGTCTCGTCTCAGCTATGTAGCGTCGGTGATGTGGTCCAACATTTTAATTGAAGATCTGGTTATGAAAATCGCTACGCGTTATTTTATTTAATTCGCCTTACTAGCTAGAAAAATCTAAGTGAAGTATAAGTGTTTAACTTTAAATGGCTATCACAGTAACATACTTCTAATACTTAGAACTATTTACCAGAAAATCCAGAATGAAATCTCTACGAATCACTTATAAACAATATCCAAAAGAAATGGTTTATGACTGCGCGCTAGACTCTTCAAATTCTGACTGACGACTGATGATTGGGTTTTATAAACAACAGTATATATATCATTAAATTGCTTTTCATCTTTAATGGCGCTATTTCGCACTCCTGTGTGGGACAAAAATTCAGAAGCTAGAGGTTTCAAGATAAAAGGCTTTACGTGTCGGGCTCTCATAGTTTCTCGTCTGGAGCTTTGGCCGACATCAAAAGACTTTCTGTTCTCCTAGCTAGTTTCCCTTAGAATGCCCGTGTTCCAAGATCAAAGGGGACTAGATGGTTCTAGATTTTCCCTGAGTAAACTTCAAAGGGTCTGTTCCGTCTCTCTCTCTCTCTCTCTCTCTCTCTCTCTCTCTCTCACGTGCTGTCTGTCTGTCGAGTATTATATGATTGACAGATGAGCTCGCGTGAGTTGGAACGAAGTAAAACCAAAGCGTGATTTATTTCCTGTTATGACTGACAGGTCACGAAGATTGTAAACACTGCGTTAGCCCGTGTTTAAAGAAGAGGGCGGGGACAAAAGAGTGAGCTGCAGAAGTAAAGATGGTGGGTATAATGCATGTTTTAGCTAGCAAATCAGAGAGCAGCTATAAGGTTACAATAAGCTGTCAGATTTATGTAGACTCTTTTCCATAACACGTTACACGCATACACACCCATTTACCTACACATACAGGCTTGTATATGATATGATTGTATTTTTGGCACATGAAGACGTGGTTCCGTTGTGTTATAGGAAGCACTTACTTTGTAGGTTGAAAAGTACAGTACCATTCAGTATTATCCGGTTGTATTCCGAATGTTCACCCGTGTGTTACCGGGGCCCGAAAGGAGAGCAAAGAATAGTAACACTGATCCCTGCCTTGCATGTCGTAGAAAGCTACTAAGGAGAGTTGGGCATGGGGCTGGTTACCCCATCCTGTCAAACACTTAAACCACAAAAAACTTCAACAAATATGGACAAGTCAATTAAGGAAAATAAAACACAGTCATACAAGACAGGACAAGATCCTCTCGCAGGGAGGCATATGATGCAACACAGAGAAAGCCGAAAGGAGTCTGTGTTACTGACTAACCTTCTTTCTTCTAGGAGAACTTCCAGATTTGGCACCTGGAATGTTCGGACATTAAACGAACAAGGGAAAGTAGCACACGTAGCAGCAGAAATGAGGGAATATAAAATCGAGGTTCTGGGACTGTGTGAAACAAAGTGGAAGGGGGTAGACAAGAAGAAATTCATCTGAAAATGGGGAACTATTCTCAAATTTCTGTGCTTCAAATCAACTGGCTATAGGAGGAAGCATGTTTCCACATAAGAGAATACACAAGGCAACATGGATATCACCAGACCATAGAACAGAAAATCAGATTGATCATATATGCATAAACAAGAAGTTTAGATCATCATTGCAGGATGTAAAGGTATATAGAGGAGCAGATGTGGCATCAGATCACCACCTTCTGATAGCCAAAGTAAAAATGAAACTCAAGAGATATGCAACAATGCAAAATTATAGACAACAATTTAATGTAGGACATCTAAGAAATCAAGAAACAAGAGACAAATTTGCGGTTACAATATTTAACAAATTCCAAGTGCTCCAACAGCTGGAAGATGTAGAGAATACAGAAGACTATTGGCAGCAAATCAAAACGGTATGGAATGAGACATGTGAAGAACTACTGGGGAAAAGGGAACGACAACAAAAAAGCATATATAACAACAGAAACCATCAATAAGATAAAAGACAGGAAAAACAAGAAAGCAGATTTAAACACAAGCAAAACCAGAAGTTCCAAAGCCAAGGCTCAAGAAGTGTACACAGAAGCAAACAAAGAAGTAAAAAAGAAGTATCAAAAGAGACAAGAGGAAGTATATTGAGGAGTTGGCAAGAGAGGCAGAAGATGCTGCAGCCAAAGGAAATATGAGGGAACTGTATAGCAGCACAAAGAAGCTGATAGGGAAATACAAGCAAACAAGTTGCCTCATAAAAGACAAGAATGGAAAATTGCTTAGCAATATACAAGAGCAAATGAAGAGGTGGACAGAATATTTTGAGGACCTTCTCAATAGACCAGCTCCAAAAAAAACCCCGGACATCCAGCCAGCAGAAGAAGAGCTACAAATTAACGGTGAAAGACCAACGAATGAAGAAATAAAGAAAGCCATAAAGCTTCTAAGAGATGGAAAAGCGTCTGGACCTGATGGCATTCCAGCAGAGGCCATCAAAGCAGATATCAACACGGCTACAGAGATGTTATATAAATTACTTGGTAAAGTCTGGGAAAAGGAAGAGATACCAGCAGAATGGAAGGAAGGTTATCTGGTTAAGTTGCCTTAGAAGGGAAATTTACAAGAGTGCACAAATTATAGAGGAATAATGTTACTATCAGTGCCAGGAAAAGTATTAAACAGGATTATCCTTGAGAGATTAAAAGAGTCCATAGACAAGAAACTGAGAGATGAACAAGCAGGTTTTCGACAAAACAGATCCTGTACAGACCAGATAGCCACTTTGAGAATAATAGTTGAACAAAGTCTGGAATATAATTCACCACTATACATTGGACCTGTGGACTACGAAAGGCATTTGACAGTGTAGACAGAGAATCACTTTGGAAATTGATGAGGCATTATGGAGTTCCCCTGAAGATCATTAATTTAATAAAGAAAACATATGAAGACATGACATGCAGAGTTCTTCATGAAGGACAGCTTACAGAAACATTTGGGATAAGAACAGGAGTGCGACAGGGATGCCTCTTGTCTCCATTTCTTTTCTTACTAGCAATAGAGTGGGTTATGAGAACATTGACAACACACAACAGAAATGGAATCCAGTGGACTTTGACTAAGCAGTTGGATGATCTGGATTTTGCTGATGACTTGGCTCTTCTGTTCCATAACCGTAATCAGATGCAGGACAAATTGAAAACACTCGATGAGAGGTTACAGCAATTGGGTCTGAAAATACACAGGGAAAAGACAAAGATAATGAGAATAAATGCAGGTAATGATAACAGGGTTGAACTTGAAGAAGCACCAATGCAAGATGCAGAATCGTACACATATCTTGGCAGCAATATAGACAAAGTTGGAAGGACAGACAGTGATATCAAAATAAGAATACAAAAAGCAAGAGGAGCTTTCATTGAATTGGGAAATGTATGGAGATCAAGATAAATCGGATCCAACCCAAAAATAAGAATCTTCAACTCAAATGTGAAGTCAGTTCTATTGTATGGCTCTGAGACATGGAGAACAACAAAGACAACAACCAAAAAGCTACAGACTTTCATAAACGGGTGCTTGCGTAGAGTAGAGGGATTAAAATGGTATGACAAGGTTACCAACGTGGAACTGATGACAAGAACTAGACAAGTGCCAGTGGAACAAGAGATGAGAAGAAGACGATGGCGATGGATAGGACACACACTGAGGAAACCTGTTGATAGCATTACAACGCAGTCCTTGTTCTGGAACCCCCAGGGCAAGAGAGGCAGAGGTAGACCAGGAAGCCCATGGAGAAGAGAGCTGGAAACAGAGGTGGAAATGATAAGGAGATGTGGAAAGAACTTGAGATGATAGCACGTGACAGGAGGACTTGGCATGTGTTTGTTGAAGGCCTATGCTCCTTTGGGAGTGGAGGGTTATGAATGATAAGATAATTCCGAATGTTGCAGCCGTCAGTTCTGGGTAGTCGGAGCATTCCTGAGTCATCGCAGTACGCTTTACTAATAGTAGTAACACTGAACAGCAGCGCACCTGAGTAATAGTGGTGCTGTTGTGTCGTAGTATTCGCAGTATTTCTGAGTAATCGTACTACTGCTGAGCAGTCTTTGTGGTTATTGTGGGAGTAATAGTAAGCCCGAGGATATAGTTCCTTGATAAAAGGACAGAATATATCTTCTCTGCTCTTCTCAAAAATATCTTCTCTGCTTTGTCTGGTCAGGAAAGTAGAAACTGAATAGTAGTTGCTGAATGTCTCGCTTGCTGGATGTCTCGCTTGCTGGATGTCTCGCTTGCTGAATGTCTCGCTTGCTGGATGTCTCGCTTGCTGGATGTCTCGCTTGCTGGATGTCTTGTGGGCTTTGTTTATATAACGCTTCATATTTTTTGAGGCTTTGTTTGAAGTCTCAACTGCCTGATGATGCTCAAGAAAGTTCAACTGGGACCTTTTGTCAATAATCAGTGTCTGTTTTTGTGTGACGGTGGAGTGTGAACAAGAGAATTCCACAGCGACGTCGACAATATAATACGTTACACCAACAATATAAATCTACCAAAAGGAGAATCATCGTAACATCTGCCAATAAATCACATTTTGTTCAGGTCCATTGTTAACACCCTGTTCTACGCTTAAGGTGCAGAGCAAACTCGTAAATTTTATAATAATGGCATTATTTGTTGTTCAGACATTTGACATGTTGATAGGAAGCGCTCTGTAGTATAATCCTGCATACGCTCTGCATAATAACGCTCTTCTGTAAGAAAATATCAAGTTACCAGTAGTAATATGAGCTGTTTTTATTGGTCGGAATGTTTAATTCTGTAGTTATTTGAAATGTCTTTTTTTGGGCTTTGAACGGTTTGTTAGCATGTCATCTTTTTAGACTTTGATCCCAAGCTATTATTATTATTATTATTAGTCTTTTAATTATGATTTTTATCACAAAAGAATACATAGAACAACATGAATATTACCAGACTACAGAAAATGAAATCATACTGATCATGTATGCATAAATAAGATGTTAAAGTATTTATTGAGAAGTGGTATTAGATCACAATCTTCTGCCAAAATAAAGATGAAGCTCAGAGGACATACAACAATACATGCTAAAAGACAACAATTTAACGTTAGCTTTGTCCACATCTACATTTTTTTGTTTTGTAGAGTCTCTTTCTTTCTTGACTTCTTTATTTGTCTTTTAATTTCCTTCTTTGCCAAAGGGTGAAGGTATCCCTATTATTAGAACTAAGCATCGTCAGGTATATAAATATGTTCAGTATTTGCACACACACAAAAATGTTCTCTGCTTTAGCTGGTCAGCTGGATTCTATTCTTCTTTAGAGCTTGCATTGCTGAAAGTGAGTCTGTTAAACCCGTTCTGATAGATACAATTTGTACAGCTGTTTGTATTGCTACCAACTCAGTTTTCAAAATAGATACATTTTCTGTAATAATTCGTTTGCTCATTTTGTATGTTGGAATATATATATATATATATATATATATATATATATATATATATATATATATATATATATATATATATATATATATATATATATATATATATATATATATATGTGTGTGTAATTATGTAAGTGTGTATGTCTATACTTTGTGCAATAACTTCTATGTAAATTACTTCACAAGACTTAAAGAGTAGTAACGCGGATAGTCAGTTCGGCGCTCCCTACGTTTTTTTTTTCTGTATCATTTTTGGAATATATTCAAAGACTGGAGCCAGTGCGCGCAGGAAGCTTATTAGAACGAATCAACCCCCTTTCTCTGGACATGCCAGGAGAAGTGGAGAGCTAGAATGTATTGAAATAACAAGGAAGATTGTTGACAAAGACAGAAGATACTGGATCGTCTGGCATCGTGGCATGGATAAGCAACATTGGTTGTGGAGAGACGTGATCACATCCGCCAGTTGGTCTGGTAATTTACGAAGAAGAAATGTATTCCAGATTATATCTGAGCACATCTTGGCGAGTCTCTCTCTCTCTCTCTCTCTCTCTCTCTCTCTCTCTCTCTCTCTCTCTCTCTCTCTTTTTCTCTCTGCTTATGCATTTTGTCTTCTTTTTTTTCTTCAACTCTCTTTTTTTTCGTCTTACCTTCTTAACCTCAGATCCATCATCCAACTGTTTTCGTTGTGTGTCGCTAGCAGTTGCGACTTTATTACCTGCAGATAAACAAATATTATTAATATTAATCTGTGTGATGATAATTTGAAAACTTTCATTTTTTTAAAGAGTTGACTTTGTTCTTAAATCTGCACAATGATCGAAAATACAGCTGTAAAACAGAATTTAAACAATGCAATCTTAGTCACGTGATTTGTGATCACCACAGCACGTAGAAAAGATTGGAGTATCAAGAGGGACAAATAACATCATTCGCCATCATCAAATTTTTTATTGACTGATATATATGTATATATAAAGTCACTAAGGACTTTATTTATTAAACTTGTTATAAGGCAACATCGTCCTGAAAATGTAATGAAAATACTGAAAAGTTACAACCAAACAATGTATTATTATATTGACCATACTCGTCAAATTCTATATCACACACCTCTAACATAGCGGATGATCTCAAATTTTAGTAAAAAAACAAACATTGCTTTTAATATGCCCCAACCAGAGCTGTGGCCCACACGACAGATGGCCGATGACCAAGCAAGGGGTGGAGACAGTTTATTGCTGCTCTTCAAGACGCCACCAGGCGTGATGGTCACTGGTTGCTTTGTCAGTCAACGGCCAAAAACCATAGAAGAAGAAGCAGAGATGCAACACTAGCAAGAACATTAGTTTTACTTTCTGTTTATTGCCTTACATTTTGCTCCTTAAAAAACAAGGGACCACCACTTCATGGCCCCCGTGTAGGTAGCCTGTGCCAGGTCACTTCATGTGCTGCTATTGTTATGGTTTCTGTTGCTTTTTGTTTTACATGACGCCCTCCTTAAAGTATGTCGTAAGAGGCAACAAATGTGATGTTGTTCACCAGGCTGGCAACATTGTCTTGTGAAACAAGTAGCTACAGAAACCATCACTGAAAAATTGCCTTAAAAAGCTTTGAAGCAGGTTTGAATGTGTTACGAGAAAAGATTATTTCCTCTACTACCACAATGATTATTAACTAGTGTAAATGCCCGTCATAAGACGGAAATTAAATTCAAAAGCACCAATACCTAACGGCAATTTTACTTATTCAAAAGTATTTTTAAAACCCACTGTGCATCACCACAGTACACGAACTACGTAGCAGCAGCGAGGAACCCAATGTGTGTATACGGGATCACACATTCTATAAATATATTTTTATGCACACCGTCATTTGCGCATTCTTCTTTGGTAAGTGTTACTATTTTCGGGAGAGTACATATAAGGGAAACAATACAATTAATGTCTAGCTTTCAACCAAAGTTGCATCCCTTAGCGTTACGCACTGACAGAAAAAGCTGGGATTTTATATATATAGGATATAAATTCCATTCTACAACAACAGCGGCGACAACAGCTACTGCTACAGCTATTAATACTACTACTAATACTATTACTACTACTCTACTACTGTTACTACTAACTACTCCTCTTACTAAAAGTGGAGGTGGTCCTGTAGCAGATACAGCCGTAGAGGAGTGAAGTGTTAAGGACTTCACTGTACTATGTCCAGCTTTATGAGGTGAACTACCTCCGAAATCGGAGAGTATTTGCCTGAATGGCGAGGGACACCTGTCTCTGTACAGGAAAAAAGGGATACTCACGTAAAATCAATGTCAGGTTATACATAAATAATAACCTGAGATTTCGCCTCGAGTATTAGCGGGCGTACGAAAAAAAAAAAATGAGGTGAAGTGATCAGTTACCTTCCTCGCTTACCTTGCTTTCCCTAGATCAAGAGCAGATTCAGGTATACCCATTTAAGCTGAGTAGAATGGAGTGTGACGCTATCAGGCATCGAACCATTTAACTGTGCCTTCGAGAGGGAAGCGCTCTAACCACCCTGCCCACCAAGCGCAACTATTACTATTACTGATTCTACAACTACCACTACAACTGTTACTGCTACTACTGCTACTACTATTGCTGCTGATGCCCTTACTTTACTAATACTACTAGCACACCCTTCTTTCCCTCTCCCCACCCCACCCCACCCACACAGTTGTAGCATTCATAATCTCTCTACTTGTCTACGATCCTTGATCTATTTACTTCAATAATTAACAGCGGCACGCCTCGCCACCTCTGTACAAACAGAAACAATGTAATCGATACACAACTTAAGAAAGCTCTCCTGCAGTGTTGCGTAGTTTCTATAATTACAACACTCATAAATTATAACCACCGCTCCTGGAAACTATTGGGCGCTAGAAAGGTGCCTCGGGTGGGGAGATATCCAGACTTTTATCAGGTTTTACTACCATGTAGGCAGTGGGGTGCCCCGTGGAGTTCCCGGGGGGTGTCTCTAATGAGACAAAGAAAGAATAAGAATGCTGTCGAACAGGGTGACTAATTCAAAGCTGTGCATGGTGGGGGTGGGCGGCTGGAAAACTCATCTTGTAAAAGACATTGCTACTGAAACAACGATTGCCACAGCTTGAGAATGCTTGCTTGGTGCAGTCTTCCTGCAAGGGGACAAACTGAAGTGGTGGCTCCATGTTCTATAAGGAACCAATATGAAAAATGACTGAATGCATGACTAAGTGAATGAATGAATGAGGCAGTCGGGAGGCGAGGGGACATAACAAGAAGGAACTTTCAAACGTTTCCAACATCTCCACCATTTTAAAAAAATGTTTATGATCTACGTTATCTAATTAATCTAAGATCTTGTTTGCCTCAACTTTGTTTATTTGTATGTGCGACACAGGTAAATACTGTGTGGAATTTCTTGTGTTTATTTGTATCTGCGACACAAGTAAGTACTGTGTGGAATTTCTTGTGTTTATTTATATCTGCGACACAAGTAAGTACTGTGTGGAATTTCTTGTGTTTATTTGTATCTGCGACACAAGTAAGTACTGTGTGGAATTTCTTGTGTTTATTTGTATCTGCGACACAAGTAAGTACTGTGTGGAATTTCTTGTGTTTATTTATATCTGCGACACAAGTAAGTACTGTGTGGAATTTCTTGTGTTTATTTGTATCTGCGACACAAGTAAGTACTGTTTGGAATTTCTTGTGTTTATTTGTATTTGCGACACAAGTAAGTACTGTGTGGAATTTCTTTGTTTATTTGTATCTGCGACACAGGTAAGTACTGTGTGGAATTTCTTGTGTTTATTTATATCTGCGACACAGGTAAGTACTGTGTGGAATTTCTTGTGTTTATTTGTATCTGCGACACAAGTAAGTACTGTGCGGAATTGCTTGTGTTTATTTGTATCTGCGACACAAGTAAGTACTGTGTGGAATTTCTTGTGTTTATTTATATCTGCGACACAAGTAAGTACTGTGTGGAATTTCTTGTGTTTATTTGTATTTGCGACACAAGTAAGTACTGTGTGGAATTTCTTGTGTTTATTTGTATCTGCGACACAAGTAAGTACTGTGTGGAATTTCTTGTGTTTATTTGTATCTGCGACACAAGTAAGTACTGTGCGGAATTTCTTGTGTTTATTTGTATCTGCGACACAAGTAAGTACTGTGTGGAATTTCTTGTGTTTATTTATATCTGCGACACAAGTAAGTACTGTGTGGAATTTCTTGTTGTTTAGTCATAGCCTCGCGGATGAAGACATCAACACGTCACGTTTTACAAAAAAACACTGCACTTCTTTAAGGTAAAAAATGTAGTCCCACAGCAGATGCTGCCGTAGGGGAGCTAAGTGTTAGAGACATCACAATACTAGGTCCAGCTTTTTATGAGGTGGGGTGACCAGTTGCATTCCTCGCTGCCTTTGCCTTCCCTAACTCAAGAGCAGAGTAAGGTACCCATTTACAGCTGGGTAGACTGGAGCGTGACGTTCCCATGTTTCGTTCCTGGAACCCGGTAACTATGCAGCAAGAGGAAAGCTCTCTAACCACTTAACCAATTGGACGTCATTTGTTACGGCTTAATATTATACTCTAATTCAGCGTGGTCTAACTGCAGTCACGTGGGCCAAATGTGGCCCGCATACAATTGTTTTGTGGCCTGCGCGCATACAAAATAAGTTTGTTTAATTACATGGAATAATTAATAATTCTGATATAAAAAAAACGTCCGCTACAAAGCAATGTTTTACTGCCAGCAGTCAGCATCCAAATGCGTTCGATTGACATTGATATCGAGACTCTGGTTACAGAAAATCCACACCCCCAAACTTTCCGTTAGGCGGTAAGAATAACACTAAAATTATTTCAATAGAAATTCAATGCTCATTGTAATTTTTATTGCATTTTATTTTTAGATTTAGCACTCTGTCGTAAATTTATTTTGAGAGAAAGAGTCTTAGAAATAGTGATCCCGTTTAGAGTGGAAAATGATGGTGAAAGCTCAGTGATAGAAAGGGTTAGAGAGTAAATAGTTGCTTCACAGAGTGCTGGGGAGAGTAAGGACAGACTCTTTTACGACAATCTGTTTCTCTCAATCTACTCCTTAAACTCTCCTGGCTAAAGGATTATTTGCCAGTTTCCAAACACACATGCGCTCACACCAATTCTTCAAACACACGGACGCTACGTGAATACAAACTAAGTTAAACAGATATGGGTAATTTGGGCTTGGATATTCCAACATAGTACTAAATAAGTTTTACGTGTTTATTTATCATTAAAAAACAGTCACGACATGTATCATTTGTTACAGTTAACATATTATAGGTTACAGAAAATACAAATAACAAGGTGGGGAGGGGTTTATGAAGAGTGGTATCCACTACGCCCTTCCCTCTTGAAATAGACAGAGATAAACCCGGTCCAAAGATAGGTAGTTATCAGAAAAAATAGATGATGTAACCCAACAGTAAACTTAATTACTCTGAAAAGAGGTGTTACAATATTATGTATGGGTAGAAGAAAAATCCTGTTATTTCTCAATTGTTCTTCCCTTTACTAAGCAAATGAAAAGGGGGGGGGGGGGAGGGGGAAACAGAGTTAACAAAAATCCCACTTAAAGGAACAATGTAGCGAATACAGTAACAGTATTTACCAGGTAGGCAAATTAGCAAATAGTTTGTAACAATAAATCTCCTGTCATTCATGCACGCTCTTGATGGCCATCACACATTTGTTCACACACACTTACCGATCGTAGAACCTGGCACTCCATAGAAAATACAAAAAAACATCAATTAAACATTCGTCGTAGGTCTTCTGTGTCCAGCCCCAGATTATCAGGTTTATGTGTTAGTACAGTCCCGAAATCGCTGGAAGGTGAAGCTAATTGTTCTTGTTTTTTGTTATGTTAAAAGGAAGGTTCTACTGGATGGCACCGTCTTAGATACAGGTAGTGAATATGGTATGGTCTCATTGATTTCGCCGCTGGTGGTAAAAATCCTTAAGGCGTGATGATAACAACTGACCGGTAAGGGATGGTTTACTTCGAGGGTTTTAAAATCCAGTGAAGAAAATATGCAGTCAGTGTTTGGAAGATTTCTATTTTCTTTAGTAATTGAGCAGTAAAGTAATGCAAATAAGCTCTGGCAATGTTCTTCTCCAGTTAATCTTACTTTAATTTATGAGGTGTTAAATTGTTCTTGGGGGGCTTTATTTCTGGTAACGTTAGATAGCGGAATCACAACAGGATCGCCACAAGGTTAAAATTTAAAACACAGTCTCATCAAACTCTGGAGGGTTTTAAGAACTGAGTCTGCAGGACTCTAATACAATGTTTATGCTTTGCTTTGCTGGGATGCAAAGGTTAGGATCACCCTATATGAAAAATAGAAAACATGTAATTCATACCGAAAAATCAAATAACATTCTAAAGCGCGATAAATTTACCGTTAAGACTATTATATGCACTCGCGTATTTAATGATGTATTTAAGAAAACACTTCGCGAGTTTAATGATTAAAACACACATATATATATCTAGAACTTAACTCAATTAGTTAGTTAAAAATTCCTTCGCGACTTTAAAAGTTAGTTTAAGCATTTTAACATCTATTATCTTTGGAAATACTATAATAGATATATCATTAAATTTTCAACTGGAAACTTTTGAGATAGGTTTAATTTAATAGATTTAAATCAACACAAAATCCAGTGAAATAAAAATGAATGAACTAGACCACTGATCACTAGAAACTAATATATATTATACCGTTTAGCACAGAATAACTACACTCCAATATAGCCAAAAATCCAGAGGAAATTCTAGCAGGATTTAACTATAAGCTAGTGAATTTTAAAATGTCTGGCAACGAGTGATAAAATGGCATTCTTCATTGTCTCTATATATATGAAATGGAATGAAAGATTGGGGGAAAGGGGGGGGGGGCATGTTAGAATCTAACGCCTTTCTTGAACTTAGGTAAAATCGATATTCTAGCCGCCCGCTCCTCGTCCGGTTATCCAATTCTGTGGTCGCTTCGTCTTGCCCGTTCGTTCCGTATTTCGAGCGATTTTCTGGTTGACACAGAGATGTGAAATTCCTGCGAGAGACTAGCTTCGTCTGTTCAGCGCTCGTCATTGTCTCAGATCGTGTGCCGCTTCCTTCGTTTGATTTAGGCAACGCCTTTAAGGCAGGCGTACTGACCAAGGTAAGGAAAATAACTGCTCTTGATTGCTCTACAGATAGACGTGGGCGTAGTTTAGCCTCTCCTTAAATCAATGCGATTCTCTGAATGCACGGAAGATAGCAGTCTACATATTAAGTAGCAAACGTGTTGACAATCTACGTGGAAAGGTTGCATGCTAATGAGTCCACGTTTCTGTTGTGCATTTCTAATGAGCCCAGGTGAAGGAATTCCCGTTTGACGAAAAGTTACAACAATATTCGGGGCTCTGATGCTACGAGGTTTCTACCATATCATCTAACTTCAGGGTCAGCTGAGTTTCATCGTCCGTCACACACTCTTCGATTTTCATCCATTTTTTTCACTGAGCTTTTATTTTAAATATTTTTTTAAAAATCCTGAATGACCCGCGAATTTTAAATTTTTGGTTTATTTACCCTCAGGGTAGAAAAAGTTGGACCACCCTGCTCTAATTACATCTTTTACTGACAGTCTGCTAAATTCTGCCTTGTACGAGAATAGACATTATTACGTTATGCATTCTTCTGCTTATTAAATATTTACATATTCTTACATGTCATCGACATTGCACTACTAGCACATTCACATCAACACATCCAGGAAAAAACGGATAGACTTAATAAGTATAGCCAGCAGGTGGGCCTGAACATCAATCTAAAGAAGACCGAGGTCATGTGAGCAACCCTGAGCCCATAACAGTAAGGAATCAACAACTGGAACAGACAGACACCTTCACATACCTAGGATGCTTAGTAACACCAGATTGCGGAGCAAGCAAAGACATCAACAACAGAATGAACAAAGCAAGAACAGCCTTTTTTAGTCTAAACAACATCTGGAAGTCCTCTCAGTACAGCACAATCACAAAATTAAGATTATATCAGAGCTGTGTGCATTCTGTGCTTCTCTATGGTGCGGAATGCTGGAGAGTTACAGAGAAGGAAATGTCGAAATTGTCCTCTTTTCACACAACCTGCCTAAGAACAATTCTCCGAATCTTTTGACCGAATACCATCACCAACCAAGATCTGCTTACTCGGAGCAAGCAAGAGGACATGCACACCATCATAGCTGGCAGACGCTGGAGTTGGGTTGGCCATGTCCTCAGAAGAGACCCCGATGCCATCACAAGAACAGCTATGCTATGGACCCCTGAAGGAAAACGAAAGTGAGGCCGACCAAAAACAACTTGGCGGAGGACTGTGGAGGCTGAGATGCAAAGAATGAACCAGAGTTGGGGCACTGTACGAAGGATGGCCACCAACCGAGCAAAGTGGAATCAGTTTGTTGCTGCTCTACAAGACGCCACCAGGCGTGATGGCCACTGACTGCTTTGACAGTCGGTTTGCTAAGGATCAAAGAAGAAGAAGACATGACATCGATATGCATTAATTCTAAAATTTTCACTGAGTTATGTATCTTTCTGTCTATGTGTATCTATCTCTCTTTACCTGCCAAGTTCCTATCTATTTATATGTACGCCTATCTATCTATCCATCCATCTATCTATCTATCTATCTATCTATCTATCTATCTATCTATCTATCTATCTATCTATCTATCTATCTATCTATCTATCTATCTATCTATCTATCTATCTATCTATCTATCTATCTATCTATCTATCTATCTATCTATCTATCTATCTATCTATCTATCTATCTATCTATATATTTATCTATCTATCTATCTATCTATCTATCTATCTATCTATCTATCTATCTATCTATCTATCTATCTATCTATCTATCTATCTATCTATCTATCTATCTATCTATCTATCTATCTATCTATCTATCTATCTATCTATCTGTCTGTTTGTCTGTATGTCTATCTCTCTATCTGTCTGCTCGCCGGTCGGTTGTCTATGTTTCTGTTTGTCTATCTATAATTCTTTGTTTCTGTCTGTCTAAAGTATATGTTCTTTGAGAATTTACTACCAACATATGTGTCAAGATATCTCAAGGCCTTTCTCTTTGTTCACAGTTCTTTCAGATTTAATTCAATGTTGTCAGCCCAAGGTTTTCGCGAAATTCTACCTTGAAAAATGGTATGCAGTGTTTTTTCTCCTGTTAATTTCCACTCAGTTCATTGTACGTACAACAACAACAAAAAAGGCAATTTAATTGCACAGGGTTGGTTGAACTTACTTTTACCATTTTCCTGTACGGATAGGTTTTATTTTGAGGATCACGCTTACGTTGAAATGCCGTTCTTTTGATCTCTTCCGGGCGGTTCGTACAAAGTTATCGAAAGCGATATAGATGATCGCTTCACCAAACAGGACGGTGTCTCGTAAACATACAGCTTTACATATTTAAATATTTGAGCTTTAATATACATGTTCATGCCTATTATGTCGTGGCTATGGCGATGCGAACATTTTCTTTCACAACATTGCCAAATTATTCCCCCTTCACAGATATCGGAATATAGACATCGTTTGAGGAACAGCACTGTCGCAGTAAGAAAACAAACGCCTAGAAGAGCTGGAGTAGCATTGGGAAACATAGAAACATAAAGACTGCAAGTGCGACACAAATGTCAAAATCTTCAATCCAAATGTCAAATCAGTCCTATTGTAGTTCTCTGAAACACCGAGAACAACAAAACCACCAACCAAGAAGTTACACAAGTGACATAAATGGGTGCTTGCTTGGAATAGAATGGTTGAATTGATACGACAAGATCACCGATGTGTAACTGGTGACAAGAATCAGTAGAATAAGAGACGAGAAGAAGAAGCTAGCAATGAATAGGATACACTAGGAGGAAACCTGCAGATTGCCTTACAAGGCAGTACTTGCTCTGGAATCCTCATGCTAAAAGATATAGATGAAGATCGAAACATAATGAAGAAGATAGCTAGAGACAGAAATTACCAGGATGAGGATGACGTGACAAGAACTTGAGATGATGGCATGAGACATGAGGACTTCCCATACATTTGTTAATGGTCTATGCTCCTTGTGAAGGTCAAGTGTATTGAATGGATGAAAACAAATCTCATTGGTCTATTTGACACACTCAACAACTTTAGCATCACATTAACAGGAAAGAAACTGAGCTGAATTAAAGCGAAATGAATAATTATAGGATTCATGACAGCGCTGAAATGTAACTTAAGTTTTCCTTTTTGGTAACTGTTTGCACTACGCTTGAGCCACATGAACTCGTTAACAAAAATTGCATATATGTCAAGAAAATACTTTCAAAATGTTTAACTCTTAAAGTATGTGGTGGTTTTACCAGGTTTGACGCACGGGATTTCTGCTGCTTTGAATGTTCCCATAGTATTAAAGTTACTGTTGCTGCTGTTTAACTAGGGCTGCTGAGCTTCTAGCTCTTTTGTAGTCAATACCATGTTGAAGACTCTTTTTGCTGTTATTTATACTGTAGATCCAGGCTCTTCCTGTGGCTTTTTTGCCATTCCGAAACGTGTTTAGTTGAAGTCATGAGCTTAAATTTCTCCAGTTTGGCTTGCATTTAAAGTATCATCACATCTGGTCCAAAACTAGGAGGAAGAAACACGTGGGATACTGTGCAGTCCCCGCCATCCAAGGGGCTTTACACATATACAGAGATAAATTATGTGCTCTGGTTCTGGGCTCTCCCAAGGAATTGTCACGTCCTACACAGAGCCACTTCTCAGCTCCCCCTGCCTATCAATGGTCCACAGTGAGATCTTTCTGCATGCAGACAACCAGGTAAAAGTCGGAGTTACGTCTGGGATTCAAGTGACTCCATTAAGCTTAGTGTGCAATGCTGGGCTCTCAACACGTATCACCACAGTAGTATTAAACAATAAGGGTCCATTCTTTTTTCAAGCACAGTGATATTATACATAGTTGTAAAGAGTCCGCTGGGAGGACAACATTAGACAATCTTTGAAGGACCGAGGACTAGAATGGAACCAGGCCAGGAGGAAGACAGCCGATAGCATAGTATGGCGCTCTCTCTTCCAAACCTCTACACCTCACGGTAGAAGAGGAACGATTAAGTAAGTAAAGGGAATTGAATGAGAAATAATTATAATATAAAATTGGGACAAACCAATACATAAACCTAGTCCAAAATATACTGGCCCCTAAAACTGGCCTCCTGTCACGAGCACCCGGGAAAATCGGCTTCGAATAATGGCCTCTCGTTCCTTAAGAGTTAAATAACGATGTCGCACTCTCTTGTCAGTGGCGTAACTACGAGTATCATGTAAAGGGGCTTCCGTGCAGAAATTAAGTGGAACCCATCTTATATAATGGGCTCGACAACTATAATCATTAGTTGGCAAATCCGTACAGAAAATGTAATTACCTACTTCCAGTGGCGTACTAAGGTGAGTGCGAGGGGGGCGGTCCGCCCCGGGTGACAGCCAGGAATAGTGTGCCAAATACTTAAGGGACGCCTCTGCCTACTTAATTTTCACCAGTACTCTTCAGCTCCTCAAAGAGAATGAACTTATACAAAATGTGTGCCAGATCCTCCTGTACTATGCCATCCTTAAGATCTTGTCGTGTGGTCGTTATCAATTTCATTTATGTACAGTATTCAAAAACTGAGACATGCAATGATGACGTGAAACACAGGAACACAGAAAATTAAAAGCATATACATATATATAAATGCGAGGGTCCCTTCCGACCACTACTTTCCGGTACCTGCACCGGGACGTGCTTGGTCCACCTGGGTGGTAGTTACGCCAATGTCTCTTTGATATCCCAACATTGCTACCTTCTTTTGTGGTTGTCAAGCCGATATTTTTGTCTCCATTTGAAGTCTCTAACACTTCCCTCTCCTACGGCAGTTAATGCTAGTGAAACTACCGTTTCATTTATTATGTTAAAACAACAAGAAAGTTCGAAGAGAAAAGGATAGTGGACGACAAAGAAGTCAACAACAGAACTGATAAACTGGACAGATGATAGGAAGTGTTGGAAATACCTGATCACCTACGCCACCAGGCATGGTACCTGAAGAAGAATATCTTTAAACATCCAGCGGCTTTCCAGACACCCTAATTTGGCATTAATACTGTATTTACATAGTTACGCCATTTGGAACACCCCCGCTCCACTTACCCGCGCTATCTTTCAAAGGCTCAAATATTGTTCTTTTATCCTATATCAGCATGTAATTCAGTCACAAAAACGTTCAGCCGTTGCAATATCATTCCTCATGTTACAAAAAAAAAAAATTAAAATTAAAAATTAAGACATCCATTACAATGTTACGTATAATACACCATTTTATTCAGTTTTAAAAAGGTTTACGAATACAGCTTATGACTATGAGTGGGAAGATGAATCACATGGAATGTTCAAAACATTCGTCCTTTCAAAATTTCAAACGGCTGCTCTTTATCTTTTCCCCCTCTTTGTATGGGTGGTGGGTGAAAAAAAAGAGGGGGGGGGGGCGGCTTTAGGCTGATAACTTCACGGTTAATCCAAGGATTGAGAAAGCGCATTACCGACGGTAAATGATTAGTGAATGTGAAACTTGTCCTGCTCGGACTGTCAAGGGTGACAGGAGGAAAGCCAAGGGTTCTAAAATCTTTTGGCCTGTGAATATCTGACATTAACCCCGGATGTGATTGTACCGATGTAGTGTGTTGGACATATGTCGATAATTATATGGGATTTCTCACGAACAGGGACTTATTTTAGTTGCGTAAACAAAGGTACTAGATTAAAGATCTTTCATCTTTGCTAACATACGGGAACGGCCAGAATTTTATATATATATATATAATGCTTGTGATGGCATCGGGGTCTCTTCTGAGAACATGGCCAACCCAGCTCCAGCGTCTGCCAGCTATGATGGTGTGCATGTCCTCTTGCTTGCTCCGAGTAAGAAGATCTTGGTTGGTGATGGTATTCGGCCAAAAGATTCGGTGAATTTTTCTTAGGCATGTTGTGTGAAAAGAGGACAATTTCGACATTTCCTTCTCTGTAACTCTCCAGCATTCTGCACCATAGAGAAGCACAGAAAGCACACAGCTCTGATATAATCTTAATTTTGTGCTTGTGCTGTATTGAGAGGACTTCCAGATGTTGTTTAGGCTAAAAAAGGCTGTTCTTGCCTTATTCATTCTGATGTTGATGTTTTTGCCTGCCCCACCGTCTGGTGTTACTATGCATCCTAGGTATGTGAAGGTGTCTGTCTGTACCAGTTGCTGATTCCTTACTGATATGGGCTCAGGGTTGCTCACATTGAGCGTCATGACCTCTGACTTCTTTAAATTGATGTTCAAGCCCACCTGCTGGCTAAACTTATTAAGTCTATCCGTTTTTTCCTGGATGTGTTGATGTGAATGTGCTAGTAGTGCAATGTCATCTTGTTGCATATAAGACTAACATAATATTCATTCATTACCCTCGGCTCCCCAAGGAGCATTGGCCTTCAGCAAATGCACGACAAGTCCACCTGCAGCGTGCCATAATTTCCAAGCTTTTTTCAATGTCTTCCTCACCATTTTCAGTTCTATCTTCTCTTCATGTGTTTGTCGGACTACCTCTGCTTTTCATACCCAGTGGTTTCCCGAATACGGATTGTCTACTATCAACAGATTTCCCCAATGTATCGCCAGCGTAAGACTTGGTACACTTGAAAAATGTTCTGCAGCAATTTTTACAAGGATTTAAAAAAAAAAAAAAATAGATATTACGAGATATTTTCTGGTTGAAATGAAGAACAGTGATACGTGTTTTTTTTTTACGGTCTTTAAAATTAAAAAAAAAAAACAGCATTTAGAGACACAGTTAAAAGGGGTTAGGAATCGTAAACCCTAACCTTAACCTTAACAACGTGGGTGACGTATTGTTCTTCCTATCTACCCATTTTTTCATAAATATATATGTTTAACAAACCTCGTTTTTAAAACATCACTTGTAGAAAATATTGGCATACATTCTGGCGCCTCTCGGTGGAGTCAAAAACCTGGCGGGTACAGAAAGAGTTAAATTAGATTACCCGATCTTACTTTCCCCTTTCTGTTTTGTTCATTTCTTTCTTCTATATTTAGTGTGTTGGCTGGGCAAGAATATACCTATGTCCTTCTTCTCGTCGCACCCTATGGAGCATAGTGCTAAGTTTGTTGTTCGCCTTTCATTTCTAAATTAGGCCGTCTTATTCAGCGCTTTTCTTGAAGTTCAGGATACTTTGGCTTTCTCGTTTACCATTCTGCGGGTTCTCTTTGGCCTCCATATTTTTCTCTTGCCCTGTGGGTTCCAGTCAAGGGCATGTTTAGCTATATCGATTGATCGTTTCCCGAGGACATTTTCCATCCATCTCAACTTTATCTCTTAGGGCGGCAGTAGTATGAGTTATTGTCTGGTTGTGTTCCACATATCTTTTTTTTTTTGTTATTAAATCTAGCTATTTGGTAAGCAGGGCCGACCTTAGTAATTGTGAGGCCCGATTTGGACCATTCAGGTGGGGGCCCCTGGACTTAAGATTATACTTTAGCTTTAACACTTTTTATGTCACCTTTTTATATCAATTTATAGTTAATACATATAAATATTGTTTTATTTGTTATACAATATAATATCCAACATTCCTGACATTTTTTTTTTCCACAGCCAGAGGTTGGAACCCGAATTCGCGGCCCCCTCCCGGGCAGCGTGCAGCCCGATTGGGTCAAATAAGTTAAGACGGCCTAAGGTCGGCCATGTTGGGAAGGAGAGTTTAAATTGTTTACTTTGGTTGACTTGTCCATACTTCTTCTTTGACACCAGACACCAGGTCAGAAGTCACTTCCTTTTCAGCCATGCTTCGCCTTCAGGGAAGTACCTAGATTTTATTTTTATTATTATTATTATTATTTTTATTTATTTTTATATTTCTTTAAGTTCTTATGTCTCCTGTCTAGCCTTCACTTTCTTTCTTTTCCTGACGAAGGCCTTGTGGCCGTAACGTAGACTACTTTCTTTGTCTTTTGTCCTCGTAAGACGAATCACCTTTTTTCGATTTTTTTTCAAACCCACCCATTTGACACCAGACACGTCTTTTACAAATCCAACGACTTACTGTCTTTACATGTGGTGAATATGGTGTTTGTAATAGTGCACAGGCTTAACATCTTACGTGCCATCACACTTTAGCTCCCATAGGAGCATAGGCCTTCAAGAAGCTTATACCGTCCTTCTGTCCCGTGCTATCAGCTCAATGTCTGTCCATGCCTTCTTCATTCCCTTCGTGTCTGTCTTCAGTTCTCTTCTCCGTGCGTTCTTTTGTCTCCCTGTATCTCTTACTCCGGGGATTCCAGAACAAGAGCTGCATTGTAATGCTATCAACAGGTTTACTCAACTTGTGTCCTATTCATCTCCACCATCTTCTTCTCATCACTTGTGAGAAGAGAAATGGCAACAAGATGCCTCCCTGTCGCACTCCATTTCTTAGTCTCAAACAGTTCTGTAAGTTGTCCTTCATGAAGATCTCTGTACGTCATGTTTTCACATGTGGCGAAGCATTAATAAATTGGGCTTTTTCACCTCACAAGTAACGCCGTAGTAAAGAATTGAATTTAAAAAAAAATAATAATAGCATATTTCTACAACAATACTGTTTTTTTTTCACCATGCTGAACACCCCACGTAAGTACAGCGTGACTTTATCCCTGGTTAGAACATCATTTATTACGTCACTAGGCGAGTCTAATATTTGAATCTAAAGGATAAAGCACACCGCACCTGCCAATCCTTTTTAACGCTCCGCAAATTGAAGAAATAATTTTATCATTAGACACTTTAGTGGTTCTAAAGTTGTTCAAATCACAGGCACAAACGACCAGGTAAATCTGTTAAAAATACTAAATTTTTGTTGTTGTTGAAAAGTTACTACTGTATTTATATTTCCGCTTTAGTGTGAGCCCAGACGGTTTTCCACAGACTCTTTAATTCAGTTGAATGTTACAACGCAGCACAGACTTTTCAGATAAGTACGAAGCCAAAAATGGTACCAGAAAGTCCAAAGATGTATTTGCGATTACAGTATAATCACTGTTGGTGGAAACCAAATATGCTTTGGACCCCTGAAGGAAAACGAAAGTGAGGCCGACCAAAAACAACCTGGCGGAGGACTGTGGAGGCTGAGATGCAAAGAATGAACCAGAGTTGGGGCATTGTACGAAGGATGGCCGCCGACCGAGCAAAGTGGAATTAATTTGTGGTTGCCCTACAAGACGCCACTAGGCGTGATGGCCACTGACTGCTTTGACGGTCGGCGACTAAGGATCAGAGAATATGCAAAAAATTGTTTTGTTTTATATCGTGTAAAGTTCAGACACGAGGAAATCTGACTATAGCCAAGTGTCACAAAATTAACCGTGATACAACGTTAAAATATCTCCAATGATACAACGTAGGGATAAAAACTAATGCGTAAGCTGCTAGAATACATGATCGCCCACGCCGCGGGTCATCACCCGCCATGGAAATTAAATTGTTAGACTTGAAGGCAAAACGGAACGGGATAAGAACGGAGATCAAAAGGAAAAATCTGACTGAACGCGTGCTTGAAACTAGCAAGGTTAAAAGACGCAAGTGGTGGGGAAAGGAGGAAAAAGTCACGTTCCCCAATTTGACATAAAGTAAAGAAATCGACAAAAGGGACCTTGGATATTATACGCCACAGTCATTTCTTGGACGCTTTTGCGATAACTTAGCCCGTTTATTTGAATGCAGTGATGAGAAGATTCTATAAAATATTTGAAAAGTAACTTTTCTTAATAATAATGTTAGGAATATAAAACCTAGCTGGCCGGATGGCCCATCTTGAGCAGTGAAATAATGTGCTTTCATTTATACAGACGGACAGATAATAAGAAAGATATTGACAAAAGACTGTGTTGTTCATATCAGCGAACGTCTGCATTGAAATAAAACATGTCACTAATTTTCAAAAAATTGTGGCCTTGAAGACGCAAGTGCTAAAATCTAGTTGGAATGAAGAGACGGGGTGGGATGGTGAATTGTGGCTAAAAATAACTTTAAAGGCAAAATTGTGTAGGGGAAGGCAGGGTTGGTTCAAAAAACAAGTGTGTTTTTTTTTTGTGAAACGCAAGTAGAGACGGACGGACCAACAGACAATAAGGCATACTTGACTGAGGTATGACTGAAATGACTTAGTGGTAGGATATTTGAATTTGAAAAAGAAAAGGCAGCGATTGGCCCTAGATGAACATATTATCGGCGCTCAGACGCGCATTTTGTGCCATTCAGTATTAGTTGTCCTTGTAGACACAGTGAATTATTAAGTGGTGTAATTCCCAGAAGCTATTGAAATATTTAGAGGGACGCCATCATAAGGCCAGCAGCTCAGCTGAGTTTTGCTAGCATTTATTTAACTGTGTTCTATATTCATATTTCTGGTAAGACTGAAATTATTTCTTTGTACATTTTAATATTTGTTTAAGGTTTCGAGTGATTTGATACTGCAATAGCATAATCTGTCCCTTACAACAAGTAAGGATTCGCTCTAGACCCCCCGCCCCAGTTCAGGGTCTAGAGACAAATAAAATACATAAACTCCAGCAAGGATTAGGAAGGACAGATCAAGTGTTGAGATCAGTGAAACATATCACCTATCCTATTCTATGGCAGGAAACTAATGAACATATTTCAGAATCTGTAGTCTGGGAGAACTTATCCTATGTGAAACCAACTTGGTAAGATGTGTTGTTTGGTCAGAAAGATCTGACCCGTCTATGTGGTGTTGTTGTTGTGTAGTGTTGTGTCCAGAAATGGTTAGAGGATGGAATTCTGACACATGACTAATACTTTGATTGCAGAGCTGTGAGTTTCAGTTGGCACCAATGTGGTGTCAAATGAGTTGTTGAATTTTACCAGAGTGGACCCGTGCAGTAACACTTGGTCAGAGCAGCCTATTATAGCCCCCAAGCACGGAGAGGTGGGGCCACCAACCTTCTGATATTGCCCCCAAGCACGGAGAGGTGGGGCCACCAGACTTCTGATATTGCCCCCAAGCACGGAGAGGTGGGGCCACCAGATCTCAGCACCAGAGCTACACCTTCAAGCTACGTGAGCGCCTGGTCTGCTGAGAATTCACCAACTCAACTTATTTGCTAACACACCCATAAAAATTCCATCAAATAACTGGACAATGTGTAGTCACCATAGACAGGGAGTGATGAGGCCACCCCAACAGCACATCCATTAAATGTTCTCCCAAATAGATTACTACTATAAACAGTAATAATATTAACTAGTCTAGTAACATATATATGTACACCCCTTGCATTTATTATGTAATATTCATGCATTTCTTTCATAATTACTAAACCTTTCATATGTTCTGGCCAAAATAAAACCTTGGTTCAGAACAAATAAATGTAAGAAAATTACTATCCAATTTTTACACACTTGAGTTAGTTCAGTGTATTATAACATTTATTAATATCATTAGACTTAGTATATATCTGTGTGTGTGTATGTAAACTACCACAACACATTACATATCATTACCCTAGACATTTAACGTAGCCACATTCATTAGTAAAAAAAGATAGGTGTGAGGTCGTAGTGGTAGCAAGAAGGGCCTTCTGACAATTCACAGCTACATTTTATCTCAGGAGCCTTCACAGCTGACCTCATGCATCACACTTAGTAATATCACCATCATACAATACCATCAAATCCACTACATATATTGGGGTCTCTTTGTCCCGGGATAATTAGCCCATTAAGTATATTAGGATCTCCTGGGGGGGGGGGGGGGAGAATTAGATTAGGGGAACACAGTATAAAAACTAAAAGTGTCCCTTAAAATTAAAAGTGTCCCTGAAAATAAAAGTTGGTGAATCTTCACAGCCAGTGGTAGTTAATTAATTAATTAGAATTATTTTAGACTAGAGTAATTAGAAGTACTTTAGTGGTTGGAAATTTTATTTTGCACATTGCTACATTTGTTTAAAAAGTATGGCGGAGCTGGCCAAATTCATATCAGCTGCTGTGCTGACGGCAAAGGAGATGGCAATGGATGGTCAGATTTTAATTCAATATGTAACGGCTGAATGTGATAAGTATATTGAACGGGAAGAAAGAAGATTAGAAAAAGAGGCTGAAAGAAAATTAGAGTCTGAAAGGTTGGCTGAAGAGAAGAGGTTACAAATTGAGGCTGAGACTAAGAGGTTACAAATTGAGGCTGACAAAGAGGCTAAAGCATTGGAGGCAGAAGAAAAACGACAGCAAAGGGAGGCAGAAGATAAAAAGGCCGAAAGGGAGGCAGAAGATAAAAAGGCCGAAAGGGAGGCAGAAGATAAAAGGTTGACTGCCGAAAGGGAGGCAGAAGATAGAAGGTTGACTGCCGAAAGGGAGGCAGAAGATAGAAGGTTGCAAAGGGAGCACGAATTACGACTCAGGGAGCTGGAGCTACAAGGCCAGGCTCCTGAAAATGGTGCCAGCCCTTTTGCCTCAGATGCTACGCCCAGTCTGGGAGCCTCAAGCTCAGCTATGGGGTTTCATTTAGACCATTTTGTTGAAAAAGACGATGACATAGAGGGGTACCTAGGACGTTTTGAGTTATTAGCTACTACATATGGGTTAGCGAGAGAGAGGTGGAGTTTAAAGCTATCACAGGGACTGAGAGGTACTTCTTATGAAGTCTTCGCAAAAATGAACAGAGAAGACCAGGAGAATTATGACATGTTAAAGCAGGCTTTGTTATTGAGGTACGAAAAAAATGGGGAATTTTATCGTAGGAAATTTAGAAATGCCAAACTGTTGTCTGGGGAGACATACCACCAATTCTCTGCCAGACTAGAAACCTATTTGGAGAAATGGACTGCTCTGGGGAAGACCCAAGATCTTAAAGAAATGATCATGATTGAGCAATTGAGAGAGTCCATGGCTCCAGATATGAGAAAATTTCTCATGGAACAAGGTGCAGAGAAATTGGGAGAGGTTTTAAATGTCGCTGAAAGGTATCAGGCAGCCCAGGCAGAGGTAAGTGGTGCTAAAAAGAAGCACATAGACAATTTTAAAGCTCCACAGCAATTTAATAAATTTGATAATAGAGAGCAGGGAAATAAAGGTAGGACAAACTTTGAACGGCCAAGAAATGACTACCGAGACAGAAACTCACAGTTCAATGACCAAAAATCTAATGAAAGAAAACCGTTTAACCAAGGAAAAAGATGGTGTAAATGGTGCAAGAAAGATAACCATAACACCGAATTTTGTAGAAGGAAACCTTCAAACATTGCTGCAATGAAGTCGGGGACTCAAAGATTAAAGGTTAATCCTAAGGGACAGCAGGAACCTTATCACCCCCCAGTTTGTGAGGATGTTATTTGTAATGGGGTCACCATAAGGTGCCTTTATGATACAGGTTTGGATTATGATTCAGTTGTGAAGTCTAGCCTAGTGGACCCAAGTCAGTATACCACAGAAACAGTGGAAATACAAGGGGCAACTAAGGACATACCACTCATGACACTTCCCATCGCAAGGATAACGGTGAAAACTCGCTATGTGGAAGGAGAAATCAGAGCAGCAGTGATAGATGAACCAATCTACCCTCTGATATTGGGGTGTAGATACGTCTTCTTGGGGAATCCCGAGAGACCTGTGATCATGGCGACAGTGCAGACCAGGTCACAGAAGAAGGAGGAAGAAGGTGAACCTATAAATGCTCATCCAGAGGAGATGAGGAAGGCGCAGGCTGAGGATAGGACACTCAAGCCATGTTTTAAAAAATTGCCCAAATGCCACACACCTTCGAGCAAGGGGGAATATTTTATGAAGAATAAACTCTTATACAGGAAGGCCGGAACTGGAACAAATGGTCACAACCAGCTGGTTCTTCCCACTTCATATAGGGATAAAGTGATGGAACTCGGGCATGCGATTCCCTTCAGTGGTCACATGGGGATCAGCGCCACAGGACAGCGTATAGCTTGTCATTACTTCTGGCCAGGGATAACGGAGGATATAAAAAGATATGTCAAATCCTGCCCAGAATGTCAAAAGGTAGCTCCAAAGCACTGGACTGCTCCTGCAACTCTAGGGGAAATGCCCATAGTGGGAACACCTTTTGAGAGGGTTGCAGTGGATATTGTAGGACCTCTCACTCGGACCAAGAGGAGGAACAGTTACATCCTTACTCTGGTGGACACTTGTTCTATGTGGGGAGAGGCGGTAGCCCTGCCATCAATTGATTCAAAACATGTAGCAGAGGCACTACTTACAATATTTACCCGATTAGGATTCCCGCATCAAATCTTGACGGATAATGGTTCTCAGTTCAAGGGGAAACTAACGGAAGATGTTTTTAAGCTATTTCAAGCCAGACACTTTCATTGTAGTCCGTACCATCCGCAAGGGAACGGCCAGGTAGAGAGGTTCAACGGGACTCTCATTTCTATCCTGAGAAAGCTGGCACACGAAAAACCGGATCTGTGGGATCAATTCCTGCCCGCCGCATTGTTTGCGTACCGGGAGGTACCACATAGTTCAACCGGGATGGCTCCCGCAACTCTGCTATTTGGGAGGCAATTAAAAGGTCCATTAGAAGCCCTATTAAGGACCTGGACAGATGAGAAGGCGGAAGAGACTGTTACCTCATCTTATCAATACGTGAACGAACTGACCACTCGTTTGAAAGCTGGATGGAAACTGGCAAATGATAATTTGAAACAAGCCAGGAAGAAACATGCAGCATATTTTAATAGGAAGGCAAAGGACAGAGAACTAGCTGTGGGAGAGAAGGTGCTGCTTCTACTACCCGGTAGCCAGAATAAATTACAAATTGGATGGCAAGGTCCATATACGGTTCTAGAGAAGGTGTCTAGAAGCACAGGTAAAAGTCAGTAATCACCTGACTAAAAACCAGAGGGAGAGAGTTCAACAGGTTCTGGAGGAACATACAGATGTATTAACAGATAAACCAGGTCATACAAATTTGCTACAGTATGACATGAAACTGGTAGACTCAAACCCAATCTGTATGAGAGCCTATTCTATTCCGTTCGCGAAGGAGAAGGCATTGAAGGAAGAAAAAGATTATTTGTTGAAGGAGGGGATTATTTCACACAGTAATTCATCTTTTAGCTCTAGTGTCGTATTGTTGAGAAAACCGTCTGGGGAACACAGACTGTGCATAGATTACAGGTAACTGAATGCTGTCACAGAAGGACAAGTGGATCCATTACCAGACACAAAACAGTTATTTGCCCGATTGAACAAGGCAAAATACTTTTCAAAGGTGGATCTTAGTAAAGGCTATTACCAGATCCCAGTGAAGCCTGAAGTGAGACCTTATTTGGCTTTTAGCACTTCGGATGGACATTATGAATTCAACATGCTACCATTCGGACTGAAAAATGCTCCGAGTGTATTTTCAAGGATGATGCGCAAATTGTTGGATCCCCTGAATAACCCATGTATCACGAATTTCATGGATAATATTCTCGTCGCCACAGAGACATTTGAAGAACACATTGAAGCTCTAGAAATGTTATTTAATAGGCTTAGGGAGGCGAACTTGACTGCTAGGCCAACAAAATGTTGCATTGGATGCAAAGAGTTGGAATTCTTGGGACACACTGTATATCAGGGTAGCATGACCCCTGATCCCAAGAACTTGGAAAAACTGCAGAGAGCACCTAGACCACAAACAAAAAAGGATGTGCGATCATTCGTGTCGTTATGCGGATTTTATCAAAAATATATCAAAGATTTTAATTCTATTTGTGCTCCTCTGACTGATCTGACTCGCAAGGGACTTCCAGATAAAATTAATTGGACTGCGCAAAGTGAATTAGCGTTCCAGGACTTAAAGGAAAAACTCACTAGCAAGCCTAATCTCAAACTACCTGATTTGACACAGGACTTTGTCTTAAGAACCGATGCAAGTAATGTAGGACTCGGAGCAGCTTTGTTGCAAAGATCATCTTCACCTGATGGGGAACTGAAACCAGTCGCTTATGCAAGCCGCAAATTGAATAAGGCGGAACAAGGATACTCCACAAGCGAAAAAGAATGTTTAGCGTTAATCTGGGCAATAAAGAAGTTTCAAATCTATCTGTATGGTAGGACTTTTGTGGTCGAGACGGACCATCAGCCTCTCGTATTCTTATCTCAGGCTAAGCATGAAAACGCAAGATTGCTGAGGTGGTCTTTATTGCTTCAACCTTATCAGTTTAGTATCCAATATATCCCAGGCAAATTGAATGTCGGTGCAGATTTCCTCAGTCGGCACCCCTGTGATCAAAATTAGAGTAATGGCAGGCGTAAGGAGAGATTTTATCTATGTGTATCACTGGTTTTAGAACTTGCCGTAGGCATGTTTTCAAGTGGGGAGATGTGTCACAAAATTAACCGTGATACAACGTTAAAATATCTCCAATGATACAACGTAGGGACAAAAACTAATGCGTAAGCTGCTAGAATACATGATCGCCCACGCCGCGGGTCATCACCCGCCATGGAAATTAAATTGTTAGACTTGAAGGCAAAACGGAACGGGGTGAGAACGGAGATCAAAAGGAAAAATCTGACTGAACGCGTGCTTGAAACTAGCAAGGCTAAAAGGCGCAAGTGGTGGGGAAAGGAGGAAAAAGTCACGTCCCCAAGTTGACATAAAGTAAAGAAATCGACAAAAGGGACCTTGGATATTATACGCCACAGTCATTTCTTGGACGCTTTTGCTATAACTTAGTCCGTTTATTTGAATGCAGTGATGAATTCCAGAAGATTCTATAAAATATTTGAAAAGTAACTTTTCTTAATAATAATGTTAGGAATATAAAACCTAGCTGGCCGGATGGCCCATCTTGAGCAGTGAAATAATATGCTTTCATTTATACAGACGGACAGATAATAAAAAAGATATTGACAAAAGACTGTGTTGTTCATATCAGCGAACGTCTGCATTGAAATAAAACATGTCACTAATTTTCAAAAAATTGTGGCCTTGAAGACGCAAGTGCTAAAATCTAGTTGGAATGAAGAGACGGGGTGGGATGGTGAATTGTGGCTAAAAATAACTTTAAAGGCAAAATTGTGTAGGGGAAGGCAGGGTGGGTTCAAAAAACAAGTGTGTTTTTTTGTGTGAAACGCAAGTAGAGACGGACGGACCAACAGACAATAAGGCATACTTGACTGAGGTATGACTGAAATGACTTGGTGGTAGGATATTTGAATTTGAAAAAGAAAAGGCAGCGATTGGCCCTAGATGAACATATTATCGGCGCTCAGACGCGCATTTTGTGCCATTCAGTATTAGTTGTCCTTGTAGACACAGTGAATTATTAAGTGGTGTAATTCCCAGAAGCTATTGAAATATTTAGAGGGACGCCATCATAAGGCCAGCAGCTCAGCTGAGTTTTGCTAGCATTTATTTAACTGTGTTCTATATTCATATTTCTGGTAAGACTGAAATTATTTCTTTGTACATTTTAATATTTGTTTAAGGTTTCGAGTGATTTGATACTGCAATAGCATAATCTGTCCCTTACAACAAGTAAGGATTCGCTCTAGACCCCCCCGCCCCAGTTCAGGGTCTAGAGACAAATAAAATACATAAACTCCAGCAAGGATTAGGAAGGACAGATCAAGTGTTGAGATCAGTGAAACATATCACCTATCCTATTCTATGGCAGGAAACTAATGAACATATTTCAGAATCTGTAGTCTGGGAGAACTTATCCTATGTGAAACCAACTTGGTAAGATGTGTTGTTTGGTCAGAAAGATCTGACCCGTCTATGTGGTGTTGTTGTTGTGTAGTGTTGTGTCCAGAAATGGTTAGAGGATGGAATTCTGACACATGACTAATACTTTGATTGCAGAGCTGTGAGTTTCAGTTGGCACCAATGTGGTGTCAAATGAGTTGTTGAATTTTACCAGAGTGGACCCGTGCAGTAACACTTGGTCAGAGCAGCCTATTATAGCCCCCAAGCACGGAGAGGTGGGGCCACCAACCTTCTGATATTGCCCCCAAGCACGGAGAGGTGAGGCCACCAGACTTCTGATATTTCCCCCAAGCACGGAGAGGTGGGGCCACCAGATCTCAGCACCAGAGCTACACCTTCAAGCTACGTGAGCGCCTGGTCTGCTGAGAATTCACCAACTCAACTTATTTGCTAACACACCCATAAAAATTCCATCAAATAACTGGACAATGTGTAGTCACCATAGACAGGGAGTGATGAGGCCACCCCAACAGCACATCCATTAAATGTTCTCCCAAATAGATTACTACTATAAACAGTAATAATATTAACTAGTCTAGTAACTACACATTGTCCAGTTATTTTGATGGAAATTTATGGGTGTGTTAGCAAATAAGTTGAGTTGGTGAATTCTCAGCAGACCAGGCGCTCACGTAGCTTGAAGGTGTAGCTCTGGTGCTGAGATCTGGTGGCCCCACCTCTCCGTGCTTGGGGGCAATATCAGAAGTCTGGTGGCCCCACCTCTCCGTGCTTGGGGGCAATATCAGAAGTCTGGTGGCCCCACCTCTCCGTGCTTGGGGGCAATATCAGAAGTCTGGTGGCCCCACCTCTCCGTGCTTGGGGGCTATAATAGGCTGCTCTGACAAAATGTTACTGCACGGGTCCACTCTGGTAATATTCAACAACTCATTTGACACCGCATTGGTGCCAACTGAAACTCACAGCTCTGCAATCAAAGTATTAGTCATGTGTCAGAATTCCATCCTCTAACCATTTCTGGACACAACACTACACAACAACAACACCACATAGACGGGTCAGATCTTTCTGACCAAACAACACATCTTACCAAGTTGGTTTCACATAGGATAAGTTCTCCCAGACAGGGAGTGATGAGGCCACCCCAACAGCACATTGGTGCCAACTGAAACTCACAGCTCTGCAATCAAAGTATTAGTCATGTGTTAGAATTCCATTCTCTAACCATTTCTGGACACAACACTACACAACAACAACACCACATAGACGGGTCAGATCTTCCTGACCAAACAACACATCTTACCAAGTTGGTTTCACATAGGATAAGTTCTCCCAGACAGGGAGTGATGAGGCCACCCCAACAGCACATCCATTAAATGTTCTCCCAAATAGATTACAACTATAAACAGTAATAATATTAACTAGTCTAGTAACATATATATGTACACACCTTGCATTTATTATGTAATATTCATGCATTTCTTTCATAATTGCTAAACCTTTCATATGTTCTGGCCAAAATAAAACCTTGGTTCAGAACAAATAAATGTAAAGAAAATTACTGTCAAAATTTTACACAGCTGAGTTAGTTCCGTGTATTATAACATTTTATTAATATTATTAGACTTAGTAAATATCTGTGTGTGTGTGTATGTAAACTACCACAACACATTACATATCATTACCCTAGACATTTAACGTAGCCACATTCATAAAAAAGATAGGTGTGAGGTCGTAGTGGTAGCAAGAAGGGCCTTCTGACAATTCACAGCTACATTTTATCTCAGGAGCCTTCACAGCTGACCTCATGCATCACACTTAGAAATATCACCATCATACAATACCATCAAACCCATTACACCAAGTACTAGGCGTCCCTCGGGATAATAGTGAACCATATCGTGGTGGGCTATACTGTTCTTGGGTTTAGAAAGAGTTAACATAAATCTTCTTCTTCTTCGTACACTCCCAGACGTCTACATGAATATGTTCAAAGAAAGCAGTGGTCAGCTTGAGGCTATCTGTATCCATAGAGCTTTTCCAGGAATGGTACTGGTGATTGCCACATGTTCTTTCCCTGTTCCTCATATGTTGGGCACCTTTGAAGCAGATGTTTAGCAGTCATTCTATCGGTGCCACACACACTCATCGGTAGTTCCTATCTTTACCTTGTTGAATGAGTGGTATCTCAGTCTGTTGTGGTCAGTGCGGAGTCTGACGATTACCACTTGTTCTCTTCTGTTGAGCTGGTAATGTGCATCATTTTTTGTGTGGCCTGGATGTTCTGTTTCCCATTTGTTCGTGTATCTGCTTCTGATAAAACTCTTTGCCTCTTGAATCAGGCTGTGGTAGCTTTCCACCTTTCTTTGCCAGTCTGTCAGCTTTTTCATTGCCGGAGATGCTGGAATGAGATGGGATCCACTGTATTAGAATTCGTTTGAACTGATGGCTCAGTCTGTGAGTTAACATAAATTAAACTAAAATTAGGAAATAAATTACTCAAACTTACTTGGTGGAGTATAGTTCTGTGACGTTGCACCGAAAACGTACAATGTCTTCCCATAGCTCCTGTTACCTCCGCAAGTGCACAAGTAATTTAATCGGTAGGTACTGAAGACCATGATTGAAGAGCAGGGAGGGATGATGGTAGGTGCTTGTGTTGATATTAGTTACCCCGCGACGATATGTGTAATGATGATGATGATATGGTCAAATTATGGTGTTTCATGAATTTCTGCCTACGGTGGACATCATGCTGAATGGTCTTATTCAGTCAATGGCTATGGCTGATGTTGGTTGACGACAAAGGTAATCCTAATGGCAGTGATTGATAGTTCAACAACTGTAATGAAGCCACAATGTGATCGTACAGTTCTGTGTACATTGACCAGTTTACAATGAAAACAACAGTTGTAAACTAATAGTAAATTCTGTCACTGCAGAATACTTGACAGACATATATTTAAATTTTAAATAGACATATCCTTTAACTTCGCTCCGCCGTTATAATTGTAGCTCCATTGTTGAGTAAAACTTAGTAGTAAAAGTGGAAACAGCATTACGAAGTGACCGTTGCCTTACCAAATCCATTACTATTTCCTTAACAGAACAAACAGAATACTTAATCCGATCCTCGGTGGCCGAACAGGTAAAACGCGTGTCTACTACACTTTCTCTTATCAGATCCAGTGTGTAACTGAAATAACCATCTGTCCTACGTTGTGAAAAAATCCTTTCTACTTTACCCCGTGTAGAAAAAACAAAACAAAAGCGTGCTTTAAATTTGAAACATCGTACACCATTAACAACCACTTATTCAACATGTAATTAGATGAAAATCCAGTCCCTGGAGCCACAAGTTCCCTAAATCGCGCGCACACACATTACACTCAAGCGGTAATGGAACTTAACACAGTTCGCAGTTACATTTTGATACCCCTACCAATATTTGAATTGGTGGAAGGGGGTCATCCCTTTGTAAAAATGTTCTATGTTAGCAGATCTGAACCAGCTCGACAGGTTTAAACAACTTTTTTTTTCTCCCTTGGCGTCGCTTGTTTTGGGCGTATCTTAACAGACGCTTACAAGTGGGTGTCGCGTGGGTAACCAACTTCGTCGGGCGGGCAAGATTTTCATACCTCGCACGCAGCGGACTGTCCCCACATAGTAGGTGAACCGTATCAGTACAATTAGATCGCATTTGCTTTAAAGGCAAAAAGATTTTTAAAGTGCTATATTTATGGAGCTAAATTTTAATCGCTTCAGTTGTTTTAGCATTACCTCAGCATTCACTTACATGACAAAAACATTCGTAATTTACGCGGTTTCATGTAAGAAGAAAACAACTATTGATACGATACGCGTATCTGAAGATTAGGAAAAACGAACGTGATAAGAGAAGTGCCAAGTGGTTGAGTCATAAATAAATATTCCATTATACATGTACAATGTACATTCTTCTCCTTTCTTCTTCTCTTGTTGTTTTATTTCTGGTTTTTCTTCACTACGAGCCAAACAGATAATTCATTGAGTCTTTCATTGCATGTTTCATAAACTGCCAATTTTTGTTTGTTTTCTGATTCAATTCTAAGTTACATTTAGCAGCTTAGCAAAGCTAGTCCTCTAAAATGTGGTAAATTAATGTGCATATATATATTTACATATACACACACACATATATATATGGTGTCAACAAAAGAGAAATTGACAAGAAGACAAAGATGGCTGTATACCGCTCCACCTATGTGGTGCCAGACATGCCTTATGGATGCGAGTCATGGGCAATGGCTACAACCCACAAAAGTCAGCCCTAAACCTCAGAAATGAGGTATCTGAGAAATGTGGTTGAAATAAAAAGAAGAGATATGGTCCGCAACCAGACGACACGTCATGGCCTCAAAACCCAGCCCCTGCAGACTCGAGTGGAACAGTCTCAATTATGATGGTGTAGCAAAGTTTGATTTGCTGGGGAGGTTATGATGGTATCCTAAAAGAATGAAATCCGTGTCTGTATTAACCGTGTGAGGTCAAGCACATGTAGGCCCCTGACTCTATAAATGATGATGATGAATTATGTGCAGGGAACCTAACGCTACCTCCATAGATCTCACACGGTCACTATTTTGGCTCTAGTGTCTGGTGTATGATGTACCTAGTGTCTAGGGGAGAAATGAAATGATGGTACACAACACAAAAACACTTTAATTTTCTAGGAGGAAGTGAATAAAATCAGTGGTTAAGTTTTTCTTTAAAAGGAATTTTTTTTTTCTGTACAATTTAATCTGCCTGTCCAGCCTTATCTGTTGGACAGGTCTTTGAAAATGAGGACAAGATAGTGTACAAAAAAGATCAACTAAAATATCTGGACTCTTTGTCCACTAAACTACAAAGTCAATATATATATATATATATATATATATATATGTATAAATATATAAATATATATATATATATATATATATATATATATATATATATATATATATATATATATATATATATATATATATATATATATATATATATATATTCTGTTGGAATGTTCACAGCTTACACTTTATTCATCTAAAAGGGAGAGTCACTGTGTATGAGGGGCTGTAGTTTCATCATACCCCATAAACATCCTGAGTATGATTTGAAATACCAGTGTTTATTAATCGAAAATGTCAGATATAACCAGATGCTTAACACATCACCTGGGATTCCTTGTAGAATGATAATACAGTATGAAGTTGCAGAAAATCTCGATCTCTCAATATGCCCAAGCTCCTCCCGTTATCTTTTGACAGCATAAACGAATGGTAGGAGACTTGATGGCTTTATTCTCACTCAGCAGGTTTCTTGTTACCAGCTGGCAACAGGAAATAAAACCTCTGCAACAAAAGGACACCCTGGCCTTTTATATCTGATCCCTTTTTATATTTATTATTTTCCTACGGTGCTATGGGGTCAGCCTCGCATGCATTACAGGTGCACTCGCCCCTAATTTTACATGACTCACACCTTGCTGTGACCACACCTCAGGTCCCTATGGCAGATACGCCACTGTACGTTTACATAGTTTTCCTCAATAAAATAATGTGGAGTAACCACATTTCCTTTGGTATGATTTTCTTTTCTTTTTTTAAAAAATAAATGCTTCAGGCATGTTAAACAGTGTTCATGGAACACAGAGGCTTACTAATATATTCTAATGCAATAATATTAAAACACAATCATGACAACATACATCAGTTAGATACAGTTCAATGTGAGGACTCAACAATGTCTGCTCCCGGCACGTCCTTCACTTTTCCCAATAGCAGTATCTAACTTTGGCGGTGGGATTAAACATAATAATTCATAAAGCATTCTTACCACAAATATCAAAAAATATAAACAAATGACGCTGACTTGCAAAGAAATGGCCTCAGTTTCCTCTGCACTGCCCAGACTGTGAATACTTCTTTATTTTAATTTTACAATTAACACATCTGATCTCAGCGTATTTGTATGAAAAATTTTGTTCAACTGGCAATGAATAGTGAAAGCCTGTTGCTAATATTTATTAGCACTGGCCAATCGAAAGCTTGCGACTACCAGAATTCAAATGTAGTTTTTGAAAAACAAAAATAATTCCAAACAAACTCGGTGTCTGGTAGTCGATTGGCCAGCCTGCTTTAGTTATGCCAATACAAAAAGATGTTTCGTTTTGGATTACATTTTTCCTACCGCTCCCCTCTCCTCCTATACTCCTGTTACCCAAGCGAATTTGAATTTACCTCAATGCCTGCCTTCTAAGCTGCCGTCCCCACTTCTTCTTCTTCTTCCATCCTTAGCCACCGACCGTCAAAGCAGTCAGTGGCCATTACGCCTAGTGGCGTCTTAGGGCAACAGCAGATAGGTTTTCTTTGCCATTGTTTCCCATCACGCCTAATGGCGTCTTTAGGGTAACGGCAAATCAATCCATTTGCTGTTGTTTTCGTAATCGAAGTGACTGGCAAACGGGTGATCAGCCCGTTGGTGCCGTCCCCACTAACGTTATGAAAAACAAGCAGGAACAACAGTCTGTCTGGTCGCGCGTCTGTAGACATTTAGTATTTTCTCAATAACTTGGTTAATACTTGTAGTATCATATTATTTAAAACATATTCTTGATCAGTGGACTTTAAGCTATACTACCATATGATTTTTATGGTCAGTGTAATTAGGGTTTAGATTTTCAATTTTGTCACCGGCAATCGTCAAATAAAATTTTTACACAAGACGGCCATCTTTCCCCCTTGTCTCATCTCTCGCTAGCATGTATTTTTCAAATAACTACTTGTTTTAGTGACGTCACAACTACACTACGCGTCGAGAATTTAAACTGTCTGTGTGTGTATATCCGTTAGCTTTGCCACAGCGTGTATATACTATTAGTCTCGCGTGCAGAACGACGCGGGTTTTGGCATGCTGTGGTAAGTTGGGATTATATAAATAGTTATAGGGGACTTAGTGTACTGACTGAGATCAACTGTGAAGGTATCTGTATATAATAACTGTGGTGTGTTACAGATGACCTTACTTTGCTACCACATTTAGACCTCAATCAGACTTATTCTGGAATATTGTGATGACTACGTTGAATGTCTAGGGTTATGATAGTGATGAAGTGTAAGTTCACACCAACCAACAGACAGATAAACACTTTTATTAAGATCCACAACACTTTACAACACTATGACAAGCACATACATATAACACTCTAGAAGACTAGCTTAAGTAAGTCAAGTGTTAACTTTTAAATTATGTATTAGTTTCTTTCAATAATAGATATCCTGATCCAACTACAGAGTGAATCAGGAATCACAATCAAATGTAAACACAATGTTTATGTACAAAAATTATACAAAAACTCCGCCAATGCCGGTCCCAAGCCCGGATGAAAAAGGAGGAGGGCGGCCTGCATGGAGGGCGTAAGGAGGCAGCCCCTCCACCATGCAAAGGCACAACAGGCCAATCACCTGTTTGCTTTAAATCACGATTACTAGCAATACAAGAGAGAAAACCGGACGGATTCTAAAGGCGACGAACTGGAACGGACTACGGACTACGACTTATGGAACTTGGAACACAAGAAGTATAAATGGGAAGGAAGAGGAGCTGGTGGAAGAGATGAGGAAAGCAAAACTAGAAATCCTGGCTATAACGGAAACAAAGAAAAAAGGACAAGGAGTCATGGATCTCGATGGCAACACGCTGCTCTACAGTGGTGTACCCATGTCTGAAAGAGCTAAAGGGGGCGTGGGTTGCATTGTGGCCCAAAATCAAAAAGATAGTATCAAGGGATGGAACTTTGTCTCGGAGCGCATAATGGTTGTTAAACTAAAAGAAGGAGAAACCATAGTCAACCTGGTCATAGTGTATGGGCCAAATGAGGATGAGAGAGCAGAGGTCAAGGAAGAATTCTTCGAGCTGCTTCAAAGGACAGTGGATGACTGCCTAGATGAAGTTATCATGCTCGGAGATTTTAATGCCAGAGTTGGAAATGACCATGCCAGATGGGGTGGAGTTATCGGAAGATATGGAGAAGATACTCTCAATGACAATGGAAAGCGACTCCTTAGATTCTGCAGTGAGCAGAATCTGATCATTACAAACACAAAGTTCCCCCATAAGCGCATACATGCATACACTAGATGTGAACCAACAAAGAATGAGAAGTCAGTGATCGACTATGCCATTGTTCGGAGAAGCTCATTCAAATATGTCCGAGATGCTAGAGTCTGGAGGGGGCCAGAGATTGGAAGTGATCACTACCTGCTAACAATCAAAAGAACAACTGAAAGAGTTGCTCAGCCTAGGAACTGCCCAACATCACGCAAGAAACCAAGTAAACGAGCAGGAGAAATGAGCATTAGGACCTACAAGTTGAGAGAGCCAGAAATTAAGACCAGATATCAGGGGCTTATTGCTGGAGCGGTGAGCAACACAGAAGAACGACCTGATGACTTGGAAACCCTCTGGATTAAATTCAAGGATATCATAAAGACAGCTGCTGCAGAAGCATGCGGTGAAGTCCGACTTGGGAACAAGAGAAAGAGGACACCTTGGTGGACAGAGGAAGTTAAAGAGAAAATAAGAGAGAAGAAAATGGCATGGAAACAATACTTAGGAGCTAAAAACAGAACAGGACAAATGGAAAAATATAGAGAATATGTGACACTCAGAACAGAAGCAAAGAATAAAGTGCTAGCAGCAAAACAGAAGTCCTGGGAAGAATTTGGAGAAAAGCTAGAAAAAGATGCACAAGAAAACCAGAAATTGTTCTATAAGACCCCTAAAGAACATGAGGAAGGAAAAACAATACCCTCTCAAATTTATAAAGGACAAGCAAGGCAAATTGCTTACAGCCCCGAAGGAAGTAATGAGAAGATGGAAAGAATATTTCTCAGATCTCCTGGATGGTGAGCATGGTGAAGCATCAGAAATGATAAACACTAGCACAGAAGAGAAAACCAATGATGGTGAAGATGACATAAAGATGGAAGAACTGAAGGCAGCACTGGAGAAAATCAAGATGGGCAAAGCAGCAGGGCATGATGGTATAACACCAGAAATGGTTAAGTTCATGGGAGCATCAGGCGACCTATTACTCTTAAGGGTTTTACAGGCAGCGTGGTACAACAAGAAAATACCAAAGGATTGGGAGATTGCCATCATAACACCAATTTTCAAAAAGGGTGACAATCGACAGTGTGGAAACCATAGAGGAATATCCCTTCTCAGTGTCCCTGGTAAAATCTACTCTAGAATCCTAGAGCAGAGACTCCGACGCCTAGCTGGGCCACAATTGGATGAGGTCCAGTGCGGATTCCGAGCAAACCGAAGTACTCAAGACCTAATCTTCACACTCAGACAGCTGAGTGAAAAGGCCCTTGAGTATAAGAGTGAGATGCATCTTTGTTTCATAGATCTGGAAAAGGCGTTTGACAGGGTCCCCTGGAGCAAACTTTGGGACTGTTTGGCAAGGAAGAATATTCCAGCACCTCTGATTCATGCTATACAGAGCTTCTACAAGTCTTGCAGAAATTATGTGAGGACAGCAAACCATAAGTCGGAAGAGTTCAGGACCACCACTGGTGTAAGACAAGGTGATATCCTATCACCTTACCTCTTCATACTCCTTATGGACGATGTCATCAAGGCATGTAAGGAGAGAACAAGAAAGTATTCAGTGGGGTACTGGAAGATGAGACAGGTCTATATTTCGGAGCTGGCATTTGCTGATGATGTTGCCCTGATTGCTAAATCAGAGGCACATCTCCAATCCAACCTGCAAGTCTGGAAGGAAGAGCTGGAGAAGAGAGGGATGGTCATAAGCAGCTCTAAAACAAAATCCATGGTGATATCACGAGAAGAAAGAAAACATCAGATTAAGCTGGGAGAACAGGTCCTGGAGCAGGTCGACCACTTTAAATACCTCGGAGCTATTATAGACCGAAAGGGAGGCATCAAAGAAGAGTTGGCCACTCGAAAAGCAGCAGCTGGGAGACTTTTTCAGGCCATAAATCGAGGATTCCTCAGCAAGAGAGAGGTTGGTAAGAAAACGAAGATGGCTGTATACCGCTCCACCTATTTCCCAGTCTTGACATACGGATGCGAGTCATAGGCAATGACTACAACCCATAAAAGCCAGATCCAAACCTCAGAAATGAGGTATCTGAGGAAGGTGGTTGAAGTAACAAGAAGAGACATGGTACGCAACCAGACGATACGTCAAGGCCTTAAATCCTACCCCCTGTAGACCCAAGTAGAACAGTCCCAATTAAGATGGTTTGGCCATGTCTGCAGAATGGGAGAAGATCGGATACCACGACAAGCATGGGAAACAAAGAGCCAAGGATCCAGACCCCGAGGACGACCCAGAGTCCGCTGGGAGGACAACATTAGACAATCTTTGAAGGATCGAGGACTAGAATGGAACCAGGCCAGGAGGAAGACAGCCGATAGGATAGTCTGGCGCTCTCTCTTCCACACCTCTACACCTCACGGTAGAAGGGGAACGACTAAGTAAGTAAGTAATTATACAAAGGATCTTTGTCCTGACATATAATATTATTACAATATGTGTGTAATGTTGTGATGTAGTATTATGAGGTAATACTGGCTTTTGAAGCTAGGTTGTCGTTTGTCATCACGACTTCATGTGTTTGTTACTGGTGGAAATAATATTGAAGGGTTCACAGTTTCTTTTTATTTGTAAAATAATTACTGTCCCTCTTGATTTAGTATTACAGTCAATTTTAGGGTGGGTTATACAAGGGTGAGCTGCTCTGTCTGACAAATTCTTAGCTCATATGTCGGCGGCAGGAAAACTGTCTCCTCTACTCTCTTGCTTCTCAGTTATCTTGAAATACACTACTGGTCGATATCTTGGACAAGGAGTCTGCTGCCAGCCCTCTGGATCCAGCAAAACTCAGACCAGGTGCTGCTCTAATACTTCAGTACCACGGTCCCTGAAATAAGAAAGTTGTACCTCCTTCGCCATAACTAATATATATAATCTATTTCCACACTGAAGTACAGGACATTACAAACACAGAGTTCTGCGCTGTAGGCCAACTGCTAGCTTCTCATGTGACAATATACATTAGTATTCCTCTCCCTAATGGTTACAACGCCTCTGCAATTCCAGCGTTAATTCCTTCTATACAATAGGATAGGTGTCATGCTACTATTTGGCAATCCCATATATGCCTATGCAGTTATACTCCTCTCTGACAAGCTTTTACATGGTGGAGCAATATCTAGGCTTTGCCTTCTGTTTGCTACTGAACCACACACATACAGACACAATTTATCATTTCATATTCAATTTTCATATAATATATATATATATATATATATATATATATATATATATATATATATATATATATATATATATATATATATATATATATATATATATATATATATATGTGACGTACGTCTAAGTATGACAAATGAATTTCCCTGACTCGATGGATGACAACAGAATATTGGCCTCTCATAACTTTAGAACCCCTGATCATCTGTTGTAACTTTAACCTGCATGCAGCATTTCCACGAGAATTTTACACGCTGGATCATTAATATGTAGCCTGCTATCTTCTGTGAACTTTTGAGATCGCATGGCCTTTGATGGGAGGTTAAAGCACGCCCTCAACCATCTCTGAGAACGATTTATAGCAATCTTTTCCTTAACGCCGGCCCAAAAGAGGACGTGGCCAGAGACTCACTCCTGTTTCTAGAGCAAGTAACAGCAGTTCAATTTCTTACCTGGCTGTCACCCCGCCTGGTGGGAGTTACCAAAGCTCTCAGAACAGCGGCACCATCAAAGCCAGGCTGATCTTCAGAATTCAACGTGGGGCGGTATACGATCTAAAGAAATCAGGGAACTCCCAGCTAACGTAGTTAGCTTCTCGAGAAATGTTTCGCACTCTCATGCGAGCAGCCTGAGACGAAGACAATCGGTAGACCGGGGGAAACGGAGGAATCGCAGCGGTTAACACAACGGCGAGGTACCTCGGATTCTGCTCTACTTCAAGAAAAGTGTGAAAATCTAACACGTCCTATTTAAGTTACATTTGAGAAGTATAAATAAAGAACTCCGAAAACTGCATTTCATCGTTCGTTCTGACAGAATCCTAGTTTCACTAGCATAGTCGGATTCCTGCTAGATTTCATCTACCTTCGTTGACTATTGGAGTGTATTCTTTCTGCGCAGACGAACGATCATTCAACCTGCATCCCAGCAATTATTAATTATATACAGAGTTCTGCCAACTCAATTCGATAACTCCAGTAACATATGAACTTTTTTAAAGCTAAACTTGTGGCGACCTGTAATGGGCCCCGCTCCTCTGAATTTAACTGAGAATAAAGTCACCCAAGAAACACTTTTAAAATACTAGTTCATATAGGTTAGTCCTTAAAGTAAACTGGAAGCAGAACATATTTTATTCACTGCCCTATTTGTGAAGAAAAAACATAGATCTACCTGAACACTGTCTGTCAAGTATATTCAGTGGATTTTACCCACCCCCGAAGAAGAACGTACCTCAGTGTTTTTTTAACTTGTGACATTACGGAAAAAGAAAGTTATCTCCACCAGCTGTGCCGATTTTAGGAACCACACCATACCTCACGCCTAGCCAAATGCCTGTGCCATTCATTAGGAACTTTATCTAAACCAACAGTAGCCGTTACGCTTCACCGTCTGGCGATTTTTTGAGACTATTTGTTACCTCGTTAAATCTGGGGCCTGACACGGAAGAAATAAGAGGACCAGTCCATTATTCCACGGTATTAGCTGCTGTGGTAAATAATTCCTAGAGTGACAGAATTCACCATTTTGGTAAGTCTGCGTGTGTGTTTGTGGGATGGCCAGCCCTAGTGTGTTTTTTTAATGAAAGGAGATTTAATCTTTTCTTTACCCTTTTAATTAGTTCGACCTAGTATTAAGGTGCATTATATTCCTTGTACGGGATTTCTCCTAGCGGGATTGTGTAACTGTGTTCATTCCCCCTCCCGTAAAATTTGTATGATTAAAGGGAGACATTTGAGAACCCTAGCTTTTCCTCTACACCCTCCCCCCCTTTTACTGTAACCCCTTGCCTCAGAGTAATAAATTTACCAGGGGGTTAAATTGCCTATCTCTGATCACACCCCCCCCCCTTCTTGTCTTTTGGACCGGGTCTTGTCTGTTAGTAAATACAAACGGGAAACGGTGGATGGGATATTTCTCCTCAAACCCCCCTCTTCCCTTATCATATTTGTATTCTGTAACCTTTGATTTTTGACTGTAAATGTATAATTATTTGTGACTGCTTTATGATAATAAAGGTATTAATCTTTATTTGTGTTGGTTGTCGGCTGGCCCAAAACTCCAAACATTTCCATCTGTGTAGGCTGTATTCATGTACGTTGTGCGACAGAATCACCAAATCGGTGAGTGCGCCTGAGCGACTGGAACTGACAAACAATTGTTTGTTCAGAAGAGAGATAGGAATAGTCTGTGAGAAACAGATATTGTCGTAATAAGAGACTGTCCTTGCTCTTCCCAGCGCTTGTGAATCTACTGCCTCATTCTCCTAAATCCTTATTCTCACAGAGCCTTCAATATTCCTCTACACTCTAAAGGGACCAATATCCATCAGCACCCTCTCAGATAAAAATTACGACAATATATATGGTTAGCTCGTTCGAGATTCTGAACCTAGTTAAAATAGAGTGTGGTTGATTGTCTTTGTGAAGTAGGGTATAATCTTTAAAAGTAATTACTTCCCCTAGACCAAGCCGTTCAGTATTTGGGCCGACCACACAATAATTATGACAGGTTTGTTTTTTCCACAGGAGCAGGCAGTTAGTGATTATAAAAGATTTGTCACCTTTGTATTCTCTGGCAGAGGGAATTGAAATTTTTTGGTTATATAATTGCTGGGACTGCGTGATTGTTTTACAATCACTAAAGGTTTTGAAGCGTTTGAGTTGAGCTAAGCTAAAGACGGATTGTTCTGATAAAAAAAAAAATTAAGTTAACTACGTCTCATCTCAAAATTGTCTTCAGGGACGGAGTTTGTTGTTAGAGAATTAACATTTTCTGGAGAAAAAAAAAATTATTTTTTTTCCGTTTAAATTGTTTTAATATAAATATTTCTCTACTGTTAGTAATAGTAGATTTTTTTTTCTAGTGTAACTTACTAATTTAATTGGCATAGTTGCTTGCGTTAAAAGTCTTAAGTGACAATAATAGCGGCGATAAGTTAACACACGAGGTCATTAAGTAAATTGTTTTTTACTTTCGTTTTTTCTCGTAGCGGCTTTGAAATTTTTTTCCCTTCTTGTTCTTTCGTACTATTCTCTAGTCATACTACATCTTATTCTTTAACAATGGCAGAGAGGATACAGATGAGATCCATCCTGAGGCTGGAAGCGAAAGAGGCAGGCTTAGACGCAGAAGCGGCGAATCTGTTTATCAACCAGGAATTGGAAATATATGACGCGCAGCAACAAAGAGCAGAAGCAGAGAGGAAGGAAGAGAAACAAAGAGCAGAAGCTGAGAGGAAGGAAGAAAAAAGAGAGAGAAGAGAGGGCAGAAGCTAGGAAGAAAGAAGCGGACGATCGTCAATTGGAGCAGAAGAAAATTGAGGCAGAGATGGAAGCTCGCAGGGAAAGAGAGAGAGAGCGAGAAAGACAACATGAACTGGCGCTTAAGGCTTTAGAGAGTCGGGGCGCCTCTACTCCGAATAACGGAGAGCCGTCTTCGCCCCAGTCTCAGTCAATGGACCTCTCCAGCACTCATTCTGCCCAATTAGCGGCGATGTCTTTTGCTTTAGAATCTTTTCCTAGCCCTAATGAAAAAATTGACAGCTACCTAGAAAAATTCGAAAGGCTCGCGAATCTGTATGGGTTAGAGAGTTCCCGCTGGGCACTTAAGCTCTCAACGTCACTAAAAGCTAATGCTTATGACGTGTACACGAAGCTGGGAACCAACCAACATGATTACGACATGCTGAAAAAGGCCTTGCTAGAACGGTTTGAGATGACCGCCCGAAAATTCCTGCAAATGTTCAGGAACAGCCGAAAAGAGAGCACGGAAACATTCCCACAATTCTCTTCACGTCTCACGGGCTATTTGACAAAGTGCATTGAATTATCTGACCTACCTCTTACATATGAGGGACTACTTGAACTTGTTCTTGTGGAACAGATAAAGGCAACTTTGTCAAACGAAACCCGTAGATTTTTGGCTGAACAGGGCGCAGTCAGGCTTGAGGACATCCTCAATAAGGCCGAACGCTATACCAATGCAATGGCCGAACTTCCCAGCACTAAACGTAAACCCACAGATGAGCCATCTCGAAAACAAAATCTAGAGCAGTCATCCTATTCTTCTAATTCCTCTCAGAATTATAACCAACGAGAAAAAAATACCCAGAGACCTCCCCAGGAAAAATCGAAATTCTACAAACCCCCCCCCCCCCCCCCCCCCCCCCAACAACAATTCTGATCAACCCACCAAGCCTACGTGGCAGCGCGGCCACCAAGGTCAAGGAAAAGGAAAGACCCCTACACCAGGAACGTCTGATCAGGGCAAGCAGACCGGGCCTAACCGCGTTGGATGTTTGCATACAGCCTCGAAAGGTAGAGTCAATGTCAGTGATTCTCAACCTGAGGGGGACCGACCCTCAACTCGAGGAACTGTAATTTTGAATGGTACCTCAACCACTTGTCTCTTTGACACTGGATTAAGTTTTAGTTGTATTGTTGCTAGACACCTAGTCAAACCAGGTCAGGAGACAGAGGAAACCGTCAAACTTAGTGGAGTTTTTAAGAGTGATGCGCCCAGGACGCTGCCTATCGCACTGGGTAGAAATACACTCTGACTTTGTCAGAGGAGTTTTAAAAGCGGCCATTATGGATGATCCTATCTACCCAGTTATCCTGGGATGTAGATATGTGTTTATTGGGAGACCAAAGGAGCCGATTGTGGCAGCGGTAACCACAAGAGGGCAAGCCAAGCAAGAGAGGGAGCCTGCGCCAAATTTGTTGCCGAATGAACTGAAGGAGGCGCAACAAAAGGACCCTACTCTGGAGCCCTGCTTTAAAAGACTGCCCATGGCTAAGGACCCCAGACACAACGGAGACATCTTTTCTAAGGATGGCGTATTGTATCGTAGAACGGGCAACCCGGACACGGGGAATAACCAGCTCCTAGTACCGACGCAGTACCGAAGCCAGATCTTAGAGATGGGGCACTCTCTTCCCTTTAGCGGACATATGGGACAAAACGCCACTATTCAGCGAATAAAAACCCACTATTGGTGGCCAGGAATGAACTCTGACATTATCAGGTATGTGAAATCCTGCGCCCAGTGCCAACGGGTAGCACCCAAGCACTTGACACCCCAGTACCCATGGGGCAAATGCCAATAGTAGGGACTCCATTTGAACGGGTTGCTGTCGACATCATTGGACCCCTGGAAAGGACCAAAAGAAAGCACAGGTTCATCCTGACTTTAGTCGACACTTGCACAATGTGGGCCGAAGCTGTACCGCTAACATGCATAGATTCCAAGCATGTCGCAGAAGCCCTCGTGCAAATCTTTACACGGTTGGGATTCCCTCAACAAGTTTTGACGGACAATGGATCCCAATTCCGTAGCCTGTTAATGGAGGAGATCTTTAAGATCTTGAGGGCCAAACATATCCACACAAGTCCCTATCATCCGGCCGGAAATGGGCTCGTGGAACGTTTTAACGGCACCCTCACCACCATGTTACGTAAGCTGGGTCAGGAGAAACCGGAAGACTGGGACCTATATATATCGGCTGCCTTATTCGCCTACCGAGAGGTTCCCCAAGCGTCTACGGGATTCGCGCCAGCTACACTTTTATTTGGCAGACCTATTAAGGGGCCACTAGAAGCCTTACTTCGGTCCCTGACAGACCAAAAGGCTGACGAGACAGTCGTCTCTGCAAGCAAGTATGTATCTGAGCTCAAGGAAAGGCTAAAGCTAGGATGGGATCTAGCTACAACAAACCTTACGAAAGCCCGCGCTAAACATGCTAAAAGATACAACAAAGCTGCAAAAGAGAGAGAGAGCTCCAACCAGGGGAGAAAGTTTTGTTGCTACTCCCAACCGGAAGCAATAAACTTCGCATCGGATGGCAAGGGCCGTTTACCGTCCTTAAAAAGATCTCACGTACTAATTACAAGATCTCCATTAAAGGAAAGGAGAAGGTCTTCCACATAAATCTGCTCAAGAAATATCTGGAAAGACCAGTGCCATCCTCCGAGCATCTCCTGGCTGTCGCCATAGCAACGGAAGACGAGGAAGATGATGATGGTTGCATGGAGTACCCATTGCAACCCACAGAATCCTTTAAAGATGTCAAGTTCGGCGACAATCTCTCACCAGAACAACAAACAGAAACCAAGGCGCTACTACAGCAGTACAGTGCAGTCTTAACGGATGTACCTGGTCGAACAAATCTCATCGAATTTGACATGAAATTAACAAACGAGACCCCTGTTCGAACCAGAGTATACCCCATTCCGTACGCCAAAGCTGATGCACTTCGCGGAGAAATAGACAAGCTGCGTCAGGCAGGAATTATCAGCGAGTCTACATCTCCTTACAGTTCGAGTGTAGTGCTGTTGCAGAAGCCCAATAAGGAAGTTCGGCTGTGTATTGATTACCGGTTGCTAAACGCTGTAACGGAATTCCAGCCTGAACCGCTCCAAACTGCTTCTGAGTTGTTCACCAAGCTCAGCAAGGCAACAATTTTCTCCAAGATTGACCTCAGTAAAGGTTATTATCAAATACCAGTCAAGGAGGAAGTTAAACCTTTGCTAGCTTTCAGCACTAGTGAAGGACATTACACATTTAATGTGATGCCGTTCGGACTGCATAACGCACCAGGAGTGTTTACCAGGATGATGAGAAAGCTTTTAGAACCCTTGCAAAGTCCCCACATCCATAATTTCATGGACGACATCTTAATTGCATCGGAATCCTACGAAGAACATATTGCTACAGTCGCTATGCTCCTTAGGAGACTACAGGAAACTGGTCTCACAGCCAGACCTAGCAAATGTCTCATCGCATTTGAAAAGCTGGACTTCCTGGGGCACACTATTTCTCACGGCTGTAGTTGGCCTATTAAGAAGAACGTGGAGAAAATAGTGGCAGCAAAAAGACCCCGAACAAAGAAAGACATCAGGTCATTCTTATCACTATGTGCTTACTATCAGAAATACATCCAGAACTTCAACGGACTGACAGCACCTCTGACTGACCTCACCAAGAAAGGTTGTCCTGATAAGGTCATGTGGAATCAAAAGTGCGAACATGCATACAGCACTTTGAAAGGACAGTTGGCGGCATACCCCATCCTAAGGTTACCTGACCTTAAGAAACCTTTCGTACTGAGAGTTGACGCGTCAGGTCAGGGCATCGGGTCAACATTGCTGCAAGCCGAGGACAGTGACCCGAACCTGCTATTCCCAGTTGCTTACGGCAGTCGGAAACTGAATAAAGCGGAACGCAACTACAGTGTCGTTGAAAGAGAATGTCTCGCTCTGATTCATGGCATCAGACGCCATCATGAGTTTCTGTATGGTACTTCTTTCACGGTGCAAACAGACCATGCTCCATTAGCTTTCCTGGGTGCCAATAAGGAATTCAACGCAAGGATAATGCGTTGGGCCTTGCTATTGAGTGTTTATTCCTTCAAAGTGGAATATATTCCAGGAAAACAGAATGTCGGAGCTGACTTCTTGAGTAGAAACTGGACCACGGAGGAAGAGGAGAAAATCGACGATGCCAATCATCCAAAAGCTACCGATCAGGGCAGCTTCATTGTCATAAATGAAACATGAAAACGAGTTTCCATGTCTCAAAAGTGGGGACGATTGTGACGTACGTCTAAGTATGACAAATGAATTTCCCTGACTCGATGGATGACAACAGAATATTGGCCTCTCATAACTTTAGAACCCCTGATCATCTGTTGTAACTTTAACCTGCATGCAGCATTTCCACGAGAATTTTACACGCTGGATCATTAATATGTAGCCTGCTATCTTCTGTGAACTTTTGAGATCGCATGGCCTTTGATGGGAGGTTAAAGCACGCCCTCAACCATCTCTGAGAACGATTTATAGCAATCTTTTCCTTAACGCCGGCCCAAAAGAGGACGTGGCCAGAGACTCACTCCTGTTTCTAGAGCAAGTAACAGCAGTTCAATTTCTTACCTGGCTGTCACCCCGCCTGGTGGGAGTTGCCAAAGCTCTCAGAACAGCGGCACCATCAAAGCCAGGCTGATCTTATGAATTCAACGTGGGGCGGTATACGATCTAAAGAAATCAGGGAACTCCCAGCTAACGTAGTTAGCTTCTCGAGAAATTTTTCGCACTCTCATGCGAGCAGCCTGAGACGAAGAAAATCGGTAGACTGGGGGAAACGGAGGAATCGCAGCGGTTAACACAACGGCGAGGTACTTCGGATTCTGCTCTACTTCAAGAAAAGTGTGAAAATCTAACACGTCCTATTTAAGTTACATTTGAGAAGTATAAATAAAGAACTCCGAAAACTGCATTTCATCGTTCGTTCTGACAGAATCCTAGTTTCACTAGCATAGTCGGATTCCTGCTAGATTTCATCTACCTTCGTTGACTATTGGAGTGTATTCTTTCTGCGCAGACGAACGATCATTCAACCTGCATCCCAGCAATTATTAATTATATACAGAGTTCTGCCAACTCAATTCGATAACTCCAGTAACATATGAACTTTTTTAAAGCTAAACTTGTGGCGACCTGTAATGGGCCCCGCTCCTCTGAATTTAACTGAGAATAAAGCCACACAAGAAACACTTTTAAAATACTAGTTCATATAGGCTAGTCCTTAAAGTAAACTGGAAGCAGAACATATTTTATTCACTGCCCTATTTGTGAAGAAAAAACATAGATCTACCTGAACACTGTCTGTCAAGTATATTCAGTGGATTTTACCCACCCCCGAAGAAGAACGTACCTCAGTGTTTTTTTAACTTGTGACATTACGGAAAAAGAAAGTTATCTCCACCAGCTGTGCCAATTTTAGGAACCACACCATACCTCACGCCTAGCCAAATGCCTGTGCCATTCATTAGGAACTTTATCTAAACCAACAGTAGCCTTTACGCTTCATCGTCTGGCGATTTTTTGAGACTATTTGTTACCTCGTTAAATCTGGGGCCTGACACGGAAGAAATAAGAGGACCAGTCCATTATTCCACGGTATTAGCTGCTGTGGTAAATAATTCCTAGAGTGACAGACTTCACCATTTTGGTAAGTCTGCGTGTGTGTTTGTGGGATGGCCAGCCCTAGTGTGTTTTTTTGAATGAAAGGAGATTTAATCTTTTCTTTACCCTTTTAATTAGTTCGACCTAGTATTAGGTGCATTATATTCCTTGTACGGGATTTCTCCTAGCGGGATTGTGTAACTGTGTTCATTCCCCCCTCCCGTAAAATTTGTATGATTAAAGGGAGACATTTGAGAACCCTAGCTTTTCCTCTACCCCCCCCCCCCCCCCCTTTACTGTAACCCCTTGCCTCAGAGTAATAAATTTACCAGTGGGTTAAATTGCCTATCTCTGATCACACCCCCCCCCCCTTTCTTGTCTTTTGGACCGGGTCTTGCCTGTTAGTAAATACAAACGGGAAACGGTGGATGGGATATTTCTCCTCAAACCCCCCTCTTCCCTTATCATATTTGTATTCTGTAACCTTTTGATTTTTGACTGTAAATGTATAATTATTTGTGACTGCTTTATGATAATAAAGGTATTAATCTTTATTTGTGTTGGTTGTCGGCTGGCCAAAAACTCCAAACATTTCCATCTGTGTAGGCTGTATTCATGTACGTTGGGCGACAGAATCACCAAATCGGTGAGTGCGCCTGAGCGACTGGAACTGACAAACAATTGTTTGTTCAGAAGAGAGATAGGAATAGTCTGTGAGAAACAGATATTGTCGTAATAAGAGACTGTCCTTGCTCTTCCCAGCGCTTGTGAATCTACTGCCTCATTCTCCTAAATCCTTATTCTCACAGAGCCTTCAATATTCCTCTACACTCTAAAGGGACCAACATCCATCAGCACCCTCTCAGATAAAAATTACGACAATATATAGGAAATATGTCTAGCTTACCACAATTCAATGAAATATACACAAGTAACGTTGACTGGCGATGAATTCTGGCACAATTTTGATCTGCCTCATCCCAGGCTTTTATTAGAAAAATATTAGCTTGATCTCAAAGCACTTGATTCTCACAAAATTTATTTTCAAAACTGGCCCTGAACTGACGCTTCTATTTGACTATATCGAACGTTCTAACTAATGAGACCATGTTTACAAGAGCCTTTGAAAAAATGTTACCCATCCTACACGTTGCCATTAACAACAATAATAGTATTTGCAGTTCGACTAATAAGGTTTCGCCGTACATATTACTACAGCCAATCAAATCGTATCTAACTTGTTGGCCTCATTTCCCCTAAAGCAGTGTTTTTCAAACATGCCATTATGAGCAAATATGATCTTGTGCTGTCAGACAACCCCACTATAGTATTTTGGCTATAATTTGTTAATTACTAGACTATTTGCGTAACACATAACATATTCTTTGTCAGCAAGTCCTAAGGCACACAAATATATAAGTTTAATGGGGCTAAGTGGCTTCGTTCAAAATATGTATTTTTCGAAGATAGTCGTGTATTGGCTTTTACCACCCGTTCACTTCCATACCAAGGGATGTCTCCTGTACTGTCAGACTAATGTCAGGAGCTTAGACATAAATCAGTAGAATGTCAGGTTTCCCAATAAGAGCTTAAACCTGTTTTCAAAACCTAACCTCGTATCGTTAGTGTTTTTTATTTACTGTTTATTTGAAAAAAATCAGGTCTTCATGCCTTTCGCGTGTGATTGGCGTTCACTTTTTAATCGCGAGACGACGTGGTACAATTGCATGCGTTCCTCCGTGCATCTCTCTCTCTCTCTCTTCTAAGCCCGTCTGTCTTTTAGGTTAACGTAGTGTGTATAATGACATTAATGTAGTATTATATCTAGGTCATTATGCAGTTTGCGTATCAAGATCGTCTAAGAAATACAGTACCAGTTTTATTTTTAGAAACGCGTGTAGTTTATGCAGACGGAGCAGAAAAAGGGGGTTTCGTGTTCAGCCATTAGGGCGTTCTACAACACAGGCGTACGCTATTGTGAAAGCACTGATCTTTCACCATTCTTCTTTCTTTCTATTGAATTACTTCGTTAGGCTTTACATTTATTTTCTAATTTATATATGTTCTCTAAATCTCCTAGAGTGTGGATTAGAATTTTTCACCACAAATTCTCCCCACTTAAAGCAGACATCATATGTCAGTCCATAATTCTATATACACATAGATAAATTTCTATCTATGCCTGGTGATTACTTTGATTCTCATCACACGGATGGCGGCTTAGAAAATCCGCATCAACGTTTCGCTGATTTTATTTTTATCATGGATTAATGCAGGTGGGTCAATTCAAAGTAAGCACTACTGACGAAGGTTGCTTCAGACCTCTGCAATCCAGGAATCCATTTTAGTTATGTTACTGAACAGCTGCAAGTGTGACTGCTTGTCTTAATGCTGCTCAGCAATCAATATTCACCATTTCTCTTCTTTGAGTCTGCTCAACGACATGTCCCGAGAATATTAGATGTTCCTCAAATTGTACGTTATGAGGAGTTGATCTATATGGTGATATCTGAGTTGTGTAGTGGATCCAATAATTTCCTCATCATTCTAGAGAAGACACTGGGTGCATTTTTCAATCCAAATGGCAATCTGTTAAATTCATAGTGTCCCTCTGAGGTAATAAAAGCTAGATAAGGTCTAACCTCAGGCTTTACTGGAATCTGATAGTAGCCTTTGCTCAGATCCACCTTTGAGAAATATTTAGCTTTATTCAGCCTGGCAAACAGCTGATTTGTATCCGGCAATGGATCCACCTGACCTTCTGTGATAGCATTCAGTCTCCTGTAATCTATACAGAGTCTATGTTCTCCAGAGGGTTTTCTTAAGAGCACCACACTGGAATTATACGAAGATTCACTGTGTGAAATGATTCCTTCCTTCAACAAATAGTCTATCTCTTCCTTCAAGGCTTTCTCCTTAGCGAAATGAATCTAATATGCTTTCATACATACAGCTGTGGGGTCTATAAGTTTCATATCATATTCCAATAAGTTTGTATGCCCCGGTCGGTCAGTTAACACCTCTGTATGACCATCTAGAACCTGTTGCACTCTCTCCTTCTGATTTTTCGTTAAATGTGTACTGATTTTCACCTGTGCATCTGTCTCACAGGGGTGTAATGGATATTCAAATGATGAAAGTGGTTCCTTTTTCATCTCCATTGCAATAGACAAGGTCAACAAATGTGTCTCTTCCTGATTTTCTCTTTCCAAATATTTCTTCAGGAGATTCACATGATAGATTTTTTCTTTCCCCTTCTTATCTATCTTATAATTTGTTCTAGATACCTTCTCTAGAACTGTATATGGACCTTGCCATCCAATTTGCAACTTATTCTGACTACCGGGTAGAAGAAACAGTACCTTCTCTCCCACAGCCAAATCTCTGTCTTTAGCTTTCTTGTTGTAATAGGCAGCATGTTTTTTCCTGGCTTGTCTCAAATTTTCATTGGCAAGTTTCCAGCCAGTTTTTAAACGAGTGGTCAGCTCATTCACATATTGGTAGGATGATGTAACATTTTCCTCTGCCTTTTCATCAGTCCACGTTCTTAACAGTTACATATGGACTTTTAAATTCAGAAACGTATTTTTCCTGGCACATGTCAGGTCCTTTGCACTTGAAGCACTGTTGTGATGACTTTTCTTCCCAGAATCATCATGCACAAAACGACCGCTACCAATTTTTTTTTTCCTTGAGGCTTTCTCCCCACTTAGAATTCTTGATGAGAGATTTCCTCTCTACATCTTCTTCCTCCAGTTTACATAAGTCCGATTGAGGGATTTTCGGCTTATTCTGGGGTAAGACATCTTTCTGCACTCTCTGCATAATGGCCATTGTAAAACAGTCAATTGAAGATTGTCCGTGAAAAGGGGCTTCCCATTCCACTTGGTCCACTTTATTATTCTTTCTATTGTCAGGCCTACGTTTGCCCAGTGGCGTGTCCAGGTCCTGATCAATGTTCCCACTTGTGGGTGTTCCCTCATGTGCTATGCTACACCTTTCTACAAAATTCTCAATGTCCCACCTTGCCTTGGGCCAATAATAATTTTGAGCTACCTTTTGGATGATGGTACCTATTTTTTCATGGTCCCCATCTTTTCTCACATGTAAGCTCCTTATTAAGTCTGCCCTATACCTTTTACACCATCCTGTAAAAAAATTTAAACCACAAAAAACTTCAACAAATATGGACAAGTCAAATAAAGAAAATAAAACACAGCCATCCAAGACAGGGGAAGGTCCTCTCGCGGGGAGACGTATGATGCAACACAGAGAAAGCCGAAAGGAGTCTGTGTTGCTGACTAACCTTCTTTCTTCTAGGAGAACTTCCAGATTTGGCACCTGGAATGTTCGGACATTAAACGAACAAGGGAAAGTGGCGCAAGTAGCAGCAGAAATGAGGGAATACAAAATCGAGGTTCTGGGAATGTGTGAAACAAAGTGGAAGGGGGTAGACAGGAAGAAACTCATCACAGGTGAATTGGTGCTGTCCTCAGGCCATGAAGACGAAAGTTCACAACACAGTGAAGGGGTAGCTCTTATGTTATCTAAAGAAGCACAGAAAGCACTAATTGAATGGGAAGCTGTTGGACCCAGAATAATAACAGCTTCTTTCAAAACAGCTAAAAAGAAAATTCATGTAAATGTCATCCAATGTTATGCACCAACTAATGACAAAGAAGAGTCTGTGAAAGAAGCATTTTATACTAAACTACAGGAAATTATGGATAAAGTAAAAAGAAGAGACATCACAATTTTGATGGGTGACATGAATGCAAAGATAGGTACAGTCAACACTGGATTCGAAGAAGTCATGGGAAAACATGGGCTAGGAGTAATGAATGAAAATGGAGAGCTATTCGCAAACTTCTGGGCTTCATGTCAACTGGCTATAGGAGGAAGCATGTTTCCACATAAGAGAATACACAAGGCAACATGGATATCACCAGACCATAGAACAGAAAATCAGATTGATCATATATGCATAAACAAGAAGTTTAGATCATCATTGCAGGATGTAGAGGTATATAGAGGAGCAGATGTGGCATCAGATCACCATCTTCTGATAGCCAAAGTGGAAATGAAACTCAAGGGATATGCAACAGTGCAAAACTATAGACAACAGTTTAATGTGGGACAGCTAAGAAATCAAGAAACAAGAGACAAATTTGCGGTCACAGTATCCAACAAATTCCAAGTGCTCCAACAGCTGGAAGATGTAGAGAATACAGAAGACTATTGGCAGCAGGTCAAAACAGTATGGAAGGAGACATGTGAAGAAATACTGGGGAAAAGGGAAAGACAACAAAAAGCATGGATAACAACAGAAACCATCAATAAGATAAAAGACAGAAAAAACAAGAAAGCAGAGTTAAACACAAGCAAAACTAGAAGCTCCAAAGCCAAGGCTCAAGAAGTGTACACAGAAGCAAACAAAGAAGTAAAAAGAAGTATCAAAAGAGACAAGAGGAAGTATATTGAGGAGTTGGCAAGAGAGGCAGAAGATGCTGCAGCCAAAGGAAATATGAGAGAACTGTATAGCAGCACAAAGAAGCTAACAGGGAAATACAAGCAAACAAGTTGCCTCATAAAAGACAAGAATTGGAAACTGCTCAGCAATATACAAGAGCAAATGAAGAGGTGGGCAGAATATTTTGGGGACCTTCTCAATAGACCAGCTCCACAAAACCCGCCGGACATCCAGCCAGCAGAAGAAGAGCTACAAATTAACGGTTAAAGACCAACGAAGGAAGAAATAAAGAAAGCCATAAAGCTTCTAAGAGAGGGAAAAGCGTCTGGACCTGATGGCATTCCAGCAGAGGCCATCAAAGCAGATATCGACACGGCTACAGAGATGTTATATAAATTACTTGGTAAAGTCTGGGAAAAGGAAGAGATACCAGCAGAATGGAAGGAAGGATATCTGGTTAAGTTGCCTTAGAAGGGAAATTTACAAGAGTGCACAAATTATAGAGGAATAATGTTACTATCAGTGCCAGGAAAAGTGTTAAACAGGATTATCCTTGAGAGATTAAAAGAGTCCATAGACAAGAAACTGAGAGATGAACAAGCAGGTTTTCGACAAAACAGATCATGTACAGACCAGATAGCCACTTTGAGAATAATAGTTGAACAAAGTCTGGAATGGAATTCACCACTATACATTGGATCTGTGGACTACGAAAAGGCATTTGACAGTGTAGACAGAGAATCACTTTGGAAATTGATGAGGCATTATGGAGTTCCCCTGAAGATCATTAATTTAATAAAGAAAACATATGAAGTCATGACATGCAGAGTTCTTCACAAAGGACAGCTTACAGAACCGTTTGGGATAAGAACAGGAGTGCGACAGGGATGCCTCTTGTCTCCATTTCTTTTCTTGCTGGCAATAGATTGGGTTATGAGATCATCGACAACACACAACAGAAATGGAATCCAGTGGACTCTGACTAAGCAGTTGGATGATCTGGATTTTGCTGATGACTTGGCTCTTCTGTCCCATAACCGTAATCAGATGCAGGACAAATTGAAAACACTCGATGAGAGGTCACAGCAACTGGGTCTGAAAATACACAGGGAAAAGACAAAAATAATGAGAATAAATGCAGGTAATGATAACAGGGTTGAACTTGAAGAAACACCAATTCAAGATGTAGAATCATACACATATCTTGGCAGTAATATAGACAAAGTTGGAGGGACAGACAGCGATATCAAAATAAGAATACAAAAGGCAAGAGGAGCTTTCATTGCATTGGGAAATATATGGAGATCAAGAGAAATCGGATACCACACGAAAATAAGAATCTTCAACTCAAATGTGAAGTCAGTCCTATTGTATGGCTCTGAGACATGGAGAACAACAAAGACAACAACCAAAAAGCTACAGACTTTCATAAATGGGTGCTTGCGTAGAATAGAGGGATTAAAATGGTATGACAAGGTTACCAACGTGGAACTGATGACAAGAACTAGACAAGTGCCAGTGGAACAAGAGATGAGAAGAAGACGATGGCGATGGATAGGACACACACTGAGGAAACCTGTTGATAGCATTACAAGGCAGTCCTTGTTCTGGAACCCCCAGGGCAAGAGAGTCAGAGGAAGACCAAGAAGTACACGGAGAAGAGAGTTGGAAACAGAGGTGAAAATGATGAGGAGAACATGGAAAGAACTTGAGATGATGGCACGGGACAGGAGGACTTGGCATGTGTTTGTTGAAGGCCTATGCTCCTTTGGGAGTGGAGGGTTATGAATGAAATGAATGAATACCTTTTAGGAACTACCAGCTGTCCCTGACCTTTGGATCTAGTTCTGGTCTTCCGGTATATCAGTTTGTTCTTCATATAGAAGTCTCCTTTTCCTGAAGGTGTGTGACAATTGGACAATTTTCTAAAACAAGGCTTGAGGGTCTTATCCCCAGCCTGTGCCTTCCTCATCTCTTCTGGAGTGGTATTTATCATAATATCCTCCTCCTGTCTAGAGTTCGACCTGACTTGAAGGGTGGCCATTACTATAAGATTCCTTCTACAACGGTCAGTGTCATGATTGTCTATCCGACAATTTTTACACCACCTCCTTTTTTGGTTGAAAGATTTTCTTTCATCAAATTTCCTTTCATCGAATTGTGGGGTTTTATTTTTATTATCATACCGTGACCTATCAAGCTGGTGCTTACCTTTGTTCTGATCTCTATGATCAAACTTATTAAAGTTTTGTGGTGCCTGAAAATTGTCTACCTGTTTCTTTTTATTACCTGTTACCTCTGCTTGAGCTGCCTGATATCTTTCAGCAACATTTAGTAACTCACCCAGCCTCTCTGCACCTTGTTCCATGAGAAACTTTCTCATGTCTGGAGCCATGGACTCTCTCATCTGTTCTATGAGTATCACCTCTTTGAGATCTTGGGTTTTCCCCAAAGAAGCCCATTTCTCCATATACGTTTCTAACCGGGCGGAGAACTGGTGATAGGTCTCACCCGACAGTAGCCTGGCATTCCTAAATTTCTTTCTATAAAACTCTCCGTTCTTTTCGTATCTTAACAGAAGAGCCTGCTTCAACATGTCATAGTTGTCTTGGTCGTCCCTGCTCATTTTAGAAAACACTTCATAAGCTGTTCCCCGAAGACCCTGAGACAACTTTACCCTCCATCTTTCTCTTTCTAACCCATAAGTAGTGGCTAATACTTCATATCTGCTTAAATATGACTCAATGTCATCATCCTTTTCTACAAAATAGTCTAAATGGAACCTTATGGCTGAGTTGGAGGCCCCCTGACTAGCAGTAGCATCAGAGGTAGAGGGGCTGTGACCATTGTCCGGAGCAAGGCCTTGCAACTCTAACTCCCTTAGTAGCAACTCATGCTCCCTCTGTAATCTTTTATCTTCTGCTTCTGCCTCCCTTTGCAGTCGTTTTTCTTCTGCCTCCCTTTCGGCAGTTAATCTCTTTTCTTCTGCTTCCCTTTGCAGTCGTTTTTTCTTTTTCCTCCAATTTTCTCTCCTTAAATTGGAGCCTCTTTATCTCAGCCTCTCTATCAGCCTCTAAGGCCTTAGCCTCCTTCTCAGCCTCAATCTGTAACCTTTTAATTTCCCTAGCCTCCTCTAACTGCATTTTCCTTTCCTCAGCTAACTTATGTTCTTCCCTAACAATAAATTTATCACATTCTGAGGTGACATAGTCAATCAAGATTTGTCCCTCCATATTCATTTCCCTGGCAGTCTGCACAGCCGCAGAGCGGAACTTGGCCAGATCTTCCATCCTGATAAATACAAAATGTACTAACTAAGTTTCTAACCAAATACGAATGTATTTAATTAATTCTGGGTTCTGACACATTCTTCACTTCCCAAATCTTGGGTAATAATATATGGGGATTCCCTGGGAAAAATAGAATGTTGTTAATGCTAAGACCCAGACCCCAATGTATGTAGTACTAGGAGAAATTCAAATCCCCGGACAAGCCCACAATTTATGTAGCAAAGTTTGATTTGCTGGGGAGGTTATGATGGTATCCTAAAAGAATGAAATCCGTGTCTGTATTAACCGTGTGAGGTCAAGCACATGTAGGCCCCTGACTCTATAAATGATGATGATGAATTATGTGCAGGGAACCTAACGCTACCTCCATAGATCTCACACGGTCACTATTTTGGCTCTAGTGTCTGGTGTATGATGTACCTAGTGTCTAGGGGAGAAATGAAATGATGGTACACAACACAAAAACACTTTAATTTTCTAGGAGGAAGTGAATAAAATCAGTGGTTAAGTTTTTTTTTAAAAGGAATATTTTTTTTTCTGTACAATTTAATCTGCCTGTCCAGCCTTATCTGTTGGACAGGTCTTTGAAAATGAGGACAAGATAGTGTACAGAAAAGATCAACTAAAATATCTGGACTCTTTGTCCACTAAACTACAAAGTCAATATATAAATATAAATATATATATATATATATATATATATATATATATATATATATATATATATATATATATATATATATATATATATATATATATATATATATATTCTGTTGGAATGTTCACAGCTTACACTTTATTCATCTAAAAGGGAGAGTCACTGTGTATGAGGGGCTGTAGTTTCATCATACCCCATAAACATCCTGAGTATGATTTGAAATACCAGTGTTTATTAATCGAAAATGTCAGATATACCCAGATGCTTAACACATCACCTGGGATTCCTTGTAGAATGATAATACAGTATGAAGTTGCAGAAAATCTCGATCTCTCAATATGCCCAAGCTCCTCCCGTTATCTTTTGACAGCATAAACGAATGGTAGGAGACTTGATGGCTGTATTCTCACTCAGCAGGTTTCCTGTTACCAGCTGGCAACAGGAAATAAAACCTCTGCAACAAAAGGACACCCTGGCCTTTTATATCTGATCCCTTTTTATATTTATTATTTTCCTTCGGTGCTATGGGGTCAGCCTCGCATGCATTACAGGTGCACTCGCCCCTAATTTTACATGACTCACACCTTGCTGTGACCACACCTCAGGTCCCTATGACAGATACGCCACTGTACGTTTACATAGTTTTCCTCAATAAAATAATGTGGAGTAACCACACTTCCTTTGGTATGATTTTCTTTTCTTTTCTTTTTTTTAAAATAAATGCTTCAGGCATGTTAAACAGTGTTCATGGAACACAGAGGCTTACTAATATATTCTAATGCAATAATATTAAAACACAATCATGACAACATACATCAGTTAGATACAGTTCAATGTGAGGACTCAACAATGTCTGCTCCCGGCACGTCCTTCACTTTTCCCAATAGCAGTATCTAACTTTGGCGGTGGGATTAAACATAATAATTCATAAAGCATTCTTACCACAAATATCAAGAAATATAAACAAATGACGCTGACTTGCAAAGAAATGGCCTCAGTTTCCTCTGCACTGCCCAGACTGTGAATACTTCTTTATTTTAATTTTACAATTAACACAGCTGATCTCAGCGTATTTGTATGAAAAATTTTGTTCAACTGGCAATGAATAGTGAAAGCCTGTTGCTAATATTTATTAGCACTGGCCAATCGAAAGCTTGCGACTACCAGAATTCAAATGTAGTTTTTGAAAAACAAAAATAATTCCAAACAAACTCGGTGTCTGGTAGTCGATTGGCCAGCCTGCTTTAGTTATGCCAATACAAAAAGATGTTTCGTTTTGGATTACATTTTTCCTACCGCTCCCCTCTCCTCCTATACTCCTGTTACCCAAGCGAATTTGAATTTACCTCAATGCCTGCCTTATAAGCTGCCGTCCCCACTAACGTTATGAAAAACAAGCAGGAACAACAGTCTGTCTGGTCGCGCGTCTGTAGACATTTAGTATTTTCTCAATAACTTGGTTAATACTTGTACTATCATATTATTTAAAACATATTCTTGATCAGTGGAATTTAAGCTATACTACCATATGATTTTTATGGTCAATTTAATTAGGGTTTAGATTTTCAATTTTGTCACCGGCAATCGTCAAATAAAATTTTTACACAAGACGGCCATCTTTCCCCCTTGTCTCATCTCTCGCTAGCATGTATTTTTCAAATAACTACTTATTTTAGTGACGTCACAACTACACTACGCGTCGAGAATTTAAACTGTCTGTGTGTGTATATTCGTTAGCTTTGCCACAGCGTGTATATACTATTAGTCTCGCGTGCAGAACGACGCGGTTTTTGGCATGCGTTGGTAGCATTTTGCGTTAATGTATTACAGTCGTCTCATTATTGCTACTTAGAAAAAGTCCAAAAGACTACCAAATTTTGTGTTACTGTTGACAGATTACGTTACTTCAGACAGCAATTGACGTTACATTTCTAACAAATCGTTAATTATAAGGCTAGGCTGCATTGTGTATGCAGCAGATCTGGCAAAATGTTAAATATTAGTAGTACGTTTTCGAAACCGAAACTAAAACGCGTGTTAGATTTTTACCGTGGGATCGTTCTATAGGCTTAAGCACTGCACAAAATTCAGCGCTATGCTGGCGTGTGAGAGTATTACCGTCAGACACAATAGGGCGGGTTTATTTATTATCATTTTATGACTAAAATCTTACTGAAATGAGCGATTATTCTCGCAGATTTTACTACTGATGGTTTGGCCATGTCTACAGAATGGGAGAAGATCGCCTACCACGACAAATATAGGAAACCAAGAGTTAGGGATCCAGGCCTCCAGGACGACCTAGAGCTTGCCGGGAGGACAACATGAGACAATCTCGGAAGGACCAAGGACTAGAATGGAAACAGGCCAGGAGGAAGACAGTCGATAGGATAGTATAGCTCTCTCTCTCTCTCTCTCTCTCTCTCTCTCTCTCTACACCCCAAGATAGAAGCGGAACGAACAAGTAAGTATATATATTTTGTACTTACACTAGTAAGTAACCCTTCAAAAATTAATTGCGGCAAAGAATTATGGTGTGCGATTTCTGTCCCATGTCTTGAGAATAGCACCCTTTCTCCTGTATTTAGTTTCTCCCTTTTTATTTCCTTTCACCTCTCATCTTCCCACTCTCACCTTCCACCACTCACCTTTCAGCTCTCACCTTCCACCGAGCAAGTAAGCGCAGCCCGTCGACTAACACAGACACCTGGAAACTATAATTCACAAAAAAACGTATAAAAACTGAAAACACGTAACTGAATTAAAACAAAAACGAACGAAAAAACCCTATATCACAAAACGTTTGCTTGGTAGGCAAGTATTCTAACCACTGAACCACCGGCGTGCCTTAATATACGTTGTTTTTTTTTAAAATTTTCACTATTCTTCCTCCGTCAGCGTTGCGTTCGTTAGTTACGAACACACCAAATTAATAGACAAGATATACTACATTTTTGTAAATGGCTTTTAAAAGAACATTCTTTCAATTCGCCCTATTTCTGTGCTGGATTAACATTTCTGGCAAGCCCTATGTGAGGACGAGAGTTGTCCAAGCCAGTTGTTTCCCCTCTCTGCTTCTCAGCTCCAGAAATTCAAAATTAAACATGCAATTGACAAAATGCCAGAGATAACATGCAGTCTAAAAAATCACGCCTCTGTCAACCATAGAAACATGTCCTTCGGTTATGTCAGGACTCTTTTTTATAAAGTGTAAATTGCTTCCAGATGGTGTTGAAAGGTACTGAGCTCTGTATTGTTGCTCCAGGTGGTGATGCCGTACTTAAGATAATGATATTACTGAAAATCATATTTATATTTGTAGCTGCCTTTTATTTTTCCAGGTGGTGATGCCATAGTTAAGATAATGATATTGCTGAATATCTTATTTATATTTGTAGCTCTCTATTATTCCTCCAGGTGGTGACGCCGTACGTAAGATAATGATATTACTGAAGATCATAATTATATTTGTAGCTCTCTATTATTCCTTCAGGTGGTGACGCCGTACTTAAGATAATGATATTACTGAAGATCATAATTATATTTGTAGCTCTCTATTATTCCTTCAGGTGGTGACGCCGTACTTAAGATAATGATATTACTAGTTCTTGTTGCTTAATTTCTATGAAATACTAACCTTATATGTTTTCCTTTGTTTTATGTATATATCTTTTAAGTATTGATTGGGCATCTCCTGGGGCATCTATTCTTAAAACCTTATCACCTGTTATGTCTATATTGTGGTTTCTGTATTTGAAATTCAGAATACGCAACTGTTATATCTGCTAGACGTTCTGCTTCATGCATTTCCATGAACAGAGCGGTGGGAAATTCAAACTATACTAGTACTGTAAATATACCCGTCAAAATAATGACGATGAAAGAATTAGTACAAACGTCTTAAACTTTCAGCATCTGTAGCACATTTAGAAGACTGGATAACTTCTTCTTCTTCTTCGTTCGCCCTGAAAAGGACGGTGGTTGCGTTGTGTCTGTTTACGCCTAAGCTGTGATATCTGCACCTTTCGGTCGACACATCCGACTTCAGCACGGCATTTTTTAGGGACCGGGTTTGCCTTCCCATTACGATCCGCACTCGCTCAGCCAGACTGCACTGCTGCAGACTGTTTCCAGGACCACCACGTGGAGGTGGAGTGCGGTCTTGACCAGCTCTGGTTCGCTGGTCCTGATGCAAGCAGTACAGCTATGGGTCGCTGACTGCATTCACTATTGCTGCATCTTGGGTTCCCACTGGATAACTCATTTTGTTGATTCTGAATGAAATGGTTTTACCGATTTTCGTAAAGTTTTGAAAAAAAAAAAAAAATTATTTATTTTTCAAGGGATGTAATTTACCCTCTTCCCAGTCGAAAAAGGAATAAAAAAAAAAACTATACTGCTCAAAAAAAGTTAAAGGCCACTTTCAATTTTTAGGACAAACAATGTTTGTTAATCTGACAATAAATCAAATCTGTGTTACGTGTGTGTACCTCCAAGGTCACGACTTGCACGTGAAAAGCAAATTTCAGCAATGTTATCAACAGGCTTTGCCGTAGGAAGCATTTTCAAACATGCATTATTTCCCTTTCCATCACGTACATTTGATTGACCTTGGAGTTACACGCACGTAACACAAATTTGATTTATTGTCAGATTAACAAGCATTGTTTAAGCATGCAACAAAATGCAGCAAAACATTTTTGACTGAGTGTTCAGGTTTAAAAAAAAAACAGCTTAGTTGAAATGACCTAAAAATTGAAAGTGGCCTTTAACTTTTTTTTAGCAGTATAAGTTGGTTTTTTTTAAAAGGGATGTAATTTATCCTCTGTCAACGGGAAACAATCAAACGGCAAAAAATTATAACAATAAAATATTTTGTGCATTTGTTTATATTTTACTTTTTTTTTAATATTTAAAATGTACCAGCAAATATAGTGCAAAAAAAATGCGCGCTATATTAAATGTTGTAGAGTTTAGTGCAAAGGCTAAAATCGCTCGACTTTTATATAATTTCCAGACTGGAACACAACGTTTGTGTGGGACGGAACGGACGTTCTTAGAGAATTATATTCAAACTGTATCATATGCTACTGAAGGTTAACTTCACTCCGCAGAAAAGGTCGTGTTCCTATCTCAAACATGTCACAATTAAAGTGTTAAAGTGAATTTATGTATGCTAGCTTGTTAGTTTTCACTGGAAACCCGGAAAAAGGACCTTTAACCTGTGTAAAACCTGCTTTTAAATGTCTGTCGAAGAGGAATAGTCTGAAATCTCCATAGATTAAAAAAATGCGTTCTTTCTCTCTCTCTTCCTATTCCATCACCTAAATATCTATCAAATTATTTCCTTTGATCTACCAGTAGATCGGGATCTAACTTATGTCGTCCCCTGGTTTGGTGAGTGTCCCTTCAGCTCTCCACGGACTCGTCTGAACTCCTCATAAAGCATAATATCACGTACCGGTACTGTGTTATCTTACTCCAGGCAGTGTATTAATGTCAATACAGGTCCGTGTCATTGAATCCGAAATCCACGGGGACAACTGTGTTTCGGAAACTGCATCTTTTCTGTTTCCATATGTCGCCCAGAGTAGATTAAAAAGAAGCCATTTAAAAAGTTCGAATTTCAGACTATTTCGGATTTTGGGTGTTCGGATTCAGGGATCTGGACCTGTAGTGCCACCCATTCCTAAGGAAACTCGCCATTATTTAGCCACCTGCGCCTTGTCAACGTGTGGTTTGCGAACGTTTTCTGTAGGTTTGGACATTTTAGGTAATACTTTCTTGTTCAAGAAAATATACAGTATGTATATGTGATGCCATCACGATTCTAAGCAAATTGAAGCAGACTTCAGACTTCTATGTACAGTATGCGTTTCAGTTTTCAAAGTCTTGACACTTTCCTCAGTCATCGTCAGCATGGGATACAGCCAGCCGTTTCAGATAGTACTTGAAGCTAGACACGGTCGTTTTGCGTTCTGGACTGATCACTTTAAGTAAAGTGGGGAAGATTGTGTAGACCAGCCACCAGCATTCCGATCTTCTTGTCACTCTGGTGGGCAGTCTCAGCATGAACTTACTTGACGCTATGGTTATCGTCTCCATTAAATACATCCTCGGCGTCGTGAATTTTCAGCTCTCACTTCATACTGCTGCTGCTACCACCACCACTACTACTACTACTATTTCTACTACTACTACCACCACCACCACTACTACTACTCTACTACTAATATTACTACTACTACTACTACTGTTGCCGCTATGTTACCTCACATGTCCCTTCCTCTCTGTTTATGTTTTCTTTGAGCCCTCCTGAAATATTATTCACAACGTAGTCATATTTGTTCTCTTAAGTTTATGGATCAATATTATTTGCTCTTGATCTCCAATTCCATTTTTTTAAAATCTCTCTGGCAAACCTCTACACCCCAGAGTAGAAGACGAAGGACTAAGTAAGTCAGGAAGCATTCTCACATTTGCTATGACTGCACCAACATAAAAACTACAGACATCTGCATGTAGATATTTAATGGGATGAAAATATATAAAAAAAAATCATTCTGTCCATGAAAAGAATCTGCTATTATAAAAAAAAAAAAAAAGAAATGAAAAAATTCAGAGCACACAATATATTAACATTCCTATCGCCATTACGTCATCACAGAGCCAGTATCCTGTAAGTTATTCACACGTTTACCTGTTGCCATTCTTTCATCGTCTTTTCATGTCTTAAAAAAATCCTTTCACGTCTGCCTCCAGATAATTTCTCCTTGTGTTTTTTTTCTGCCTTCCCTCCAGTTCTCTTGTCCAGGAGACTCCAGATCAAGCGCTGCCTTGTATTGCTGTCAACTGATTTCTACAATGTTTCTCATTATCATTTCAATTCTCTTATTTTGCGCAAGCACCCATTTGTGGAGCGTCAGGTTGATAGAGTGGTTAGAGCGCTGGTTCGAACCCGGCAAAGGTGCAACTGATGGAGCAATCAGCAAACTATTCCAACATCTGGCCAGTTAAGTGGTTTTAACCTGGCCATAGCAAAACACACTCTCCTTAAAAATTCAAAAAACCACCTGCACTTTAATTTTCCGTGAGGAAAAATCTCTATTTCAATTTCTAAATTTATTTATTTATTTACTCCTGTTAAACTATAATTGATTATTAAATGTGTTATATGTATTTACAAATTAATAATTGATTTAATTATTTCAGAGAGAAGTGCACACATGTGAATCAGTGATCTTAAATATAAATACAGGGAGCCGCACTGGTGTAATGGCTACAACGTTGTACTGGCGACCAGGTTTTCAAGGTTCAAGCCCGGGCGTCAGCGTTTGAAGGAATGTTTACGACCGGGAATTTGACTGAATAACCTGAACGGCTCCTGCACTTAAACCCTCTGTGGATGGGAAGGGGCGAAGCTCCTGACCGGGTTGGAAGGAAAGTCCACTGACCCCCCAGCCTCGCAATGACATGTCATTGGGCCAAAAGGGCTGGAAAGCTCGAGTGCCGCTGGTTAGAGAAAAAAAATATAAATATAAATACAACAGAGCTACTAAAGTAATATTTTACTGAATAATTCCTTTGGGGCCTCTGAACTAGCTAATATATATTTATCTTCATATAAGTGGCGGGCAGGTGCAAAGTTCGCGACTGCTTCGATAAATTCGGTGTTGTGCTTGATTTCTGAAATATCATATGAAGACTCCCTAAAATAGAAGCATCATCCTTTCGTTTACAACTCTGCCAAAAGTAATCTTGAACGAAGTTAGATACCTTTAAAGACCCTCATTATATACTGTAATTTATGGTCGAGGAAGTTGAGGGGAACTGCGGTAAGACGTGGAGTACAATGGATGGGTTTTGAAAAAAAAAAAATCGAAAAAAGGTGATTCGTCTTACGAGGACAAGAGACAAAGAAAATAGTCTACGTTACGGCCACAAGGCCTTCGTCAGGAAAAGAAAGACAGTGAAGGCTAGATAGGAGACATAAGAACTTAAATGAATATAAGAATATAAAAAAATAAATAAAACCTAGGTACTTCCTTTTCAGCAAGCGTGATACGACTCCAATACTTCGCCTTCAGGGAAGTACCTAGGTTTTATTTATTTTTTTATATTCTTATATTCATTTAAGTTCTTATGTCTCCTATCTAGCCTTCACTGTCTTTCTTTTCCTGAGGAAGGCCTTGTGGCCGTAACGTAGACTATTTTCTTTGTCTCTTGTCCTCGTAAGACGAATCACCTTTTTTCGATTTTTTTTTCTTCAAAACCCATCCATTGTAATTTATGGCCATTATTGGACCATCACTGCAGAGCAGGGGAGGCAATCCCGTGACGCCCATGGAGCATTGGCCTTATTAAATTCACGCCAAGTCCCTCTTTGCTGTGCCATCTGCTCAACATCTTTCTATATCTCTTTCTTTTTTTTTCTTCATTTTTCTTCCTTATGGAGCATGGCGCCACCACTGTAACTGGTCCCCCGACTGGAAGCCTGCATCAATGCATTCATATGCTCTTACTGTACTGGCTTCTTTTGCTATCTGTTTTACATAATGACGTGGCCAGGACCCTACATATCCTCTTGATTCCTTTCATTTCTGTCTCCAGTTTTCTTCGCCGTGGGCTGTTCGGTCTGCTACTACTTCTCCTAACCTAGAGATTCCAGAAAGAAATCTGCCTTGCAATGCTATCAACGGGTTTTCTCAAAGCGTATCCTATTTATAGACCGTGTCGTCTTCTCATCTCTTGTTAAAGATAATACGCTCGTGTGTTACCGGGATCCGAAATTGGAGCAATGAACAGTAGCGCTGTCATCTACCAAACATGTCGTGAAAGGCGACTAAAGACGGTTGGGCAATGGGACTGGCTACCCATAACTTTAAACTAACTAAACTTCAACGGAGATTAAGGAATAAAGTTAATATGTCATAGTATATTGCCACACGCAGGCATATAGCCATTGTTATTTGAGGAGATATGTCTATTTGTGGTAATGCATGTTTTGCACGATCTTTAACTTGTATGAAACGCCGTATACTTTGATACGTCACCGGTTGTCAATGACGTAACGTAGTTGCGCTAATTTATTCTTACGGCTAATATTCTGGGCATTTCGTATGTTTCATTCATCCAAGCAAGACGTATTTTTCGAGCTCCCGGAGTTGTGGAGAAATTGCGTAATTTGTATGTGGCATTATTATATTCTCGAAGACTTCCACTTGTTATCAACGATCGTTAAGATGGTCCCGAACTTATTAAGAAGTTCCGCACCCTATAGAGAAGTATTTTTATTCCAGAAATATAATTCACGTTTTTGGTCGCATTACTTGGGTGTCCGTGATTGGCACGCACCTCTTAGTCAGAACGGCCAGAACTGAATAGAGAAGATGAAGATATATATGATTTCAACATGTATGCTTATTGACTTATGGACTGACCACATTTATTGAGGAGACAGATGTTGAAGATTCTCCATTGCTTGTATTGTGAAGGAATTTAATAAATATGTACTACATGTATATTGTGGACCTGCTAACCGTCGACTTGGGTTGTTCTGCCAGTTTCATGTCCTGTATGACCAAACCCTAATGCATTCGACAACATAGCACGATGAACTCGTTAAGATAAACATCCTCACACATGTAAAAGAAACAACAGTCGTAACACCACCTCACGCTTAGATGTATGCTATACCTCATGCCCATCCAACGGTGTAGTGATGTGGCTGCAACAGTGAGTGTCAGCGGAACCGAGACGCAACTCTACCCCAGATCTGGGAGGCCCCGTTTCCGGGAACACAACACACAGCCAATTAAGGCACCGTTCGCCGCTTTTACTTTATATATAATTATGTTTTCAAAAGAAAACATACTAAAAATACCGTTTCTTCTTTTTCCCCTTTCGATTCTTATGGAGCATATAGCCACTATAGGAGCGGGTTCTTTTGCATGAAAACCGCACCAAAGCGGTCCTCTGCTCTTGCAGCGACAATTTATGCTGAAGAAGACGACTAAGAACGGTTGGGCGTCTGGCAGGCTACCTTATCCTGTCACCAAAGCCAAAACACTTCAACAAATGAGATATATACCAGTAGAACATGATATGAGGAGAAGACGCAAGCTTTGGATGGAACACAGATTAAGAAAACCAGATGGCAGCAGTTCAAGGCAGTCCTTTTTTTTTTCTGGAATCTCAAGGGAAGAAAAACAGAAGTAGAAAAAAAAATACATAGAGAAAGGAATTTGACATAGACATGAAGGCAAGACCTTGAACGAATAGTATATGCACTTGTTGAAGACATGTGCTTCATGAGGAGATGGCATGTAACGAATGAAAAAAGACCACCACTGCAGGAATCCATGAAATGCTTACGTGCTGGCTTTCTGCAAGAGTCCAGGTGCACTTGTGTCACCACGCTCCCTAAGGTGCAAAAATGGACACTCGTTTTTTGTCGCATTCCGCGATCTGTTTCTGCCATTCTAGGTATTCCATCGAGTAAGATATGTTCTCTTGAAAATTGGCCAAATGCTTCAACAAGTACACAATCCAGTGGATACCAGCCCATAACAACATACCTGACAACGAGGAGGCAGACACACTTGCTAAGGAATGAGGAGCGCTACAACAGAATGATATAGAGACAACTTATTCAATGGCAAAAACTTCTATAAACGCCGCATTCAAGTCCAAATTGAAAAGAGAACACGCATATCATCAGCTATCTAGGCTAGACCAGGTCACCATTTTTGGCTACGCACTGGACACAACAGATTGAGATACCATCTATACCAGAAGTACAAAATTTGTGAAACAGATCTCTGCACCTGCGGCACCAGCCCGATGACAGCTGAACACCTGCTGCAGTCATGCCCAACATACAGTAATGAACGGAGAAGCATATGGCAACAACCTACTTCACTCCACACACAAAAAACTATTTGGAGATGTCAGGAACCTTGAATTGACTAATGCCTTTATTAGAGTCATTAATGTAGAAGTCTGAGGGCGAACGAGATGTCAGGAACCTTGAATTGACTAATGCCTTTATTAGAGTCATTAATGTGGAAGTCTGAGGGTGAACGAGATGTCAGGAACCTTGAATTGACTACTGCCTTTATTAGAGTCATTAATGTAGAAGTCTGAGGGCGAACGAGATGTCAGGAACCTTGAATTGACTAATGCCTTTATTAGAGTCATTAATGTAGAAGTCTGAGGGCGAACGAGATGTCAGGAACCTTGAATTGACTAATGCCTTTATGTGACAGGTTATGTAAATAGACTACATGAATCCGTCCGCCTTCGCTTCCCACCTTTGTTCCTCATTAGTATGCACGGTTTGTTACGCAAAATCCATACCTTATCGCTATCTGTCTAACTCATATTTCAGCCACGCCCATTTGTCTTGTTTCATGCGCTGACGAGCGTCTACCTAGATTCGTAACTGTCATTCCTTTCAAAGGAGACAATCGCCGAGATCAGAAGCCTTTGTTGTCGATTCAACGGCGAACAGAGCGAACGGAGGAAATTCTTTATCTCGGAAGAAAACCCCGTTGATTCCCCCTGATTGCCCAAGGCGTGACTTTCGTCATCTTCCAGCGAAACAACGCTATTCTTGTATAAATGCCCCATCTCCTAAAATCAGTTATCTAGTCGCCTCAGAAAACTTTGGAAAATCTAGCTCGCGATTCTAAGAGCCATGGTGGAAGTGTAGTATTAGAATTCCGGGGAGATTAATTCATTTTTGTTTGCGGTAATAGATATTAGCATTTTCGTGATTTTATGTGTTAAGTTTATCATTAGAATTCAATTGGATTTTCTAAGTGCTAAAAATGGTGTACTAAATAACGCATAGCTATTTTTATTCCAGACGGTTTAAATTAACTAATAAATACGCTAGGCGATTGATAATTGACGGAATACAATTTACTTCTATCCATTATGTGTAATTTAATAAATGACTAGTGTTTATATCACGTGTTAAAAGCGATAAGATAAGCTAGACACTTGTGGTTTCTAATCTAATTTAATAACGGAATGGATAAGAGATCTTACCTTTAAGCGTGCTAGGATAGGATATTGATATTATGGTTAAATGTTCTGTATTTCTTCCTAAATCTAGGCTTGATAAAAAAAAACCCAGCGAACTAGCGGTCTTATAAGCTATCCAGAGATATTATTGTATTATAGGGTCTTCAATTTTTGACCTGTGCGGTCCACTTTCTTCACTCATGAGAGAGGCCAATCTAGAAACAATAAACATAATATTAAACTGGACCTGAACATTACCAGATTTTTAATATCAATTTGATCCGCCCGCTGTGGCAAAATATATATATATTGCCACAGCGGGCTGATCGAATTGATATTAAAAATCTGGTAATGTTCAGGTCCAGTTTAATATTATGTTTATTGTTTCTAGATTGGCCTCTCTCATTAATGAAGAAAGTGGACCGCACAGGTCATATATATATATATATATATATATATATATATATATATATATATATATATATATATATATATATATATATATATATATATATATAAATTTACCTGACCTATGACAGTAGTTTTCTACGGGAATTATACTCAAGAGAATTCACTGTTCAGAATCGGCCATCAACTCAGAGAACAGCCGATAATTATTATTAGCATTTGCATAACGTAACAGAGTGTCTCAGCAACCAGAGGCTAGACAGCACAGGAACAATATATTTTTCTTTCTATGACGGTGACCATCACGAATACGTCTTATTCCAACCAACTATATGCAGTGATACATGAATTATCCAGGAAAACAATTAACGCACCAACTTTGGCGACTACCTTGACATTAGCAGTAAGCACCAAGGCTAGTCTAGGGCCGGGATTGGCAACCAACCTGACATTGTAGGGTCATATTATTGTTAGTGTTTTTCCAAGGGATACCTGCGACAACTACTGGGTAAGCGAGTATGCGTGTGCTACAGAATGACTGAGTGAAAGAATAGAAAGAAACATATTTTCAATTTTTACCATCGGTATACTAATCTTTTTTTTTATTTCCTCACTAACCTGATTATTTACGGGATAGCTTAATGTCGTATATTTTTGATAGGGTAATTAAGATCAATTTTGGCCCAGCCTGAATAGGACTAGAACAGGTGATAGCTCAGTGAGAGATCAGGTAAAGAAATAGATTTTTCACAAGTGAAATGGTGAAAGGTACAAATCTGTCCCTGGATTTGAAAGATAATCTATCCAGCCTATCAGTAACGACTGAGATTCTTAGATCAGACAGACCTTCCTATAAATATATATATATATTGATATATTCACCCACTCACATCTACACACACACACAGATACGTGACGACACTTAGACGCACATACGTGAAAACTATATCTATGGAATTGGGATCTTTTGGGACAAGCTGACCGACACACGTAAATAGAGTTTATGTAAATTTTATTTATCATAAAGAATGTACAACACAACAATATCTTTGAATATCAAAATCAAATACAATGAACATAGGTTAATGAGTTAATTACAGAGTTAGACTCATAGGTTTAATCCTCCCTCCCTCTGTTGAGACAAGATCCCGTGAGACCAAGTTATTAACCCCCGAAAGAATCAAAGGTTTTTACGCTATGGTCTAACATTTCCTATACAGTAAAGAACAGAGTTATAAGTTAATCTATTCTGAAACGAAATAAAGGAGCAGCTTTAGCAAAACTTGCATAAGCAAATACAAAATAAGTACATGGGTTATATCCAAATAGAATTCTTCTTCTCACGCTTTCTCTCGCTCTGACAAACCTGTGATCACAAATTCAGTCTCTCTTACCTATAAAGGTGCTTTCACCACAGCTGGAACAATTGTTAATGGCACCCACAGCCCATCCACGGTTGGTTGTTTGGCGAATCAAGCCCCAGTTTCTCCAACGACTAATTTATCAAATGTTGGGAAACGCTTGATTTACTCTTGTAAGTAGGATGCTGATAAAGGTCACTTCAAGCTTCGTCCAGGTAGTAAAATAATTAAGAGTTCTAAATGTCACAGTGTACGTTAGCTTGGAATCTTCAATCTTTACATCAAATGTCAGGTAAACAAATCGGTTCAGGATCAATCTTCTTCACAACACGTGGTCGTTATACAGGTATTGTCAATGTTAGATTTGGTAGCCACAACAGGCTGAATGTTTATGAAATTGGGAAAAGAACTCTAGATATTCTATAAGTCCAGTTATCATTTATTCTTAACATTATTTGGGTTGGTACTTTGTCTCTTTCTGTGTGTACCACAAGACCAGACAAGTCACCTTGAAAAAACCCGATATTATATCAGAATATTCTTTGATAATGTTTATTTCCAGTTTCTTGATAATGTTTATTTCCAGTTTCATATGGAATGGAAGCGGCTGGTAAGGTTTTAGGGTTTGGCCCAAATACTGTTTAGGAAGAAAATACAAATACTTAACAGGATATGGTATAATTCACAATCCTATCCTTACCCCGCGTAACATAGAAGATATATTATCCACTTCGGCTGTTTAACTTAAATTAGAAACTATAAGCTAAGAGCTAGTCTCATCGTTAAAAAAAACTTCCGTGAAATAAATTCTAGTCATTTAAAAAGAATCAATCATCATGAATTAGAAATAAATACATATTTCGTCAATACTCATGATGAATCAGTGCATTACTAGTTGGTTAAACTATTCACTGACTGGTTACTAGCAGTTAATTAAATTTATTTATGACTGGAAGAGTTTAGCTAGAAATATTTATTTGTTCTGCTATCCACTGTAACCAGTAAAACTTAGAGAAATACCGTAAAGGACCTAACTTAGTAAATCACTCTGCACAGAAAATAACTAGTAAAATATAATTGATGATTTAAAAGATTAAATCACTCAAACTACTAGTATAGTATTTACCTCAACACCGAGCTACTAAGACTTATCTCCAACGACTACTAAGAAATTCACTTATACAAGTATTCTAGAATCGAAGCTAGTTGTCTAGAGGAATCTGTGAGGTACTGGATGAATTGACTTAGATTTCTTTGGTATATATATTAAAAGATGAAAGGAGATAGTTAATTATTCCCCCCCCCCCCGAAAAATCAGACCCTACCAGATGTTCACACCTACGGGAAATTTTACGTTCAGTTTTCGGCTTATGCGTAATTCAAAGCCGAAAACCCAAGATCTTCGTTCTCGCTTTGATCAGATATCGGCAATGCGCTAATCAGTGTGAGTTTCCTTCGTCTCTCTGCTCGTATTCAAGCGAGTAATGTCTTTAGATCTCCCGATTCGTCGTGTTAATTACTTATCACGAACGGATTCAGGGAAAGGTAATAAAGATTTCTCACTTAAGTTCACAATATCTACTCAAATTTATTCAAATCTGGTCGCTGTGTGATCTCTACAACGATTTGATCTCTGGCGCTGGTGTTAGAATTACAGTTACGTTAGCTAATAGGTCTCTCGTACACTCTCCTCAAAGAAATATAGCGACCAGCATTAAATGCGTGCTAAATGAGAAAAAGAGACAGATCTATTCTGAGTAATAGGAGGTTTGGTTATAACCATCAAGCGTATGCGAAACTAGGTAAAAAGAAAAATGAAGATAAAGAAAATAGAGATATGAAATCAATTTACATAATCTGCCCCACTTAACTAGGAACTTGTTCTTTTCCTTTACCTACTATTCCATACCCTTTTTGTTAACCTTTGACCTTTTGGGGTTATTAACTTTTGTTGGGATCCTTTCTCTACAAGAGCGGTGGGAAATATTGGGTTATTTTCATTTGTCTTAAACCATGCTTTTATTGATATGTATATGCTTGTTGTTGTGAAGATTTTTAAGTGATAATAAACTTAATAAAACTTAATTTAGTGTGTTGGTTGAACCCCTACGCATATATATATATATATTATCCATAGTTTTTTCACGTCTGTGCTTATTCGTCACGTAATTGTGTATGTATGTGAGGTGTAACTTATATTTGTTATTTAAGGAGCGAAAGTTCGCCTGATTACAATATAGTCGTATAGATAGTTTGGAGTAGAGAAACTACTCACTCCAGAGACTGATCTTTCTCTTACACTATCACCCCCTCGTGAAAAGATCTATTTTCTTACACCTTTATTCTCACACATTTTCCACTATCACCTCTGCTCAGACCGGACCATAAATATCTACAAACCTATCTTATAAAATTACGACACTTTATTAGAGTCATTAATGTGGAAGTCTGAGGGTGAACGAGATGTCAGGAACCTTGAATTGACTACTGCCTTTATTAGAGTCATTAATGTAGAAGTCTGAGAGCGAACGAGATGTCAGGAACCTTGAATTGACTAATGCCTTTATTAGAGTCATTAATGTTGAAGTCTGAGGGCTAACGAGATGTCAGGAACCTTGAATTGACTAATTTCTCTATTAGAGTCATTAATGTAGAAGTCTGAGGGCGAACGAGATGTCAGGAACCTTGAATTGACTAATGCCTCTATTAGAATCATTAATGTAGAAGTCTGAGGGCGAACGAGATGTCAGGAACCTTGAATTGACTAATGCCTCTATTAGAATCATTAATGTAGAAGTCTGAGAGCGAATGAGATGTCGGGAACCTTGAATTGACTAATGCCTCTATTAGAATCATTAATGTAGAAGTCTGAGAGCGAACGAGATGTCAGGAACCTTGAATTGACTAATGCCTCTATTAGAATCATTAATGTAGAAGTCTGAGAGCGAACGAGATGTCAGGAACCTTGAATTGACTAATGCCTCTATTAGAATCATTAATGTAGAAGTCTGAGAGCGAACGAGATGTCAGGAACCTTGAATTGACTAATGCCTCTATTAGAATCATTAATGTAGAAGTCTGAGAGCGAACGAGATGTCAGGAACCTTGAATTGACTAATGCCTCTATTAGAATCATTAATGTGAAGTCTGAGAGCGAACGAGATGTCAGGAACCTTGAATTGACTAATGCCTCTATTAGAATCATTAATGTAGAAGTCTGAGAGCGAACGAGATGTCAGGAACCTTGAATTGACTAATGCCTCTATTAGAATCATTAATGTAGAAGTCTGAGAGCGAACGAGATGTCAGGAACCTTGAATTGACTAATTCCTCTATTAGAATCATTAATGTAGAAGTCTGAGGGCGAACGAGATGTCAGGAACCTTGAATTGACTAATTCCTCTATTAGAATCATTAATGTAGAAGTCTGAGGGCGAACGAGATGTCAGGAACCTTGAATTGACTAATGCCTCTATTAGAATCATTAATGTAGAAGTCTGAGAGCGAACGAGATGTCAGGAACCTTGAATTGACTAATTCCTCTATTAGAATCATTAATGTAGAAGTCTGAGGGCGAACGAGGAAGAAGGAGGAAGAAGAATTCCAGTTGCTTACACAAATCAAATTTCGTGGACAGTTAGTAAACAAATCAAATTTTGTGGACAGTTAAGACACAAATCAAATTTTGTGGACAGTTAGTAAACAAATAGGAGAAGCGCTGGAGGCCACAAAGATGTGGTTGAACAGAAGAATTTTCAGGATAACATAGACAGCTAAAAGTGCGATGAAGATGTCCTGAAAGAATCTAATGCGCAAAGGAAGCGTATCACTCACATTACATCGAGGAAGTTGAGGGGAACTGCGGTAAGACGTGGAGTACAATGGGTGGGTTTGAAAAAAAAATCGAAAAAAGGTGATTCGTCTTACGAGGACAAAAGACAAAGAAAGTAGTCTACGTTACGGCCACAAGGCCTTCGTCAGGAAAAGAAAGAAAGAGAAGGCTAGATAGGAGACATAAGAACTTAAAGAAATATAAAAATAAATATAAATAAAAATAAAATCTAGGTACTTCCCTGAAGGCGAAGCATGGCTGAAAAGGAAGTGACTTCTGACCCCGGAAGTACACAATACATACTAAGAAGCTAAAAACTAAAATGAACAAAAAACTACCCAAATATAATAAAAGTGGGGACTGGAAATAGAAGAGGACAGAATAAGTAGGAGATAAATGAATATGAAATAAAAAAATCAAGACAAATTAGAAAACGTGTACATCCATACATATTATGGAGGATGGCATAAAAATAGAAGAATAGGATAAGAGTGGAAAGAGTCCAAATAGAGCAAGAGAGGAAATTCTGACCTCAGACAAAGGTGTGGAAAGTGTTGAGACCGGCTGGTTTTAGACACCCCATGCGGTGGATAAGACGGTTCTCAAGCTGTTCTCGGCTGGCAGTGTCAGAGGAGCAGGATCGGATCGCAGTGACCTGGATGTCGATGGGACCCTGGTGGTCAGGACTATTGAAGTGTGTGGCAACTGGTGTGGACTTTTGCTGAGAGATGTCATTTAAGTGCTGGCTGAATCTGTCCCCAAGTCGTTTGCCTGTTTGGCCAATATAGGTTTTGCAGCAACGTTTACATATGATCGTATAAATGACATTACGCGATTCACACGTGAAGCTACTAGTGATGGTGTACGTAGCCTTAGGAAAGGACACCTTCTGGGTTGAGATGACATACTTGCACGTGTTGCATCGTGTCCGACCACAGGGTAGTGTGCCAAAGTGAGTGGCATTCTCCTTTGGGAGACGGCTGTGAACAAGAAGATCCTTCAAGTTCTTGTCGCGTCTATATGCCACCAAAGGTGCTTCACCGAATACTGCTTGGGTCGCAGGCTCTGCTTGGAGGATAGGGAGGTGGCGGAAAAGGATCCGTTTGACAGCAGTGCTGTGAGGGTGATGGGTCAAGATTAATTTGACTCTATCTGAAGTGGATTTATAGTGAGGTATGAGGGCCTCCTGACGAGAGATGGGGAGCACACGTTGGAGAGCAGAGGTGAGAACATGTTCCGGATAAAGTCTGCTACGGAAGAAATCCAACATCTCATTTGCTCGGAAGTGGAAGTCATCGTCGTCTTGGCACAAACGGCGGAGGCGGAGAAGTTGTGAAAAAGGAAGGGAGTCACCACAGGCCCGAGGATGAGAAGAGGTATACAGGAGGTAGCTGTGGGCATCTGTCGGCTTGTAGTATACTGAGGTATTAAGGCCGGAGGGCGTGATAGAAATAGTAATGTCAAGGAAGTTGACAGATACTGTGGAGACGAGGGAGGTGAACTTGATGGTGGGGTGAAAGTGGTTGACAAAGTCGATGAAGCGATATAAATCAGTCTCAGACATATCTGTGAGACCTATGCCATCATCGATATATCTGCGGTAAAACCCGGGGAAAGGACCGGAGTATTGTTGCCATATCTGATGCTCCATATGGCCCATGAACAGGCAGGCATAGCTAGGACCCATCTTCGTTCCCATGGCAGCACCACTAATTTGGTCAAAAAACTGACCATTGAATTCAAAGAAATTCAGTTGAAGGACCAGTTCAGCAAGACGGAGAAGAGTGACAGTGGATATAGAAGGGCAAGTGCGTTGGTCAAGAAAAAACCGAAGAGCTCGGAGACCATCAGAGTGGGGAATAGATGTGTACAGAGAACAGACGTCTAACAAGAAAAGACGGTAGGAGCGGTCTGCTGAGAGTCGGATAGAGGAGAAAGTTGTAAGAGCATGATTGGTGTCTTTGACAAAGGAGGGAAGATTCTCAACGATAGGCTGGAAAATGCTATCGAGGAAGTCAGAAATGTGTTCAGTAGGACAGGAACAGGCTGAGACAATAGGTCTGCCAGGGTTTTCAATCTTATGAATTTTGGGGAGCATGTATAATACAGGCTTGCCCAAAGAGCTGTCATGAATCCTAAGACGAGAAGCTTCGGGAGGAAGAGCATTACTAGTGATGAGCTGTTTAATAGTGTTGTGTACAATGCGATTGTGAGAGACAGTCGCATCGCTGGTCCTGGGCCTGTAAAAAGAGCCATTGGTCAACTGGTTATTACCTTCACTTAGGTATAAGTCCTTCTGCCAGACGACAATGGCTCCTCCCTTGTCAGCCGGTTTGACGACAATGTCGTCTCTGCGGCGAAGAAGGGAGAGAGCGCAGGACTCTGCCGAAGTGAGATTGGAATAATGCAATCTACGAGGGCGGAGCTGCTGAATGTCATGGATGGTGTTCTTGATATACAGGTCCAGGGCATGAGAGGCCCCAGGTTTAGGGGTAAAGGGGGGTTTAGTAGAGTCAGAAAAGCGTGCGAAGATGTCGGATTCAGCCTGAGACTGCGGAGTGCTGTCTTCCTTTCTAAAATGGAACTTCAGCCTCATGCGACGGTGAAACCGATGAACATCCTGGAGGAGATTGTATTGGTCTAGGGTCGGACGAAGAGGAACAAATTTTAGGCCCTTACTAAGAACAGAGCGCTCTCCCTCAGAGAGGGGTAGATCTGGGGGGATGCAGACTACCTGAGTGCATGATGGAGTGGAGGATGGAGGGGTAGCTTTGGGGGTAGGGATGAGATGGGATAGTTTATGGTGTTTGGACGTGGAAAGGAATTCATGCAGCTGCCGGTTCAGTGTGTGGATAGTGGTGCGTATCATAGAATAGAAAGGGAAGTTGTAGGAGGTGAGACCACGTAAGTGAAGCAGAAGTTGGGTCTGTTGGGCACTGAGGTCTGATAAAAGGCGGGAGTGACTGGCGGCCACTACGCGCATACGTTGAAAGCCACATCTGGTCTCAATTCGTTGTAGGAGACGTTGTTCCCTAGGATTGAGTATACCAGCAGATGGATGAAAATTGGAAGAGAACCCATTAGGAAGAATTTTGTGGTGGAGGCAGGTGTGAATAAAGTGGAGATGAGAAGAGAATCTAGTTTTCTTGAAAGTAACGAACGCAAAGTCAATAGCGGCACGGGATATATCAGGAGGTAGGGAGCTGAAGCTGGTGGTAACCGACACACAAAGAGGGTTGATAAAATATTTAAGAGAGGGCATAGTGGGGAAAAGTAAAACGTCCAGAAAATAAAAAACGTAAAAAATAAAATAAATAACATAGGCTATAAAACGCTAAATGAAAAATGGAGACTAATGAAACAATAGGCTAAATAAATAAATAGGGTAGAGTGCGGTAATATAAGGTGTGAAGGAAGAGTAGGGAAATAGATAGAGATACGAGATAACAGAGATACGGTGCAGTCAAAAAAATATATACAAAAAATCGAGGAAGCTGAGGGGAACTGCGGTAAGACGTGGAGTACAATGGGTGGGTTTGAAAAAAAATCGAAAAAAGGTGATTCGTCTTACGAGGACAAAAGACAAAGAAAGTAGTCTACGTTACGGCCACAAGGCCTTCGTCAGGAAAAGAAAGAAAGCAGTATTCGGTGAAGCACCTTTGGTGGCATATAGACGCGACAAGAACTTGAAGGATCTTCTTGTTCACAGCCGTCTCCCAAAGGAGAATGCCACTCACTTTGGCACACTACCCTGTGGTCGACACGATGCAACACGTGCAAGTATGTCATCTCAACCCAGAAGGTGTCCTTTCCTAAGGCTACGTACACCATCACTAGTAGCTTCACGTGTGAATCGCGTAATGTCATTTATACGATCATATGTAAACGTTGCTGCAAAACCTATATTGGCCAAACAGGCAAACGACTTGGGGACAGATTCAGCCAGCACTTAAATGACATCTCTCAGCAAAAGTCCACACCAGTTGCCACACACTTCAATAGTCCTGACCACCAGGGTCCCATCGACATCCAGGTCACTGCGATCCGATCCTGCTCCTCTGACACTGCCAGCCGAGAACAGCTTGAGAACCGTCTTATCCACCGCATGGGGTGTCTAAAACCAGCCGGTCTCAACACTTTCCACACCTTTGTCTGAGGTCAGCCTTTCCTCTCTTGCTCTATTTGGACTCTTTCCACTCTTATCCTATTCTTCTATTTTTATGCCATCCTCCATAATATGTATGGATGTACACGTTTTCTAATTTGTCTTGATTTTTTTATTTCATATTCATTTATCTCCTACTTTTTCTGTCCTCTTCTATTTCCAGTCCCCACTTTTATTATATTTGGGTAGTTTTTTGTTCATTTTAGTTTTTAGCTTCTTAGTATGTATTGTGTACTTCCGGGGTCAGAAGTCACTTCCTTTTCAGCCATGCTTCGCCTTCAGGGAAGTACCTAGATTTTATTTTTATTTATATTTATTTTTATATTTCTTTAAGTTCTTATGTCTCCTATCTAGCCTTCACTTTCTTTCTTTTCCTGACGAAGGCCTTGTGGCCGTAACGTAGACTACTTTCTTTGTCTTTTGTCTTCGTAAGACGAATCACCTTTTTTCGATTTTTTTTCAAACCCACCCATTGTACTCCACGTCTTACCGCAGTTCCCCTCAACTTCCTCGATTTTTTGTATATATTTTTTTGACTGCACCGTATCTCTGTTATCTCGTATCTCTATCTATTTCCCTACTCTTCCTTCACACCTTATATTACCGCACTCTACCCTATTTATTTATTTAGCCTATTGTTTCATTAGTCTCCATTTTTCATTTAGCGTTTTATAGCCTATGTTATTTATTTTATTTTTTACGTTTTTTATTTTCTGGACGTTTTACTTTTCCCCACTATGCCCTCTCTTAAATATTTTATCAACTCTCTCCGTGTGTCGGTTACCACCAGCTTCAGCTCCCTACCTCCTGATATATCCCGTGCCGCTATTGACTTTGCGTTCGTTACTTTCAAGAAAACTAGATTCTCTTCTCATCTCCACTTTATTCACACCTGCCTCCACCACAAAATTCTTCCTAATGGATTCTCTTCCAATTTTCATCCATCTGCTGGTATACTCAATCCTAGGGAACAACGTCTCTTACAACGAATTGAGACCAGATGTGGCTTTCAACGTATGCGCGTAGTGGCCGCCAGTCACTCCCGCCTTTTATCAGATCTCAGTGCCCAACAGACCCAACTTCTGCTTCACTTACGTGGTCTCACCTCCTACAACTTCCCTTTCTATTCTATGATACGCACCACTATCCACACACTGAACCGGCAGCTGCATGAATTCCTTTCCACGTCCAAACACCATAAACTATCCCATCTCATCCCTACCCCCAAAGCTACCCCTCCATCCTCCACTCCATCATGCACTCAGGTAATCTGCATCCCCCCAGATCTACCCCTCTCTGAGGGAGAGCGCTGTGTTCTTAGTAAGGGCCTAAAATTTGTTCCTCTTCGTCCGACCCTAGACCAATACAATCTCCTCCAGGATGTTCATCGGTTTCACCGTCGCATGAGGCTGAAGTTCCATTTTAGAAAGGAAGACAGCACTCCGCAGTCTCAGGCTGAATCCGACATCTTCGCACGCTTTTCTGACTCTACTAAACCCCCCTTTACACCTAAACCTGGGGCCTCTCATGCCCTGGACCTGTATATCAAGAACACCATCCATGACATTCAGCAGCTCCGCCCTCGAAGATTGCATTATTCCAATCTCACTTCGGCAGAGTCCTGCGCTCTCTCCCTTCTTCGCCGCAGAGACGACATTGTCGTCAAACCGGCTGACAAGGGAGGAGCCATTGTCGTCTGGCAGAAGGACTTATACCTAAGTGAAGGTAATAACCAGTTGACCAATGGCTCTTTTTACAGGCCCAGGACCAGCGATGCGACTGTCTCTCACAATCGCATTGTACACAACACTATTAAACAGCTCATCACTAGTAATGCTCTTCCTCCCGAAGCTTCTCGTCTTAGGATTCATGACAGCTCTTTGGGCAAGCCTGTATTCTACATGCTCCCCAAAATTCATAAGATTGAAAACCCTGGCAGACCTATTGTCTCAGCCTGTTCCTGTCCTACTGAACACATTTCTGACTTCCTCGATAGCATTTTCCAGCCTATCGTTGAGAATCTTCCCTCCTTTGTCAAAGACACCAATCATGCTCTTACAACTTTCTCCTCTATCCGACTCTCAGCAGACCGCTCCTACCGTCTTTTCTTGTTAGACGTCTGTTCTCTGTACACATCTATTCCCCACTCTGATGGTCTCCGAGCTCTTCGGTTTTTTCTTGACCAACGCACTTGCCCTTCTATATCCACTGTCACTCTTCTTCGTCTTGCTGAACTGGTCCTTCAACTGAATTCCTTTGAATTCAATGGTCAGTTTTTTGACCAAATTAGTGGTGCTGCCATGGGAACGAAGATGGGTCCTAGCTATGCCTGCCTGTTCATGGGCCATATGGAGCATCAGATATGGCAACAATACTCCGGTCCTTTCCCCGGGTTTTACCGCAGATATATCGATGATGGCATAGGTCTCACAGATATGTCTGAGACTGATTTATATCGCTTCATCGACTTTGTCAACCACTTTCACCCCACCATCAAGTTCACCTCCCTCGTCTCCACAGTATCTGTCAACTTCCTTGACATTACTATTTCTATCACGCCCTCCGGCCTTAATACCTCAGTATACTACAAGCCGACAGATGCCCACAGCTACCTCCTGTATACCTCTTCTCATCCTCGGACCTGTGGTGACTCCCTTCCTTTTTCACAACTTCTCCGCCTCCGCCGTTTGTGCCAAGACGACGATGACTTCCACTTCCGAGCAAATGAGATGTTGGATTTCTTCCGTAGCAGACTTTATCCGGAACATGTTCTCACCTCTGCTCTCCAACGTGTGCTCCCCATCTCTCGTCAGGAGGCCCTCATACCTCACTATAAATCCACTTCAGATAGAGTCAAATTAATCTTGACCCATCACCCTCACAGCACTGCTGTCAAACGGATCCTTTTCCGCCACCTCCCTATCCTCCAAGCAGAGCCTGCGACCCAAGCAGTATTCGGTGAAGCACCTTTGGTGGCATATAGACGCGACAAGAACTTGAAGGATCTTCTTGTTCACAGCCGTCTCCCAAAGGAGAATGCCACTCACTTTGGCACACTACCCTGTGGTCGGACACGATGCAACACGTGCAAGTATGTCATCTCAACCCAGAAGGTGTCCTTTCCTAAGGCTACGTACACCATCACTAGTAGCTTCACGTGTGAATCGCGTAATGTCATTTATACGATCATATGTAAACGTTGCTGCAAAACCTATATTGGCCAAACAGGCAAACGACTTGGGGACAGATTCAGCCAGCACTTAAATGACATCTCTCAGCAAAAGTCCACACCAGTTGCCACACACTTCAATAGTCCTGACCACCAGGGTCCCATCGACATCCAGGTCACTGCGATCCGATCCTGCTCCTCTGACACTGCCAGCCGAGAACAGCTTGAGAACCGTCTTATCCACCGCATGGGGTGTCTAAAACCAGCCGGTCTCAACACTTTCCACACCTTTGTCTGAGGTCAGCCTTTCCTCTCTTGCTCTATTTGGACTCTTTCCACTCTTATCCTATTCTTCTATTTTTATACCATCCTCCATAATATGTATGGATGTACACGTTTTCTAATTTGTCTTGATTTTTTTATTTCATATTCATTTATCTCCTACTTATTCTGTCCTCTTCTATTTCCAGTCCCCACTTTTGATATATATTTGGGTAGTTTTTTGTTCATTTTAGTTTTTAGCTTCTTAGTATGTATTGTGTACTTCCGGGGTCAGAAGTCACTTCCTTTTCAGCCATGCTTCGCCTTCAGGGAAGTACCTAGATTTTATTTTTATTTATATTTATTTTTATATTTCTTTAAGTTCTTATGTCTCCTATCTAGCCTTCACTTTCTTTCTTTTCCTGACGAAGGCCTTGTGGCCGTAACGCAGACTACTTTCTTTGTCTTTTGTCTTCGTAAGACGAATCACTTTTTTTCGATTTTTTTTTCAAACCCACCCATTGTACTCCACGTCTTACCGCAGTTCCCCTCAACTTCCTCGATTTTTTGTATATATTTTTTTGACTGCACCGTATCTCTGTTATCTCGTATCTCTATCTATTTCCCTACTCTTCCTTCACACCTTATATTACCGCACTCTACCCTATTTATTTATTTAGCCTATTGTTTCATTAGTCTCCATTTTTCATTTAGCGTTTTATAGCCTATGTTATTTATTTTATTTTTTACGTTTTTTATTTTCTGGACGTTTTACTTTTCCCCACTATGCCCTCTCTTAAATATTTTATCAACTCTCTCCGTGTGTCGGTTACCACCAGCTTCAGCTCCCTACCTCCTGATATATCCCGTGCCGCTATTGACTTTGCATTCGTTACTTTCAAAAAAACTAGATTCCCTTCTCATCTCCACTTTATTCACACCTGCCTCCACCACAAAATTCTTCCTAATGGATTCTCTTCCAATTTTCATCCATCTGCTGGTATACTCAATCCTAGGGAACAACGTCTCTTACAACGAATTGAGACCAGATGTGGCTTTCAACGTATGCGCGTAGTGGCCGCCAGTCACTCCCGCCTTTTATCAGACCTCAGTGCCCAACAGACCCAACTTCTGCTTCACTTACGTGGTCTCACCTCCTACAACGTCCCTTTCTATTCTATGATACGCACCACTATCCACACACTGAACCGGCAGCTGCATGAATTCCTTTCCACGTCCAAACACCATAAACTATCCCATCTCATTCCTACCCCCAAAGCTACCCCTCCATCCTCCACTCCATCATGCACTCAGGTAATCTGCATCCCCCCAGATCTACCCCTCTCTGAGGGAGAGCGCTCTGTTCTTAGTAAGGGCCTAAAATTTGTTCCTCTTCGTCCGACCCTAGACCAATACAATCTCCTCCAGGATGTTCATCGGTTTCACCGTCGCATGAGGCTGAAGTTCCATTTTAGAAAGGAAGACAGCACTCCGCAGTCTCAGGCTGAATCCGACATCTTCGCACGCTTTTCTGACTCTACTAAACCCCCCTTTACACCTAAACCTGGGGCCTCTCATGCCCTGGACCTGTATATCAAGAACACCATCCATGACATTCAGCAGCTCCGCCCTCGTAAATTGCATTATTCCAATCTCTCTTCGGCAGAGTCCTGCGCTCTCTCCCTTCTTCGCCGCAGAGACGACATTGTCGTCAAACCGGCTGACAAGGGAGGAGCCATTGTCGTCTGGCAGAAGGACTTATACCTAAGTGAAGGTAATAACCAGTTGACCAATGGCTCTTTTTACAGGCCCAGGACCAGCGATGCGACTGTCTCTCACAATCGCATTGTACACAACACTATTAAACAGCTCATCACTAGTAATGCTCTTCCTCTCGAAGCTTCTCGTCTTAGGATTCATGACAGCTCTTTGGGCAAGCCTGTATTCTACATGCTCCCCAAAATTCATAAGATTGAAAACCCTGGCAGACCTATTGTCTCAGCCTGTTCCTGTCCTACTGAACACATTTCTGACTTCCTCGATAGCATTTTCCAGCCTATCGTTGAGAATCTTCCCTCCTTTGTCAAAGACACCAATCATGCTCTTACAACTTTCTCCTCTATCCGACTCTCAGCAGACCGCTCCTACCGTCTTTTCTTGTTAGACGTCTGTTCTCTGTACACATCTATTCCCCACTCTGATGGTCTCCGAGCTCTTCGGTTTTTTCTTGACCAACGCACTTGCCCTTCTATATCCACTGTCACTCTTCTTCGTCTTGCTGAACTGGTCCTTCAACTGAATTCCTTTGAATTCAATGGTCAGTTTTTTGACCAAATTAGTGGTGCTGCCATGGGAACGAAGATGGGTCCTAGCTATGCCTGCCTGTTCATGGGCCATATGGAGCATCAGATATGGCAACAATACTCCGGTCCTTTCCCCGGGTTTTACCGCAGATATATCGATGATGGCATAGGTCTCACAGATATGTCTGAGACTGATTTATATCGCTTCATCGACTTTGTCAACCACTTTCACCCCACCATCAAGTTCACCTCCCTCGTCTCCACAGTATCTGTCAACTTCCTTGACATTACTATTTCTATCACGCCCTCCGGCCTTAATACCTCAGTATATTACAAGCCGACAGATGCCCACAGCTACCTCCTGTATACCTCTTCTCATCCTCGGGCCTGTGGTGACTCCCTTCCTTTTTCACAACTTCTCCGCCTCCGCCGTTTGTGCCAAGACGACGATGACTTCCACTTCCGAGCAAATGAGATGTTGGATTTCTTCCGTAGCAGACTTTATCCGGAACATGTTCTCACCTCTGCTCTCCAACGTGTGCTCCCCATCTCTCGTCAGGAGGCCCTCATACCTCACTATAAATCCACTTCAGATAGAGTCAAATTAATCTTGACCCATCACCCTCACAGCACTGCTGTCAAACGGATCCTTTTCCGCCACCTCCCTATCCTCCAAGCAGAGCCTGCGACCAAGCAGTATTCGGTGAAGCACCTTTGGTGGCATATAGACGCGACAAGAACTTGAAGGATCTTCTTGTTCACAGCCGTCTCCCAAAGGAGAATGCCACTCACTTTGGCACACTACCCTGTGGTCGGACACGATGCAACACGTGCAAGTATGTCATCTCAACCCAGAAGGTGTCCTTTCCTAAGGCTACGTACACCATCACTAGTAGCTTCACGTGTGAATCGCGTAATGTCATTTATACGATCATATGTAAACGTTGCTGCAAAACCTATATTGGCCAAACAGGCAAACGACTTGGGGACAGATTCAGCCAGCACTTAAATGACATCTCTCAGCAAAAGTCCACACCAGTTGCCACACACTTCAATAGTCCTGACCACCAGGGTCCCATCGACATCCAGGTCACTGCGATCCGATCCTGCTCCTCTGACACTGCCAGCCGAGAACAGCTTGAGAACCGCCTATCCACCGCATGGGGTGTCTAAAACCAGCCGGTCTCAACACTTTCCACACCTTTGTCTGAGGTCAGCCTTTCCTCTCTTGCTCTATTTGGACTCTTTCCACTCTTATCCTATTCTTCTATTTTTATGCCATCCTCCATAATATGTATGGATGTACACGTTTTCTAATTTGTCTTGATTTTTTTATTTCATATTCATTTATCTCCTACTTATTCTGTCCTCTTCTATTTCCAGTCCCCACTTTTATTATATTTGGGTAGTTTTTTGTTCATTTTAGTTTTTAGCTTCTTAGTATGTATTGTGTACTTCCGGGGTCAGAAGTCACTTCCTTTTCAGCCATGCTTCGCCTTCAGGGAAGTACCTAGATTTTATTTTTATTTATATTTATTATTATATTTCTTTAAGTTCTTATGTCTCCTATCTAGCCTTCTCTTTCTTTCTTTTCCTGACGAAGGCCTTGTGGCCGTAACGTAGACTACTTTCTTTGTCTTTTGTCCTCGTAAGACGAATCACCTTTTTTCGATTTTTTTTCAAACCCACCCATTGTACTCACATTACAGCAATCCACTTCCTTTGGACATGTAATTAAACGAAGAAAGTTGGAATATCTCGTGACAACAGGACAAATTGAAGAACAAAAAGATAGAGGACAACAAAAAGAGAAGATACTGGGCAGTTTGACATGAAAAAAAAAATGTATAAACAGTACTCGAGACGCGAAGTTGTAGAGAGACAGGATCACTTTCGCCACTGTAGTGGATTTGATGGTATTGTATGATTGTGATATTACTTAAGGTGATGCTTGAGGTCAGCTGTGAAGGCTCCTGAGATAAATGTAGCTGTGAATTTTCAGAAGGCCCTTCTTGCTACCACTACGACCTCACACCTATCCTTTTTGTCCTAATGAATGTGGCTACGTTAAAGTTCTAGGGTAATGATATGTAATGTGTTGTGGTAGTTTACATACACACACACAGATATTTAAAAAGTCTAATAATATTAATAAAATGTTATAACACACTGAACTAACTCAAGCTGTGTAAAATTTTTGATAATAAATTTTCTTTAAGTTTATTTGTTCTGAACCAAGGTTCTATTTTGGTCAGAACATATGAAAGGTTTTGCAATTATTAATGAAATGCATGAATATATGGCATAAAAAAATGAAAGGTGTGTACATATGTATTTTACACGACTAGTTAATGTTACTACTGTTTATAGTTGTAGTTTATATGGGAGAACGATCACTGGATGTGCTGTTGGGGTGGCCTCATCACTCCCTGTCTATGGCGACTACACATTGTCCATTTATTGATGGAAATATAATTGGTGTGTTAGAAAATAAGTTGAGTTGGTGAATTTCCAGCAGGCCAGACGCTCACGTATCTTGAATGAGTAGTTCTGGTGCTGGAATCTGGTGGCCCCACCTCTCCGTGCTTGGGGGCAATATAAGGCTGCTCTGCCAAAATATAAACTGCACGGGTCCACTCTTGTATTATTCAACACCTCATTTGACACCACATTGGTGCCAAATAAAAACTCACAGTTCTGCAATAAAAGTATTGGTCATGTGTCAGAATTCCATCCTCTAAACCATTTCTGGACACAACACTACACACAACAACACCACATAGACGGGTCAGATCTCTTTGACCATACAACACATCTTACCAAGTTGGTTTCACACAGGATAAGTTCCCCCAGACTACATATTCTGAAATATGTTCATTAGCTTTCTGCCATAGAATAGGATAGGTGATATGTTCCACTGATCTCAACACTTGATCTGTCCTTCATAATCCTTGCTGGAGTTTATGTATTTTATTTGTCTCTAGACCCTGAACTGGGGCGGGGGGTCTTGAGCGAATCCTTACTTGTTGTAAGGGATAGATTTTGATATGGCAGTATCAAATCACTCGAAACATTAAACAAATATTAAAATATACAAAGAAATACTTTCAGTCTTACCAGAATTATGAATATAGAACACAGTTAATTGCTAGCAAAACTCAGCTGAGCTGCTGGCTTTAGTATGGCGTCCCTCTAAATATTTCAATTAGCTTTTGGGAAATACGCCACTGAATAATTTACTGTGTCTACTAGGACAACTTATGACGAATGGCAAAAATGCGCGTCTGAGCGCCGATAATATATTCATCTATGGCCAATCACCGCCTTTTTCTTTTCAAATTCAAACCTCCTACCAAAAAGTCATTTCAGTCATACCTCAGTCAAGTATGCATTATTGTCTGTTGGTCCGTCTGTCTCTACTTGCGTTTCACACAAAAAACACTTGTTTTTTGAACCAACTCTGCCTTCCCCTACACAATTTTGCCTTTAAAGTTATTTTTAGCCACAATTCTCCATCCCATCCCCTCTCTTCCATTCTAACTAGATTTTAGCACTTGAGTTTCAAGGCCACAGTTTTTGAAAATTAGGGACATTTTTTTGTTTCAATGCAGTCGCTCGCTGATATGAACAACACAGTCTTTTGTCAATATCTTTCTTATTATCTATCCGTCTGTATAAATGAAAGCATATTATTTCACTGCTCAAGATGGGCCATCCGGCCAGCTAGGTTTTATATTCCTAACATTATTATTAAGAAAAAGTTACTTTTCAAGGTTAGTTGGTTTTTTGAAATATTTTCTAGCATCTTCTGTGAAGCGTTTGCCGCTGAATTCAAATAAACGGACTAAGTTATCGCAAAAGCGTCCAAGAAATGACTGTTGCGTATAATAGCTAAGGTCCCTTTTGTCGATTTCTTTACCTTATGTCCACTTGGGGACGTGAATTTTTTCCTTGCCCCACCAATTGCGTCTTTTTAGCCTTGCTAGTTTCAAGCACATGTTCAGTCATATTTTTTTCCTTTTGATCTCCGTTCTCATCCCGTTCCAAGGGTAAACGTTTTGCCTTCACGTCTAACAATTTAATTTCCATGGCGGGTGGTGACCCGCGGCGTGGGCGATCATGTATTCTAGTAGCTTACGCATTAGTTTTTATCCCTAAATTTTATCTTTGGAGATATTTTAACGCTGTATCACGGTTAATTTTATCACACATCTCCCCACTTGAAAACATGCCTACGGCAAGTTCCAAAACCAGTGATACACATAGATAAAATTACTCCTCACGCCTGCCACTACTCTAATTTTGATCACAGGGGTGCCGACTGAGGAAATCTGCACCGACATTCAATTTGCCTGGGATATATTTGATACTAAACTGAAAAGGTTGAAGCAATAAAGACCACCTCAGCAATCTTGCGTTTTCATGCTTAGCCTGAGATAAGAATACGAGAGGCTGATGATCCGTCTCGACCACAAAAGTCCTACCATACAGATAGATTTGAAACTTCTTTATTGCCCAGATTAACGCTAAACATTCTTTTTCGCTTGTGGAATATCCTTGTTCCGCCTTATTCAATTCGCGGCTTGCATAAGCGACTGGTTTCAGTTCCCCATCAGGTGAAGATGATCTTTGCAACAAAGCCGCCCCGAGTCCTACATTACTTGCATCTGTTCTTAAGACAAAGTCCTGTGTCAAATCAGGCAGTTTGAGAATAGGCTTGCTAGTGAGTTTTTCTTTTAAGTCTTGGAACGCTAATTCACTTTGCGCAGTCCAAATAATTTTATCTGGAAATCCCTTGCGAGTCAAATCAGTCAAAGGAGCACAAATCGAGTTAAAATCTTTGATATATTTTTGATAAAATCCGCATAACGACACGAATGATCGCACGTCCTTTTTTGTTTGTGGTCTAGGTGCTCTCTGCAGTTTTTCCAAGTTCTTGGGGTCAGGGGTCATGTTACCCTGATATACAGTGTGTCCCAAGAATTCCAACTCTTTGCATCCAATACAACATTTTGTTGGCCTAGCAGTTAAGTTCGCCTCCCTAAGCCTATTAAATAACATTTTTAGAGCTTCAATGTGTTCTTCAAATGTCTCTGTGGCGACGAGAATATCATCCATGAAATTCGTGATACATGGGTTATTCAGGGGATCCAACAATTTGCGCATCATCCTTGAAAATACACTCGGAGCATTTTTCAGTCCGAATGGTAGCATGTTGAATTCATAATGTCCATCCGAAGTGCTAAAAGCCAAATAAGGTCTCACTTCAGGCTTCACTGGAATCTGGTAATAGCCTTTACTAAGATCCACCTTTGAAAAGTATTTTGCCTTGTTCAATCTGGCAAATAACTGTTTTGTGTCTGGTAATGGATCCACTTGTCCTTCTGTGACAGCATTCAGTTTCCTGTAATCTATGCACAGTCTGTGTTCCCCAGACGGTTTTCTCAACAAAACGACACTAGAGCTAAAAGATGATTCACTGTGTGAAATAATCCCCTCCTTCAACAAATAATCTATTTCTTCCTTCAATGCCTTCTCCTTCGCGAACGGAATAGAATAGGCTCTCATACAGATTGGGTTTGGGTCTACCAGTTTCATGTCATACTGTAGCAAATTTGTATGGCCTGGTTTATCTGTTAATACATCTGTATGTTCCTCCAGAACCTGTTGAACTCTCTCCCTCTGGTTTTTAGTCAGGTGCTTACTGACTTTTACCTGTGCTGCTGTTTCACAAGGATGTAATGGGTATTCATGTGAGGTGAGTGGTTCCTTTTGCATTTGAGTTGCGATAGCTAAGGTCAGTAAGGGGGTGCTTTCCTGGAGTGGTCTGTCCAGATACTTCTTTAACAGGTTTACATGATAAGTCCAGGTCCTTAATAGCGCTACATCTGGACCTTTAATTTATCATACGTATTTTTCATGGAACCCGTTGGGTCCCGTCCATTAGAAGCGCCATAGTGAGGACTTTTCTTCCTAGAATCATCACTCACAAATCGACCACTACCAATTTTTTTCTTGGGTTTGTCTCCCCACTTTAGATTGCTTGTGAGAGATCTTCGCTCTCTTTTAGTTTCATCCAGTTTATATAATCCTGACCGAGGGATTGTCAGCTTATTCTGGGTTAAATTTCTTCTTTGTACTCGTCGCATAGTGGCCATGTTAATCCATTCAAGTGAAGACTGGGTGTGAAAAGGGGGCTCCCATTCCACTTTGTCTACCTGAGTATAATAATTTTTCTTTCCAGGCCTAAGAGTGCCCCGTGGCGTTTCTAGGTCCTGCACATATTTTCCCTTTGTGGGTGTTCCCTCATGAAATACGCCACATGCTTCTACAAAGTTTTCAATATCGACATTTACGTCGGGCCAATAGTATTTGCGAGCAACTTTTTGGCAGATGGTACCGACTTTTTCATGGTCCCCATCTTTTCCAACATGTAAGCTCCTTATTAAATTTGCCCTATATACCTTGGGAAGAACCAACTGTCCGTGACCAGTGGATCTAGTTCCTGTCTTCCTGTATAATAGTTTGTTCTTCATAAAATATTCCCCCTTGCTCGGAGGTGTGTGGCATTTGGGCAATTTTTTAAAACATGGCTTGAGTGTCCTATCCTCAGCCTGCGCCTTCCTCATCTCCTCTGGATGAGCATTTATAGGTTCACCTTCTTCCTCCTTCTTCTGTGACCTGGTCTGCACTGTCGCCATGATCACAGGTCTCTCGGGATTCCCCAAGAAGACGTATCTACACCCCAATATCAGAGGGTAGATTGGTTCATCTATCACTGCTGCTCTGATTTCTCCTTCCACATAGCCAGTTTTCACCGTTATCCTTGCGATGGGAAGTGTCATGAGTGGTATGTCCTTAGTTGCCCCTTGTATTTCCACTGTTTCTGTGGTATACTGACTAGGGTCCACTAGGCTAGACTTCACAACTGAATCATAATCCAAACCTGTATCATAAAGGCACCTTATGGTGACCCCATTACAAATAACATCCTCACAAACTGGGGGGTGATAAGGTTCCTGCTGTCCATTAGGATTAACCTTTAATCTTTGAGTCCCCGACTTCATTGCAGCAATGTTTGAAGGTTTCCTTCTACAAAATTCGGTGTTATGGTTATCTTTCTTGCACCATTTACACCATCTTTTTCCTTGGTTAAACGGTTTTCTTTCATTGGATTTTTGGTCATTGAACTGTGAGTTTCTGTCTCGTTAGTCATTTCTTGGCCGTTCAAAGTTTGTCCTACCTTTATTTCCCTGTTCTCTATTATCAAATTTATTAAATTGCTGTGGAGCTTTAAAATTGTCTATGTGCTTCTTTTTAGCACCACTTACCTCTGCCTGGGCTGCCTGATACCTCTCAGCGACATTTAAAACCTCCCCCAACTTCTCTGCACCTTGTTCCATGAGAAATTTTCTCATGTCTGGAGCCATGGACTCTCTCAATTGCTCAATCATGATCATCTCTTTAAGATCTTGGGTCTTCCCCAGAGCAGTCCATTTCTCCAAATAGGTTTCCAGTCTGGCAGAGAATTAGTGGTATGTCTCCCCAGACAACAGTTTGGCATTTCTAAATTTCTTACGATAAAATTCACCATTTTTCTCGTACCTCAATAACAAAGCCTGCTTTAACATGTCATAATTGTCTTGGTCTTCTCTGTTCATTTTTGCGAAGACTTCATAAGAAGTACCTCTCAGTCCCTGTGATAGCTTTAAACTCCACCTCTCTCTCTCTAACCCATATGTAGTAGCTAATAACTCAAAACGTCCTAGGTACCCCTCTATGTCATCGTCTTTCTCAACAAAATGGTCTAAATGAAACCCCATAGCTGAGGTTGAGGCTCCCAGACTAGGCGTAGCATCTGAGGCAAAAGGGCTGGCACCATTTTCAGGAGCCTGGCCTTGTAGCTCCAGCTCCCTTAGTCGTAATTCGTGCTCCCTTTGCAACCTTCTATCTTCTGCCTCCCTTTCGGCAGTCAATCTTTTATCTTCTGCCTCCCTTTCGGCAGTCAATCTTTTATCTTCTGCCTCCCTTTCGGCCTTTTTATTTGCTGCCTCCCTTTCGGCAGTCAATCTTTTTTCTTCTGCTTCCCTTTGCTGTCGTTTTTCTTCTGCCTCAATCTGCAGCCTCTTAGTCTCGGCCTCTAACCTCTTCTCTTCAGCCAACCTTTCAAAGTCTAATTTTCTCTCTAATTATCTCGGGACAAGAGACCCCAATATATGTAGTGGATTTGATGGTATTGTATGATTGTGATATTACTTAAGGTGATGCATGAGGTCAGCTGTGAAGGCTCCTGAGATAAATGTAGCTGTGAATTTTCAGAAGGCCCTTCTTGCTACCACTACGACCTCACACCTATCTTTTTTTTTCCTAATGAATGTGGCTACGTTAAAGTTCTAGGGTAATGATATGTAATGTGTTGTGGTAGTTTACATACACACACACAGATATTTAAAAAGTCTAATAATATTAATAAAATGTTATAACACACTGAACTAACTCAAGCTGTGTAAAATTTTTGATAATAAATTTTCTTTAAGTTTATTTGTTCTGAACCAAGGTTTTATTTTGGTCAGAACATATGAAAGGTTTTGCAATTATTAATGAAATGCATGAATATATGGCATAATAATCGAAAGGTGTGTATATATGTATTTTACAACGACTAGTTAATATTACTACTGTTTATAGTTGTAATTTATATGGGAGAATGATCAATGGATGTGCTGTTGGGGTGGCCTCATCACTCCCTGTCTATGGCGACTACACATTGTCCATTTATTGATGGAAATATAATTGGTGTGTTAGAAAATAAGTTGAGTTGGTGAATTTCCAGCAGGCCAGACGCTCACGTATCTTGAATGAGTAGTTCTGGTGCTGGAATCTGGTGGCCCCACCTCTCCGTGCTTGGGGGCAATATAAGGCTGCTCTGCCAAAATATAAACTGCACGGGTCCACTCTTGTATTATTCAACACCTCATTTGACACCACATTGGTGCCAAATAAAAACTCACAGTTCTGCAATAAAGTATTGGTCATGTGTCAGAATTCCATCCTCTAAACCATTTCTGGACACAACACTACACACAACAACACCACATAGACGGGTCAGATCTCTTTGACCATACAACACATCTTACCAAGTTGGTTTCACACAGGATAAGTTCCCCCAGACTACATATTCTGAAATATGTTCATTAGCTTTCTGCCATAGAATAGGATAGGTGATATGTTCCACTGATCTCAACACTTGATCTGTCCTTCATAATCCTTGCTGGAGTTTATGTATTTTATTTGTCTCTAGACCCTGAACTGGGGCGGGGGGTCTTGAGCGAATCCTTACTTGTTGTAAGGGATAGATTTTGATATGGCAGTATCAAATCACTCGAAACATTAAACAAATATTAAAATATACAAAGAAATACTTTCAGTCTTACCAGAATTATGAATATAGAACACAGTTAATTGCTAGCAAAACTCAGCTGAGCTGCTGGCTTTAGTATGGCGTCCCTCTAAATATTTCAATTAGCTTTTGGGAAATACGCCACTGAATAATTTACTGTGTCTACTAGGACAACTTATGACGAATGGCAAAAATGCGCGTCTGAGCGCCGATAATATATTCATCTATGGCCAATCACCGCCTTTTTCTTTTCAAATTCAAACCTCCTACCAAAAAGTCATTTCAGTCATACCTCAGTCAAGTATGCATTATTGTCTGTTGGTCCGTCTGTCTCTACTTGCGTTTCACAAAAAAACACACTTGTTTTTTGAACCAACTCTGCCTTCCCCTACACAATTTTGCCTTTAAAGTTATTTTTAGCCACAATTCTCCATCCCATCCCCTCTCTTCCATTCTAACTAGATTTTAGCACTTGAGTTTCAAGGCCACAGTTTTTGAAAATTAGGGACATTTTTTGTTTCAATGCAGTCGCTCGCTGATATGAACAACACAGTCTTTTGTCAATATCTTTCTTATTATCTATCCGTCTGTATAAATGAAAGCATATTATTTCACTGCTCAAGATGGGCCATCCGGCCAGCTAGGTTTTATATTCCTAACATTATTATTAAGAAAAAGTTACTTTTCAAGGTTAGTTGGTTTTTTGAAATATTTTCTAGCATCTTCTGTGAAGCGTTTGCCGCTGAATTCAAATAAACGGACTAAGTTATCGCAAAAGCGTCCAAGAAATGACTGTTGCGTATAATAGCTAAGGTCCCTTTTGTCGATTTCTTTACCTTATGTCCACTTGGGGACGTGAATTTTTTCCTTGCCCCACCAATTGCGTCTTTTTAGCCTTGCTAGTTTCAAGCACATGTTCAGTCATATTTTTTTCCTTTTGATCTCCGTTCTCATCCCGTTCCAAGGGTAAACGTTTTGCCTTCACGTCTAACAATTTAATTTCCATGGCGGGTGGTGACCCGCGGCGTGGGCGATCATGTATTCTAGTAGCTTACGCATTAGTTTTTATCCCTACATTTTATCTTTGGAGATATTTTAACGTTGTATCACGGTTAATTTTATCACAGCCACAAGGCATGATTCTTGAAGAAGGACAACGGTAGTCGTATGAGCATATGAGGAGAACTGCCGTAAGACGGGGATAATATGGTAGAATGAAAAAAAAAACACAAAAACACACAAATAGTAATACGTCTTACATCTAGGCGAGACCAGGTCACCATTTTTTGTGTCCTTTCTCCTTGTAAGACGTATTACTTACTATAAGTGTTTTCGTGGGTTTTTTTTTCTAACGTTAGTCGTGAGGTTTATTATTTGTGTTGAACTATCTATTATGGATGTCAGTGCAATATTACGGCCTCACGTAGAGCGACCTTCAGCTTTAACAACAGTATACAGGCAGATATCATGTGTTCCAAGGTTGTCTTTTTCTCACAAAGAGAACACTTAGCTAGGCTCTTCCGGTGTCGTCCACCTGCTGCAGGTTTGCACCTGTAGGCCATACTGCGGGTGATAAATAGCTTTGACAATCAAGCCTAGCCGAAGCGGCGCCGCATTATGTTAAATATCATCACAGGTTAGGGATTTCTGAATCAGACCTTTTATTGTTGTCAAACTGCCACGCTTCACCTGCAGTAAAGGGGCTAGGATAATGTGTTTGATAAAGTTGATAACGTTGGATTTTTATTCCCGTTAATGATATCCACCAAAAGATAGATATAAGTGGATGGAAGCAGACATCATCATCATCATCAGTTGATAAGATCTCTATGGTGTTGTTTGCTCCACTGTAGTGTATGGAATGTCAACTTGACCTACGCAGTGGTGTGTAGACATGGATTGAGTGTATAATGTGCGAATGATGATAAAGGTTCGTGGTGTTGACAAAAAATGTTCTTTTCTCACACTCATGTATGGCTGGAAGTCATCGACACCAACGACTGTGTACCTTTACTAAAGTTTAATTGGACGTACACACTCGACAGCACAGATAGTGACAAATCACAGGTTGCCATAATACATCATAGTACAGTGGATAAATGGTCTTGCAATGTTACATGGGCACTCATGTAGAATAAGTGTATAATGGACTGTCAGTAGCCAAGCACTCAGTATCGCCCATACATATATATCATCTGACTTCACTGACTGAGCACGTCAGCTTATAAACAATATTTCAGATGGCTTCTAAACCTAATCTCGTCTAGCGACGATTCTTCAACATAATGTTCAGCACATATTTTTCCATATAATAATATTGAACCGCTAGCAATGGGTTCTCATGTGTAGCAGTGATCTCTGGACTGATCAAGCGATAATACGGGCATCTCTTTTCTCTTCTTGAAAGTCACTACATGTTTTGGTTCCAAGATGGCTTCACTCGTGAGCTGTCACTCACGTTTGGATACAGATAATGAATCTGTCCTAAAGTTAGTCATTCATAAAACATTGCATTGCTCTGTAGATTTGATCATGAACAATTGACTGCAATCTACAGGATATAGTGCTGCTAGGAATCGAAGTCGTTTTCATCGAGTCAAATATATTCTCTTAGACATTCAAATCGTAACTATCGAAAATGGTGGCTTCGATCGAGAGTTCATAAGAGTATCTTTGATTACCTTGGTATAGGAAATATGAAACTGCCATTCCTTGGCAATACGAATAAACACTGGGGTAAAGCATACACGATAGGTTTAGACGACTATCACCTTCCCCACAAATACTGAGATCACTTTTTCCCCGGCGACAGGCCGACATGGAAAAACACAGTCCCTATCAGGACGAAGCCAAATCACACCACACTCTAGCGACACATCCGCCGAATAGCCTTCGACCTCTCTAGAGACAACAGAACATATAGTTCGACTTAGATATGTAAAGATATACAGATATAAGACAGACTCGTCCTACTCAGACAAACAATACACATAAATTCAGGCCATAGATATTCTGAAGCAAGAACAATCTATTATTACCCAAACAACGAATAAATCGCAGTAAAATGGATTTATCCGCGGAGTTTGATCGAAAGAGCCGACACAACTTTCAAGGGAAGTAACTCAATAATGACTTTCCCTTAAGCACTATTTTGCTTTCAAAATATTTGCGAAGATAACAAGAATACCAATGTATAATATTGTAAGATATCAAAGACTGCACGTAACAGTCTTACCACACCTCCCGGGAAAAAAAAAAATGGAACATTTTTTTTTTCTTTTTGAAATACATCTAGGAGCAACGTACAATAGGCTCACAACGCATGAATAATGCGCAGATGAAAATATCAGGAATACCTATAACGCCTAATATGAGGCTAAGTCGACTTATGGAGCGACTGGTGAGAAAGTGTCTCATAAACTGAGAGAAATTATTTCTCTACAAGTATATTTTTCCAGGAAGGTGTCATCAAAGTATAATACAATTCTGGCAATTACACAATGCCTAAAAAATTCATATCATCATTTCGTATTAGATATCTTAAATTTATGATTTATGAAGAAAAAAATCATCAAAGCACAGCGGTGAATAAACATCAATGAACCGCTATGTAGTGATACAATCATTATATTATTAAATTACAAATGTGTATCTATCATGATATAGAAAAGGAACTACTATAGAACTAGACATATCAAGAAGTCTAAGCCCTAATAGTTATGTGGAATCATGTGGGCATCTTGACAGAATGTCTGCCATCACATTATCTGATCCACGAATAGCTCGCACAGAGAAATGAAAAGGTTGAAGAGCAATTGCATATCGAGTAGACCTCGAGCTCTTCAAATTCTTACTCTGTATAGCAGTAAGAGCTTTTTGGTCGGTTTCTACTATGAAATGTGCGCCTAGAAGGAATCTCTGTAGTTTGAGGATCGACCAAACCATAGCTAATAGCTCACGGTCTAAAACCGAATAATTCCTTTCTGCCGCATTAAGTTTTCTGGAAATATACATTACAGGATGCAGAGTTCCAGAGTACTCTTGCATTAGTGCCGCTCCAATCCCAGTGGATGAAGCGTCACTACGAAGAACGAATGTCTTATCTTTAGTAGGTAGCACTAAAATAGGTGGTGTTGAAAACAATGTTTTAATCTTATCCAGAGAGCATTGGCATTCCTGAGACCAGTGGACCACATTAGGCGAACCTTTCTTTAGAAGTGTTGAGAGAGGTGCCATGATAGAGGATAGATTCTGAATGAATCTGCCATAAAATTGAATAAGACCTAACAGACTTCTCACCTGTTTTTTAGTCTTAGGGATTGAGATGTTAAGTATCTTACTAGTATTATGGTCCTCTGTCTTTAGGAAACCATGACCAACTCGGTGGCCTAGGAAAGAAATTTCGCTAAAACCAATATAGGCTTTAGAGGGTTTCGCTGTCAGGTTGTGCTCACGCAAAGTAGACAGCAATTCATCTAACCCTGAATAGTGATCTTCCCAAGTATCGCTGAAAAGACAGATGTCGTCTAGATATGCAATGACATCTGACCGATAAGATAGGATTCGGCGCATCATGCGTACGAATGTAGCTGGTGCGTTCATAAGACCGAAAGGCATAAAATTCCATTGGAACAAACCTCTAGGTGTTGAAAAAGCCGTGAGAGGTTTGGCGCGTTCAGATAAAGGAACTTGCCAATATCCTTTAGACAAATCAAGTTTAGTGAAAAAATGAGATTTGGAGAGTCGAGTAAGTAGCTCTTCCAGTAAAGGCATAGGTTCGGCATCGAACTTCGTTACTTGATTCAATTTTCGATAGTCAACGCAAAGACGTATGTTATTGTCTTTTTTACGCACAATAACCATCGGCGAAGAATATGCAGAGGTGGATGGTTCGATTATTTTCAAATCTATCATCTCATCCAACTCTTTCTCGACCTGTGCTTGAAAATGTATAGGTATAGGATAAGGTCTAACCCTAATAGGAGTATGGTCAGTTAGAACAATGTCATGTTGAATGACATTCGTTTGTCCAGGGATGTCAGTGAGTACATCCTGAAATGTTTGCAACATAGTTGAAACTTGTCGCTGTTCTCCTAGAGACAAATCAGGAGAGACAGTAACGTTCTTCCATGATTCACTGGAATGAAGTGGGATCATTGGAAGAGGAAGATTTACATCTGAAAAACTTGTTTCCTCATCCTGTATCACGGACAGTGATGAGTAATGACCATGTTGTACTGGAGAATTGTCCGTTGCTTGGAAAATGGGTTGCAAATAATCCGGACGTTCATGGAATTCAGTAAGCATATTGATGTGGAAGGTTTTATGCTTCCCATCAATATCGACAATATAGTCGACATCGGAAATTTTCGATATTATATCGTACGGACCTTTCCAAGAAATAAGTAATCTGTTTTCCCTACAAGGTAGTAATACAAATGCTTTGTCACCAGGACAAAGTTGTCGTAAGCATCTCTTCTTATTGGCAAATTGCCTTGCCTTCTGTTTCGCAAATTCAGAAGAAGAAGTTGCTAATTTGCATGCTTCGATAATTTTTTGTCTCAACGCGATGACATATTCGTAGGATGACTTTGTGTCATCGTCAATATTGTCAGATGTTATGAGATCGTGAAGCAACGACATAGGGCCACGCGGACGCGCGCCAAAGACGAGTTCAAAGGGAGAAAATCCCGTATGTTCATTGGGTACCTCTCTGTAAGCGAAGAGGGCCGCAGGTAAAACTCTGTCCCAGTCTTGAGGATGATCCTCAGTTATCTTCCCCAGTAAGTTTTTAAGTGTTCTATTAAGGCGTTCGACCATACCATTAGACATTGGATGGTAGATACTACTTAAAGATCTATCTATCTGCAGAGTAGACATTACTTGAGACATGGTATCTGATATTTGTTGGGTGCCATGGTCTGACAATATCTCTCCGGGGAACCCCAGACGAGAAAATATAAGCCAAAGAGCATCTGCAATATCAGCAGTAGTAATGCTCTTCAGAGGAATAGCCTCTGGCCAACGTGTGCACATATCAACACACGTCAAGATAAACTGATGTCCTCTGGCAGACTTGATCTTAAATGGACCAATAATGTCTATGGCCATTTTTTGAAACGGCCGAATAGGAATGTCCGCCGCCTGAATGGGTGCAGCATGCCGTGGACCTTTGGATTTAACTTCCTGACATACTTTACAAGATCGACAATAAATACGTATGTCCTTGTTTACCAATGGCCAAAAGAAAGCCGCAAGGACTCTTGACTTAGTACGGGAAAAACCCATGTGTCCAGCACACTGAGAGTCGTGAGCGTGCTGCAAAATTTTAACTCTCAAATTCTTGGGAACCAGGATTTGAGAATGACTTGACGTAATGGAGTCTTGAACCATACGTACAAGTACGCCATTCTTCTTTGTAATCCACGATTTACGACTTGTGTCTTTATTCGGATCACCTTTAGTTGCAAGAATGAAGAATTTCTTCAGAGTGGGATCATCTTCTTGCTGTTTTATAAACGAGTCACGAGAAATTACCAAGGGATTATCTTGGTTATGCACTTCATTATCTTCAATAGATGAAGTTTGAGGCATATTAAGAGCCTGAGCTCTAGTGACTACAGCGTTAGCAATCTGCATGTTTTGCCTTTCCCACGTGGAAATTTGTTGCGGAGTGCATTCCTTGACTCCATGAATGCGACCGATGATGAGGTCAGCGATCGGATTCGGAAGAAGACATGCGTGTACATCTCCTGTAAAGAAAGGAGTAGCAATCCTAATGATAGCAGTAGAGTATTTCTCTAATGTGCCGCCAAATGTTACACATTTGACTACTTGTCCAGTGGCACGGGAAGGATCTACGAGTGACTGCCTAACACCAATTGTGGTGCATCCAGAATCAAATAGCACAGAGACTGGATTGTTATTCACTAAACCCTTATGTAAGACAAGAGAACCTCTTCCATCATGCGCGACTGATGCTGGAAGAGCAGGAAGAGGATGGCCACAGCTTAAAGTAGACACTGTGGTTGGCTCAAATAACGTTTTGCATTGGGGCACTGAGATGCTCTCCCAAAATCAAAAGCGGCACATGCCATATTACTAGCATCATTATTATCTTTACTCTGTTTATAGGCTTCATGGGACTCTTGTTGTACAGAGTTTGCCTGAAAATGTGGTTTATGTCTTTTGTTTTGAGATCTACCTCGGTTATTATCACCTCTGTAGTTATTGTTACCTCTATTGTAACCCCTATTTGGGTTTGAGTCATAGTTCCCTTGGTTACCATTATCATATTCATTATAATGAGTATCTCTGTAATTATGATCTTGTTGACTCCAAGACGGATAACCCTGATAGTTTCTATAATTACTTCCTCTACGGAAATTCCTATAATTATGACCACCCCTGTGTCGAGAGCTATCAGGTCGTCTCCAGTTCTTTGAAGAAGAACCCTGAAATGATTGGTTACCTTGGTTTTGATAACTATTATGGTTACCTTTTTTATCAAATCTGTTTTGAGGTCCCTGAAATCTGTGTGAATAATTGGGATTGTATGGTGTTGCTGAAGCAACTGGCATACTCTCCTTAATCTTAGTGTTGCCAAAAGTCACGTCGGGGTGTGCAGTGACATATTGGGAACAATATTCTTCCATTTCTTTTAGAGATTTAGGTTTACGCTCATGTATAAATTCAAGGAAAGGTTTGTTCACACATGACATAATCTTATCTCTGAGCAACAAATCCATAAGTCCTTCATACGTTTTTTTCTGTTTTGGAAAGCTCAATCCAACGATCAACTGTGAGACGTGCCTTTGCAGTGAATTCTGAGAATTCTACACCCGTCTCAGGTACCATCGTTTTAAATAAAAGGCGATAGCCTTCCTCACTTAGCTGATATTTTTTTATCAAAGCCGCCCTAATGACATCATAATTATCCTTATCTGCTTCTCCTACAAGGCATAATCTAGTCAAAGATTCACCTTTCAAGTTTTCTGATAATTGATTAGCGTATTGTGATTTATCCACATTATGTGTACGACAAGAACGTTCAAATCTATCCAGCCAGAATGTAATATCGTCACTGGACTGATTGAACGGTGGAACCTTAACCTTGTAAGTAGAAGGTTTATCATTACCACTAGATGCCTGATTAACATTACTCATACTTGTCAATCTTAATTTCTCCAACTCAAATTCATGTTCTCTTATTGCTTTTTTTTCTTCAGCCTCTCTGTCTAATCTTTTTTGTTCAGCTTCCCTGTCTAATCTTTTTTGTTCAGCTTCCCTGTCTAATCTTTTTTGTTCAGCTTCACTGTCTAATCTTTTTTGTTCAGCCGCAGCTTCTCTTTCCAATTTTTTTTTGTTCAGCTTCAAATCTCCTTTCCTCTACCTGCATCTGCAATTTCTTTTGTTCAGCAGCAGCCTCAGCTTCTCTTTCTAATCTTTTCTCTTCCGCCATAGCTTTTCTTTCTCTGCAGCTAATCTTTTCTCTTCTGCCATAGCTCTTCTCTCTTCTGCAGCTAATGCTTTGTCATATTGAGCAACAGCCCATTGTTCTAATTGTTGACCAGTCTTATCAAGGGCTTTCCCTTGTGTAATGAAGTAATCTAAAGTAGACATGATGTCTAACAATAATACTAATCACCTGAACCAATAATAATACCACAAGTTCTCAATGACTTGATTAATCAGTATACTATCCCAATATCTGTGGGTCACAAGCCTTTAATAAGGTCTTGTATAATAGTAATAATAATCAGGTACTGGTTTATACCATAATCCAAGTGCAGTGCACAGGCAATTGTGTCTTATGAAATATACCTATATAAAACATATGTCAACCAACAGAATACATAAAGTACAAATAGGACTGACAATACAAGAACGTTTGCAGAAATCAAAATAAATCAAATAGGGAAATCAATGAAAATAATCACTGAATCTGCAAAGAATAACAACACAAATGACGTCACAATATATGAATATAAATTGTGAATAGAACTGAAAGATAGAAAAGGTTAGACCAACAAATTACAAACAAATCAAAACAAAACTAAAGAACAAAGAAATATTACAAAAATAACAATAATTACAGACTTCACAGCTAACACAAAAGCAACAGTTGTCGCAGCAAATTTTCAATCAAGAAAATTGCACCTATAGAAAACGCCCACAACGGACCCTCTATGACGTGGGATATTCTGTTGTGAGGACGCCGCCCAACCTTAAACACAACCCGCTGACATAGAAACTAACATACTATACAAACAAATAACATGTAAACATAAATATATATAAATTATGTGTATGATAGTATGTGTTGCAAAATAGGCTCAGTCTTACAGTAATGGCAAAGTTATTTTTATGAAAACAAACAAACTGCCACTTTATTCAATTAAACATTCTGGCCTTAAATATTAAAGTTCATATATGGAAAACAAGAAGATCCATCGATGAAAATAGGACTTCTTAGTTCACTCATACTGTCTTCCTGTTAACATTGACAAGAATTGATCCAACTGTTCTGTGAAACTCTATAATGTCTAATGTAAAAAATGTCAACAACGCTGACCTACATACTGCATTCACCTGACAGGTCACGTGACGAAGTGTTGACAAAGAGCAAACCAATACTGCAAGTGTGTCGTATCAGCCACAGGAAACGGTCTGGTATCGGTAATCTGTTGACTTCTGAACTTCTGCGAGGTCAAACCCAGAAAGCTGGTCCACCAGTTGATAAAGTTGATAACGTTGGATTTTTATTCCCGTTAATGATATCCACCAAAAGATAGATATAAGTGGATGGAAGCAGACATCATCATCATCATCAGTTGATAAGATCTCTATGGTGTTGTTTGCTCCACTGTAGTGTATGGAATGTCAACTTGACCTACGCAGTGGTGTGTAGACATGGATTGAGTGTATAATGTGCGAATGATGATAAAGGTTCGTGGTGTTGACAAAAAATGTTCTTTTCTCACACTCATGTATGGCTGGAAGTCATCGACACCAACGACTGTGTACCTTTACTAAAGTTTAATTGGACGTACACACTCGACAGCACAGATAGTGACAAATCACAGGTTGCCATAATACATCATAGTACAGTGGATAAATGGTCTTGCAATGTTACATGGGCACTCATGTAGAATAAGTGTATAATGGACTGTCAGTAGCCAAGCACTCAGTATCGCCCATACATATATATCATCTGACTTCACTGACTGAGCACGTCAGCTTATAAACAATATTTCAGATGGCTTCTAAACCTAATCTCGTCTAGCGACGATTCTTCAACATAATGTTCAGCACATATTTTTCCATATAATAATATTGAACCGCTAGCAATGGGTTCTCATGTGTAGCAGTGATCTCTGGACTGATCAAGCGATAATACGGGCATCCCTTTTCTCTTCTTGAAAGTCACTACATGTTTTGGTTCCAAGATGGCTTCACTCGTGAGCTGTCGCTCACGTTTGGATTCAGATAATGAATCTGTCCTAAAGTTAGTCATTCATAAAACATTGCATTGCTCTGTAGATTTGATCATGAACAATTGACTGCAATCTACAGGATATAGTGCTGCTAGGAATCGAAGTCGTTTTCATCGAGTCAAATATATTCTCTTAGACATTCAAATCGTAACTATCGAAAATGGTGGCTTCGATCGAGAGTTCATAAGAGTATCTTTGATTACCTTGGTATAGGAAATATGAAACTGCCATTCCTTGGCAATACGAATAAACACTGGGGTAAAGCATACACGATAGGTTTAGACGACTATCACCTTCCCCACAAATACTGAGATCACTTTTTCCCCGGCGACAGGCCGACATGGAAAAACACAGTCCCTATCAGGACGAAGCCAAATCACACCACACTCTAGCGACACATCCGCCGAATAGCCTTCGACCTCTCTAGAGACAACAGAACATATAGTTCGACTTAGATATGTAAAGATATACAGATATAAGACAGACTCGTCCTACTCAGACAAACAATACACATAAATTCAGGCCATAGATATTCTGAAGCAAGAACAATCTATTATTACCCAAACAACGAATAAATCGCAGTAAAATGGATTTATCCGCGGAGTTTGATCGAAAGAGCCGACACAACTTTCAAGGGAAGTAACTCAATAATGACTTTCCCTTAAGCACTATTTTGCTTTCAAAATATTTGCGAAGATAACAAGAATACCAATGTATAATATTGTAAGATATCAAAGACTGCACGTAACAGTGTTGTAATTCTGGGCTATATTTTGTATATGGCCCTGAAAAATGTAACCATGATGTTACAGACAGTGTGGCCACTCCTACGTGGATTCACTTGGATCCTGTAACCATTGAAGTTACAGTGTTGCCACTCTCAGATGGATTCACTTGGATCCTGTAACCATGACGTTATAGACAGTGTTGCCACTCCTAGGTGGATTCACTTGGATCTAGGTTGTTTTTTTTTGGGCCAGTCAAGGTGTCATTTTCCTTCACTAGTTGAAGAACGCCACCTAGATCAACTTTCTGTCTTCGGTTTTTCGCTCAAAGTAGCCCAAAAATAGCCCAAAGTAGCCCCAAAAACCGCATAAAGTAGCTCACAGACTTCCATTAGATGGATGCTGGTGTAGAGTAGAGGGATTGAAATGGTATACCATGATCACTAGTAAAGAACTGATGACAAAAGCCTGATGCTAGGGGTAAAAGAGGTGAGACGAGACGCTGGTGTTTAATAAGGCACATACGGGGGACAACTTTTGAAAGTATTAGAAGGCAATTCTTGTTCTGGAATCCCTGGGAAAGAGAGAGGTAGAAGAAAGGGATAAATAAGACACGGACAATTTTTAAACGGATGGCACAGGACTGGAAGGTTTAGTGTCAATTTGTTGAAGAAACATATTCCTTGGGGACCTGAAGGGTAATATTGATGACTAAGATTATAGCCTACAACATAAATTTTACAATGCTGTAGTGTGCATAGCCGTTGCAGGGCTTAGCCGTTGCAGGACCCGATGCCGTTGCAGGGCCCGATTTGGACTTTTTTGTAGGGGTCCCGAACTGTTGGTTATTTCAGTTTAGGTATCAGGAATATATGCTATTGCATGGGGAAATATATATATATATATATATATATATATATATATATATATATATATATATATATATATATATATATATATATATATATATATATATATATATATATATATATATATATATATATATATATATATATATATATATATATATATATATATATATATATATATATATATATATATATATATATATATATATATATATATATATATATATACCAATACCTCGACTTTCGTCGCTTCGAGTTTCGTCGCTTCGCTCTTTCGTCGGTTTACAATTATAACCACGTTTCCAAATTTCGTCGCTGTCTTCGCTCTTTGGTCGCATTTCGTCACCACCGTGCGCCATCTTGTTTCTTCCGTCATTCAGTCTTTGAATAGAAGTCGTTCGGTGTGCACTGCTTTTTTAAATTGTCCGCATTTAATCTCTTATATTTGTGATTAAACATATTAATACTACTTATTTTTGTGATTAAAATAACAAAACTATTCATACTATATTATTTGTGTGATTATACTGTAAACAGTTCATAGTTATTTTAGTGATAACAGTCTAATGACAGTGTTCATATCGTGATTATAAGACACGTGTACAGTTTTCATACTGTACTTTTTTGTGTGATTTGGCCCTATACAGTACTACTTATTTTTGTGCTTTAATATATTCATAATGGGTCCTAACAACGGGCTGATCACCCGTTTGCCAGTCACTTCGATTACGGAAACAACAGCAGATGGATTGATTTGCCGTTGCCCTAAAGACGCCATTAGGCGTGATGGGAGACAATGGCAAAGAAAACCTATCTGCTGTTGCCCTAAGACGCCACTAGGCGTAATGGCCACTGACTGCTTTGACGGTCGGTGGCTAAGGATGGAAGAAGAAGAAGAAGAATGGGTCCTAAGTGTAGTGACAAAGTTAAAAGAACCCATAAGGTTCTCAATTTGCAAGAAAAACTGGAGCTAATCAAGCTTAATGAACAAGGCATCTCAAATGCTGAAATAGGCCGCAGGCTCAGTGTTGCTCGCACTACAGTTAGCACAATTGTAAAGAACAGAGCTATAGTGTTAGAGGAAATTAAAAACGCTACGCCAATGCATACCAAACTTATTAGAAAGAGGCACAATTTAATTGGTGAGATGGAGAAAGTGTTAAATGTGTGGACTGAAGACCAAGTCAGCCACAACATTCCTTTAAGCCAAGATCTTATCCAGGTTAAAGCACAAACTTTATTTAACGCAATGAAGGCTGAACAAGGAGAGACATCAGCTGAAGAACTGGAGGTTGGAATCGCCAAAATAGAGGACGCAATTGCATATTGGGAAAGGGTGGATCCCAATTTCGACAGAAGTTCTAAAGTAAATAGCGGGTTAGAACACCAAATAGCCTGTTACAGAGAACTTCTTAGGGAAAGGAAGAAGACATCAATGAGGTAAACGTCATTGCTCTCCTTTTTCAAGACGCAACCGCCACAACCAACTTTAGTCACCCCCTCCCTCTAACCCTTCAGATTCCGAGCCATCAACATCAGCCCCAGCCTCTGTTAGATCTCCTTCAAAGTGCCCTTCTCCTAAAAGAATTAGATTGAAATCCTCCAGTTCTGAAGATGAGCCTCCTCAATTTTCTCCATTTGATTTTCTAAGTCTAGAATCCCCCTAAATCACCAACATTCAAAACTGTACATACTGTATGTATTCATCGTCTGTTTGCTCAAGAATGATTTTAAGGTAAAATGTTATTTACGTATTTTTTATTTATTACTGTATTTTCTTTATTCTTATGTTTATTTCTATTTATCTAGGTGTTGCACGCATTCGCAAGTGTTATATAGTTAGTTATTTACATTTTTTTGGCGGCCCTAATGCATTTGTAAGAAAAATAAAGGCTATGTTTCGACTTTCGTCGATTTTCGACTTTCGTCATAGCTCTGGTCCCTAACCTGTCGAAAGAGCGAGGTATTGGTGTATATATATATATATATATATATATATATATATATATATATATATATATATATATATATATATATATATATATATATATATATATATATATATATATATATATATATATATATATATATATATATATATATATATGTGTGTGTGTGTGTGTGTGTGTGTGTGTGTATGTGTGTGTGTTTTTTTCTCAAGCATTGATGCAGCCATCTTCAAGTATTGCTCATATTTAGTAGCCTGTAACGCCTAAGACAGCAGTTGTCCTATTTTGTCTTTGTATTTTCAGAGAATCCGGGGAACTAGACAGAGCATGAGTACACGCACTGTGGATTTAACAAATATCGTTTACCGTCAGATATTTGAAATGAAGTTCGATGTCATGTTCTCGGGCCCCGTGCTTCATTGAAGAGACGCTGCACGTTGTGCGAGGGAATTCCATTGCTGTAGTTACCATGTTTTCAACAACAAAAAATCAGAAGATAGGAACTATCGATGAGCGTACCTGTGGCACCGATACAATGATAACTAAACATCTACTGCAAAAGTGCCCAACATATGTAGAATAGAGCAAGTACAAATGGCCGTCGCCAGTTCCACTTCTGGACAAACTCTATGGAGATACCAAAAACCTCAGACTGACCACCGCTTTCTTTAAACTTATTCAAATTAATGTCTGAAGGTGTACGAAGAAGAAGAAGAAGAAGAAAAAGAAGGACTGCAGTGGGAAAAAATTTATGCAACAGCAGAATGTTTTAATTAGTCTTGGATCCGTTTCCAAGCTGCTTTCATCACTGATGCACTGTCAGTAATTGCAAAGCTGAAAAGCCAAAATAATGCAGACCTGGATGACCTAAGAGTAGTGCTCCACAAACTATGTCAGCAATTCAAAAGAGTTGTGATCCAATGAATTCCATCTCACTGTAACATCCCGGGCAAAGAAGAGGCTGACAGATTGGCACGTGAAAGTGGAAAGCTACCTCAGCCTGGTGCAAGCACAACTTTCGAAGAGGCAAAGAGTATTATCAGAATCATATGTAGAAGCAAATGTGATGTATCCAGGTCACATACAAAATGATGCATACTACCAGCTCAACAGAAGAGAACAAGTGGTAATCTTCAGACTCCGCACGGGCCACAAGAGATTGGGATACCATCTATTCAGCAAGCAAAAGGTAGGTGCTACCGATGAGTGTAACTGTGGCACTGATAAAATGACTGCTGAACGTGTACTTCAAAGATGCCGAACATATAAGGACTAGAGAAGGCACATATGGCCATCACCAGAACCATTCGTGGAGTGGCTCTACTAAGATTCAAATAAACTCACACTGCTTACAGCTTTCTTTGAAAACATTCAAGTAGACGTCTGAGAGAGTACGAAATAGAAGAAGGCAGAAAGATCTATTTAATCGAACATCGTTAAAACCAGAGAACTGGCTCCAGACAAGGACCGCCTGCTGTAACCAAAAATCTTCCACTTGATAACTGACAGAGTGATGCGAGATACAAGCACAGGAAAGCAAACCAGTTTAGAATGACTGACCACTAACCGTGATGTCCGAAGCCTTCGAGTTAAGACAGTGTATCATCATCGTTATCTTGATTTAAATTTCGCTCCCAACGGAGCATGAAGCCACCTTTATAGGTTGCCTAGCAGGAATATTTCACCATAGAAGGTATGGACTCTTACAGCGGTGGTTTCTAAGGAAATTTGTTTCATATGATGACGTTACCAGCCTTATGAATAACTCCAAATTAGTCGCCTTTTACATTTTTGAGAGAATAATAGCCCTATTGTATCTTTGTTTTCTGAGAAACTGACGGGAACTGCACGGGGCATGTGTTTAATAGCGATTTCAAAAAGGGCATTGGCAAAAACGAACAAACAAGAAAAAAATAATGCAGATGTTTCCTAAACGAACAGCTATAAATGTAGAATAATATATAACAATACATGTAATTTGAAATATAAAAACACATGCAATATGAAATATAAAAACATATGCAATATGGAATATAAAAACACATGCAATATGGAATATAAAAACACGTGCAATATGAAATATAAAAGTATCTGCAACATGAAATATAAAAACACCTGCAATATGAAATATAAAAGTATATGCAATAGAAGCATGAGAACGAAAAAAGGAAACGATGTTATTACTCATTCTTCATTGATAACGATGAAATGTTTTAGTACCCGAGGAGCAGTTCGTGGGAGGAGAAACAGAAGGCAAAAACTACAGCAGATTTGCTTTAATTTTGTGTTCAACAGACGATGAAAGGTTCAACACAGTGTAAGAAGAAATGGTGTGCTTTGTTCATTATTCACAAGATCTCAACTGTTCCCGTAAACCAAAAATTTTTTAATAGATATAGGTAATTACAGGCACTTATTGGACAGAAAGGAGGACACCAGAGAATAGAAAAGAAATACGTATAAGGAATAGGCTTACCGAGATTCGAACGGAGGACTATCTAACGGCACCATCGCCTTGCTGTGAAAGTAAATCGTGACGCACAGACAATTTTGCACCCTCATTATTTAACTGTTCCCGTGGCAAGTTATCGGTCCTATCAGGGCGTCGTCATGATTGCTGATAAGCAAAAGTAGTTCTTTTACAAGTGTTCACTAATTTTTTAACTGGGGGAATGCGCACTGATATAACCGAAGGACTTCCGTTTGTGGTTGACCCTGGCATGCCTCGAAACACGAAGAAAAAATTAGGAAGTGAAAAGCATGACCCCAGAGAGAACGCTCAAGCGTGTTTTCGAAGCAATCTCTTACATCTTACTCAGAGTCCAGAGAATTAAGAAGATAATTATGTACACATGATAATAAACACACTTATACACCCATACACTCCCTCCCAGTAAATGTACTTATGTACTTTTTCCCACACCCTAGACATTTCAAGATTTCCTTTCTTCGCCATTTCTTTCAAAGAGAGACGTTTAAGTAACCAACGAACCGTTGACGTTTGTCACAAAAATAGATCGACATTTATATAAAAAAATCTGGCAGTTTACACACATAGACAGAAATTATATAAACTTATGAAAGAAGACACCGTGTTGACTTATAATGCGTATATCCCAACACTCATTTTTTTTTTTAAAACACGCTGCCACTTCTTGTTCATGAAAGTTAAAATTTTACGCTTCATGCAAAGCGAAGGACCGGTTTTTATTTATAGTTAGAGTAAAATACAGCTTTTAATGCCCCACGTAGTTTTCGAGACAGTCCTTGTACTGGAGTCGCGGGGGTAAGAGAAGGCAGAGGGAGACGAAAGAACACTTAGAGAAGAGAACTTGAGATAGATATGAAGATATGGACAGAGCTTGAGCTGACGGCACGGGACAGGAAGGCACGGCATACGTTTGTTGAAGGCATGTGGTCATTGGAGAGTTGAAGGGTAGTGATGATGATAGTGTAGTTCTTTCTGAGGAGACAACGAATATGACTACTCCTCGCTCAAGCATGTTATTAGTGGCGACTAGCATGGGACCAGCAACCTCATCATGTAAGTCAAACTGCTACATAAACTACAGCTACAAGAGCATGTGAATGTTATAGTGTAGGCTTCTTGCAAGGGAACCGGCTACAGTGGTGGCCTATTGAGGACTGCTGCATGGCATGCAACCATCTTAGTGGGTTTTACTTTGGTTGAGATGATTGCACCATTCAGCATCCCAACTAGATATATTTGAACGTTACGCGTAGTGAACGATGACGCGTAAGACTTAGTAACCAAAGAGTCGACTTGTGGCCTTCGTGCCTAACGAATGTGTGTTTTTTATAGAATATGTGGCATGGCCACTAACTTATGTGTATAACCGTCTGTGTTCGGGCTTTGAACCGATGGCGTGTGATGCCAAATCAAGAATAATATATCAAGACAAAGTTTTGAATTGAACAGATGGGACCGGCAACAGCATCATGTAAGTCAAACTGCTACCTAAACCACAGCTACAAGAGCATGTAAATGTTCTAGTGTAGGCTTCTTGCAAGGGAACCGGCTACAGTAGTGGCCCTTGCTCTATAAGATACTAAAAGGAAAGAAAAATAATAGATTTAATACTTTTGATAGTCAGAATAGCGATTCCAACAACTACAGAGGCATTTATCTTCTTAGTATTATTGGAAAGGTCTTCGCCAGGGTCATCTTAGCGCGACTACAAAAGTTTGCTGAGCGCATATATCCAGAGTCGCAGTGTGGATTTCGAGCTGGTAGATCAACACCAGACTTGATCTTCTTCCTTCTTCTTCCTCGTTCGTCCTGAAAAGGACGTTGGTTGCGTTGTGTCTGTTTACGCCGGAGCTGTGATATCTGCACCTTTCGGTCGACACATCCGACTTCAGCACGGCATTTTTGGGACCGGGTTTGCCTTCCCTCTGCGATCCCTACTCTCTCAGCCAGACTGCAGTGATGCAGCCTGTTTCCAGGACCACCACGTGGAGGTGGAGTAGGGTCTGGGTCAGCTCTGGTTCGCTGACCCTGATGCAAGCAGTCAAGCTATGGGTCGCTGACTGCATTTTCTATTGCTGCATCTTTGGGTCCCAGACTTGATCTGAGCTTGACGAATCGCTACCCTCAAGCATGCAAGGACTTTGGCCTCACAACAAGTCTAACGAAAACGAATGTATTATGTCAGGATGTAGACGTTCACCAGTTATTACTTTCGTTAGCTATAAATTGACAGTGGTGGCATATAATGCCAGCGTCACCAGCACGCTTATATATGACAGCGAGACATGAACAACCTATGCTAAGTCCCCCCCCCCCCCCTCTTCCCCCCCCCCCCCCCCCCCCCCAAAAAAAAAACCAGGCTTAACACTTTCTATCGAAGGTGTTTACGCCACATCCTTAGTATTTCATGGAAGGATATAGTGACAAATATCGAGGTCCTATCACTTACTGGCTTTCGAAGCATGCATACACTGCTTATATAGCGCAGACTATGCTGACTTGGGTATTCATGAAAGATGGTCGCATTCCCAAAGATATTTTCTACAGTGAAACTGGCAGATGACCCAGCAAAAAAAAAAAAAAAACAGCCAGGAGACCGCAGCTGAGGTTCAAAGATGTGTGCAAGAGAGACATGACAGCTTGGGACATAAATATAGCAGCCTGGGAGGATGAAGCTGCCTATCGCACCAAGTGGCGCTGCTCCCTATGGCGCCACCTCAGATTGGGCGACAAAAAGCTCTTACAATGAGCAGAAGAGAAAAGAACGTGCCGAAAGGAACACCAGGCAAAAAAAAAAAAAAACCAAAAAAAAAAAAAAACCCGGCTGAGGGATATCACCTCAAGGGCGCATCATTTCCATAGTCAGTTATGATTAGTTAGTCAGTTATGATTAGTTAGTCAGTTATGATTAGTTAGTCAGGCTATTATTATTATTATTCAGAAGAGCCCCGCTAAGTTCCCGGAAGTCTCAAGTGAGACAAAAAAAGAGCAAAACTATCGCTTCCTAAGGCATATCATAGAAGGCAAAGTAACATGGAAATGGCAGCCTCATCATGTAACATAAAGTCTTGCAGAATATATTTCTGCCAGACGCGTTGGTGCTGGCTTCCTGTACGGAAACTAGGTACTGTTGCCGCTCCGTGCTGTAATATGAAGCTAAAAGGGAAATCCTATATATAAAATCCCAGCTTTTTCTGTCAGTGCGTAACGCTAAGGGATGCAACTGTGGTTGAAAGTTTGACATTAATTGCATTGTCTCCCTTATATGTACTCTCCCGAAAATAGTAACACTCGACACAGAAAAGTGCGGAAGTGTTGGTGTGCATGCGCCAATAAAATCTAACTGTGAACGGTTTGCGATAACCATCAACAAATCTAAAGGGGCAAACATTTGAACATGTTGGAATCTTTTTGAACGCGCCAGTCTTCTCTCATGGACAGCTGTACGTCGCACTCTCTCGATCGAGAAATCCCAACAGTGTAAAAGTACAAATTAAAACAACAGAAAATCAAGGTGGTCTTTTGATGGACAATCATCGAATGTTCACAAATAACATTGTTTTTTCCAAAAGTATCTGAATAATTAAAATTGAAGTTAGGTATTGGTGCTTTTGAATTTAATTCCCGTCTTATGACGGGCTTTTACACTAGTAGTAATATATTAATAATAATAATAATATTAATATAATAATACTCATCATCACCCGTGTGTTACCGGGGCCCGAAAGGGGAGCAAAGAATAGTAACACTCTTCCCTTCCATGCATGTCGTAGAAAGCGACTAAGGAGGGTTGGGCATGGGGCTGGTTACCCCATCCTGTAAAAAATTTAAACCACAAAAAACTTCAACAAATATGGACAAGTCAAATAAAGAAAATAAAACACAGCCATCCAAGACAGGGGAAGGTCCTCTCGCAGGGATGCGTATGATGCAACACAGTGAAAGCCGAAAGGAGTCTGTGTTACTGACTAACCTTCTTTCTTCTAGGAGAACTTCCAGATTTGGCACCTGGAATATTCGGACATTAAACGAACAATGGAAAGTGGCACAAGTAGCAGCAGAAATGAAGGAATATAAAATCGAGGTTCTGGGAATGTGTGAAACAAAGTGGAAGGGGGTAGACAGGAAGGCAGTCCATGTTCTGGAACCACCAGGGCAAGAGAGGCAGAGGTAGACACCAAGAAGCACATAGAGAAGAGAGCTGGAAACAGAGGTGAAAATGATGAGGAAAACGTGGAAAGAACTTGAGATGATGGCACGTGACAGGAGGACTTGGTATGTGTTTGTTGAAGGCCTATGCTCCTTTGGGAGTGGAGGGTTATGAATGAATACTCATCATAATAAATTTTAATACGTTTAAGAGGTCAAAGTGTCCCACGTATTTCCCTGGAGCCTCCTATGAAATACAAAATTAGTATTGTCGTAAAATTTAGATAGGTTTTAAATTTATTTATGGTCCTGCCTGAGTAGAGTGGATGGTGATAAGTACGTGAGAAGTAAAGGTGTGAGAAAAGATTTCACGCGTGAATAGTTTAAGGAGAAGATCTGTCTTTGAAATGAGTAGTTTCTCTAATCCAGCCTATCTATACGACTATGTTTTAGTGTAAGACAATCTTGCACCTCCCTATATCTAGAAATATAAGTTTAACTACACACACACACACACAATTATATGACAACAAGACACACAAACGTGAAAAACTATGGTTAATTGGGTATGGGTCTGACCAACACACAAAGTTAAGTTCTTTTTGTTGTTTATTATTATTTAAACTTTACAACATCGAATATCTAAAGAAAGATCAAATAAAGTCAGAATTCATACATAGAAAAATAAAAGAATACATGTGCCCTCCCCTTACTGAGAGGAAAAAAGAACCCAACAAGTTAATAACCCCAAAGGTCAAAGGTTAGCACTATGTTACAGAATAGACAGTAAAGAAAAGAACACAGTTCCTACTAAATGCTATCCAGTTAAATTAAACAATATTTAAGCAAAACCAAAGATAATACAGTTTCTGCAACTAAGAAAATATTCACTCTCTCTGTCTGACATACAGTGGCCGCTCAATCACGCTTACCTAATCTTGGACATACAAGTATCCTGAATATAAACTTCCAGTGTTTTTTTTTCTTCCCAATTTGGCCCCAGTCCTTCCTCTAAAACAAATAATATTTTATGAGGGGGACGCCAAATTTGGTGGTTGATTCCTGGATGGACAAATGTCACCTCGAATAGTTAGTGTAGAAAAAAACCGCGATCTGTGTTCACAGTAAACAGTAGAAAGTACTTCTAGTATTTTTAAACATCTGGTTGCTAAAAAACTGTTACAATTTATAAATGATGATGGTGAATCCTATCGGCTGTCTCTGTGGTGAGTGCCGATTTTGAAACAGCGTAACTTGCTGGATAAATCCGCCGATACGACTGTCAAAAGTCAGATAGTGATGTTAATGGTATTACGCCACAGTGGGCTGATAAAATTGAACAAATATCTGGGTATTTATAAGTCCAGTTAAATTTACTATTTATAATGTTAATTTGTCTCTTAAGCCAGTCCTGTTCACAACTGAACTTGGGGACGCGTAAGCCAAGAAGAAGACAACCGTAATCAATCAGTAAATGAAGAAAACGGACCAAAATAGACCGCTGGTAGCCGTTTGATCAGGTCTGCTTAAGAATAGAGAAACATTATGAAAAAAATGCAACTATTATATCTCTATACATATATATACACGGAAGGGGACAGGACGATCTCTTATCCTCTCCGTCAGTCCTGATTAAAGTTAAAAGGCACACGGTGTCTCTAGCCTATCCTATCGCACGTCGCTTAGCGAGTGCAGGTTTGGTTGAGGCATGCAGCCTTTCCCCTCCTGTTCCGGTCAACGATCAGCGCACAATGTCAATTATTATTTAATTATCCCTACGCGAACTTAACAAATATCGCCTGTCATTAATAGCTATTAGATTGTCGGCGTCTGTTTGTTTAGTCGCATGATATTAAAAACTAGTCACTTATATAATTACACAAATGAAATATAACGTGAATTCTATGGTCCACTATCAGTCACGCCTTGCATTTAATTCAGTCAGCTAAACCGTATCTTCTTGTGTGAGGAAGCGGGTGATGGAAATTACATTAAACTGAACAACTGGCAAGAAATATCTACGCGTTATTTTATTTCACTAGTTTTAACGCTAGGAAATCACAATGAATTATAATGGTAAAACTTAACACATTTTAACACTTACGCACAAATTTCTATTACCAGAAAATCCGATTGAAATCCCCACGAAGGCTATTAACACACCTTCCGAAAATGGTTCTAGGCTACGTGTTTAGACTATCCGAAGAATTCTGAGCGACAACTGATAACTGGTTTGAGAAGACGCAGTTTATATACATTATTGTCTCTCTGATCTATAGATGACGTTACTTTTCACACTATAGTGGATAGCAGAAAATCAGGAACCTACGTTTCCCAAGATAAAAGGTTTTACGGTCGCTCTGTCTCAGGTTGTTAATCGACAACAGAGACTTAAACCGTGTAACGGGTTTCCTTCCGAGATTTTCCCCGTTTCTGGAGATTAAAGATGTGTCTCCCCTTGTATGTACGAACATCAAAGGGTCCCTCGGGGAAAATATTTTTCCCGAGCGTCTCGCTTCAAAGGTCCGGTGTTTTTCCGCGTGCATCTGTCTGATATCTGATGATTGACAGATCAGCTCGCGTGAGAAACTCAGGAAAACAAACCAGGTTCGCTCCCTGGTATGACTGGCAGGTTGCGGAAGTTGGTAAGCTTTCCGTTTGTTTACGTCTCAAGGAAAAGAGGCGTGGATTAAAAATGAGTCAACGCAGGCTGTAAGTTGCATGGCTTTGCTAGCGAATCATAGACGCTACGAGATCACGAAAGACTGTCAGATACTGTAGGCTATATTTCCATTATACGTCACAAGTATGACTACTGCTTCCTCATGCATGTTGTAGGATGTGACCAACAGGAGATGGTACAGTGAAATTGCAACGTAATCCATGTAAAACAAAGTGCTGCAGATCTATATCTGGCTTCCTGCAAGGGGATCACGTGCATTCATGGCTCCGCTTAGTAAGGAGATAAAAAGAATTTGATGATGAAGAGTCGTAAGTACATAGTCTGGTACTTGTTTAACCCAAGCAGTTGAAAATAAATACGATTCGCTTGCTGGGCATATTATACCAATCTCCTTTATATCAGTTGCCGGGAGCAAAACATAAACAATTATGGAAAAACATAAATAATTTATAATCAAAAGTAAAGTGCCAAGAGAAAGAAAATCAAAGCCAGTCATAACTAGCAAACGTTTAAATGTATCTTAGCAATGTGTTCAACACAGACCAAAGATCAGGCGTCGGCAACTCAGGAGCAGTTGGGATCTATTTTAGTAACACAGTCCTCTAAAGATCTACCATATATATATGTGTGTGTGTGTATATATATATATATATATATATATATATATATATGTGTGTGTGTGTGTGTGTGGGGGGGGGGGGAGAGGAAGGAATGATTAACTTTTCAAAGTGTGTTCCTGTCTCATGCAATTCACGAATATATTTTAGTAGCCAGCTCGAGAGTTTTCATTGGGAATGCGGAAAAAGTACCTTTGATCCCAGGGACACCGTGATTTTAAATGCCGGCGGGAGAGGTCTAGTCCGAAATTTTCCTTGTTTAAAAGATTTTCCTCTCCCCCCACCCCTCCTTCCCCCCATCCCCATACTCCCCCCGCAGTCGGCTGACGATCTACCAAATGGTTCACAGGTAGATCGGAATCGATTAGTGATAATGATCACAATAAAAACCCAAGAACTTGAAAACAAATAAAGACAAGTAATGGTCATCACGAAGAACAAGTCTTCTCCCAGCATGCACCATCAAAGTAAATGGAACAGTTTTTAAAGAAGTTAAAAGATTCATATACCTGAGTGATGACGTTAATAACATCAAATGGAAGATACATCTTAGATGGAAAGTCGAATAAGGCCAGAGAAAGTATAAAATGAAAAGTATATTATGTAATAAATCTTTGTCAATGGAAGTGAGTCATGGTCAATCAGTAAACAAGCAAGACAATCTATGGAGACAACAAAGATGTGCTTGTACACAAGAATGTTAAGAAGATGATGGGCACGTAAAAATAGTACCAAGGACGTCAAAAGAAGTCAGTGTGCAAAAGAAGCTTAAAGCTCTAATTAAAAATGAGTAATTCTCCTTCTTTGGACGAGTATGAGAAGTGAAAAGCTAGAATGTATTGTAATAACAGAAAACATTGAAGAAAAAAAATTACATTGATGACAATAATGAGAAAAGATACTGGCCCGCTTATGACATCGTGGCAGGGAAAGACGTCAACAACAGAATAGATCAAAAGTAAATTGAATGAATTACTTGTAGAGCAGGTTTGTTGATTACAAGACCCACAAGTAATCTTTCTCAGCCGTTACCAAAATACTTTAAATAGACGCTCTCGTGCAGTATGCCCACAAGTTCTATACATCTAGGTGACACTCCTCGCTTACTCCCACACCCGTTTGTATTAATCTGTAAAGAAATGGAATGTGATATCAAATCTGACATGAGAGGCTTTTTTGCACCTGGTGTATTATACATTCTTATTTCAGCACGAGAACTTCTGTTTACTATGTACAAACAGAATAGCGACGCTGACATCACGACATATTTTTTGAGACACGCACTTTGATCACAGCAGTAGCTTATTTATATCCTTAACAACTTGGACTGTGGTATGCCAGGATGTGGTACTACTGCCGACTAGTAATGCCCGTTGGATATCATCATTATTCATCATTTTCCTGTTTGCTGATTATGAAACACGAAGCCACCCCTGTACCTGGTTTTCCCCCTTTGTTAGAAGTCTGTACCAAGCACATGCTCTTGCAGTAGTAATTTCTGTAGTAGTTTGTTCTCTTGGTTAAAGTCTGACATGTCTGCACTTCACACAATACAAAACAAAAGTGAATGTTGCATATAAAACGTATAACGCTTTTGTGACGACAGGATTTCAGCAAGATAGTGAACGAGTGAAAGCGACAGATTCTGTGAGAGAATCAAGGACTTTTCTATTAATAATGCCTGATACCTGCAGACACATTAAAAAAAAAACACACACTTTTCTCACTATCAGGGTAGTTCACTATTGTGAAACTGAAAAGGAATATTTAGTAGAAAAGTAATCTGTATCTCTCTCTTGATTGAGTTAAATAGAGAAAGAGGATTGGTATTCTAGTCACACTTCTATCCCATCCCTGATTGATTTAATTGTTATTTCATTTACAATTAATTTACGGCTCAAGCCCCCAGGTAAAAGAATAAAGAATTTATCTTAAACTTATTACCACTTTGAAGACAACAACCATACATCTGACAAGTTACAAAGTAAAGCAGACACGGTTGGTTTAGTTATTCAATTATAAAATAGAATTTTCAAAAGGAAAAAACGAATAGAATCCCACTATACAGAATGATAGTTACACTGGTATAATTGCACATTTAGTGTTACATTAGGCAAGTTTCATCACTTGGTTTCAAAGTTTGTGAAGTTGTGTGTTTCGCTTCTCAATAGATGTTATTTGTTACTTATCTTTTGGGAGATGTGTTGGTCTTCTAGGGTTGATGTTGGTGTTTTTGACTCAATGGGTTGCCTCGGCTCTCAGTTCACTACAGTCTCTTGCTTCAGCACATTTGGTTGGTAGGTACTGCATTCGACTTAGTCTTCACCATTAGGACTGGAAAATACATACATTGGAGGCTTCGTAAGTTTCCTGCTTGATCTTCATCTTCCCTCCCATTTCTATTTTCTGACCATCAGAAAATTATGTGTCCCTGACAAAACATGTATCGGCCTATGATGCAATTCAAGGGTCGCGAAGTACACGCGTTCTCCTTCCCTCCCCAACTCACAATATAAACCTCCGTATTTACTAACATGTCTCCAGCGGCTATTGTTTGTTTACACTGGCCACCGAGGGCTTATCAATACCTAGGCCGAACGAAAGTTACGCTTTCTTCCCTGACCTCGCTTCTGTCATTCTTGCTTGGTTAATCATGGAAAATAAAAAATTCTTTTCGCAAAACAAATAAATTGACATATGTGCATTTAAATAATTATCAATAATAGTTCACTAATAAACATTCATATTGTGCATTCAAGACAGAGTGATTGAACAGATGATAGATTATTAACACAGAACTAGGCAATGACAGAAATGGATGTTACTGAAATATAGATCTACAGGGTGGTCATTAATTTTTTTCCTGATTTCAAATTTCTGACAAACCTCACTGGCTATGAAACAAACGGCTTCAACTCTATGCATACAAGGTACAAATCGTTCAAGCTTTCCGGCCAAACGATTTTCCTCGACGTGTTGCATTTGCTAAAGAGATTTTGCAACGAATTGATGAAAATAATGATTATCTTACACGAATCGCTTTTTCTGATGAAGCTACATAACAAACGGCGCAAATGTTGAAATCTACACATAGCATGAAAAAGGCTCTTTTACTTCTGGAATAATTTCCAAAAAACCAAGTTTCTCTGCACAGAATACTTTTTTTAATTTAAATTTTTGAAATCAGGGAAAGACTTTTTGACCACCCTGTATATTTTTCCTGTCTCCAGTGGAAGCAGAGGTACAACAGTGGTTAGATGATCATAGAAAGATCTATGTAGATCAAAGTGAACGAAATCTGTCTTACTGTTCCGAACAAAGTGATACAAAGACAGTGAGTAGTTATGCGACTGAATTAGAAGGCGTTGCGAATCTTGCATATATCAGAGAACAAGAATTAATGTTACAATGAAATAAAAATACAGCTGCAACTACATCTCAATAATGATCATAAATTTATATATACATACTAGCAATAACCCGTCAACATTGACAGGTTATTAATTATAGTGTGTTCTTTCGGTTACATGTATTACATACGGTACTATCACTACTGTGGTCATTTTATTGCAGGCGACCGTCATTAGATATTTGAAGTGAAAATTATATGGATGTATTAAATATGAAGACATTGAGTAACCTTACCTAAATGATATGTGGAGCAGTGATTATGATCTAAATAACTAACATTTCTTTTATGACAACATATCTCGTAACTGTTCGCGCATCTTGCCCTGGTCGACTTACTGCCTCTGAGAAGCCATGGTCGACTTACTGCCTCTGAGAACAACGTTTGAAGTTTGGCGAAACACCAGTTCATGTAATGTTTATCAATCGGGTTGTTGGCTTCTTTCCATAATCAAACTGTTCATGCACACCTTCATTTGCGCACTTTTGCTATTTTCGCGAGAGTCCATATAAGGGGAAACAATACAATTATTGTCTAACTTTCAACCACAGTTGTACCCCCTTAGCTGTACTTGAAAGTTATTGCACTCTCTCGAAAATTAAAATAAAAAAGTGCGCAAATGACGGTATGCAAAGTGTGACAGACCGACCGACCGAAGTGCCTTAAGGCGGGAATTATGTATTTTGATAATTGATGATGATTAGATATATAAATCAATAATATGAATAAAAAGAATTTTTGACATACCCTCTCAACAAATCACTACTGCTCTGGTTCTGGAAGGCTTTAGATCGTTAAGTTCAATGATTGAATCCTAATTAAATTTGCCAGTCCAGTAGGTACACAGTGTGAATCGTTCCTGTCTGAGCGGGCCCCAGCTTGGTTCTTTGTTGAGTGCCAAACTTTTTAAAAAAAATAAAATTGTCTCGTTTTGGCGAGGCGCGTCCCGTTCAACCTAGCCGGTTATATTAAGGCGCATGTCCAAATATTAAATACCTTTAGGTCTGGAGAATTAATTCAGTGCAAAACACTGTAGGGTTCCGATATTTAACAGGTAATCTATTCCCTCTCCCAAGCATTACATGTGTGGTGGGTAGGTCTCAAAATGTCAAAAGTATTCATATTCTCCAATAAGCTTGCGTTGGTCCAGAAGGGGCAGACTTAATCTAAAAAAGAGGCTGTCCTATATCTGGGCATCACTGTCTGTTGCATATGTTCTCAGAATCGTCAACTATTCCCCGTTCAGAAAGTGTAGGATGGGAAATAAAAATGTCTAATTTCCTTACTTGCCCGAATAATTGAACGTGTGTTCTCTCACCTCTTCGTCTCTGAATCTTATCAATTATGCCGTCCGTGAGAGGCAATGTAAGACTCTTGACGTCAAGTGTTAACCTTACTTGGCGGTTATGATGCAACGATCGTCGCCAATAAGTCTGAATCTCGGTTTGTTCTCAAGTTTAACTTATCTTAATGGGCATTGAAAACGTCCAGAAAGGCGTTGACAGTAGAGTATGGCAACAGTACATGGTGCGCTATTACGCTACGCCACGACAGTGTAATACCAAAGGGCATTTGAATAAAGAAAGTAGCAGTGAATAACTGAGAACTGCAGCTTATTACAGGACAAGGAAGAAAATGGTATGGGAAAATTGAAGTAGTTGTAGGAGAAAGACAGATGAAACAAATGGACGAAATTTGGTTTTGTCACAGCTTTGATGTAATTACACAGCCTGTATACAAAGATTCTCTCTTGCATTTCATTATCAATGAGTTCGCTACCCGAAGAGCAGCAGCTGGGAGACTTTTTCAGGCCATAAATCGAGGATTCCTCAGCAAAAGAGAAGTTGGCAAGAAGACGAAGATGGCTGTATACTGCTCATCTATGCCCCAGTCTTGACGTATGGATGTGAGTCATGAACAATGATTACAACCCACAAAAGCCAGATCTGTGGTGAAGTGGGATGTTATAAATATTTATAGGGGACTTAGTGTACTGACTGAGATCAGCTGTGAAGGTATATATATCTAATAAGAGTAGTGTATTATATATAACCTTACTTGCTGCCACATATGTATACCTCAGTCAGAATTATTCTGGAATAGTGTGATGACTACGTTATATGTCTAGGGTATGTGTATGATGAAATGTAAATCAAAACAACAACAGACAGATAAACAATTTAATTTATTCCACTACACTTGACAACACTGTGACACTCACATACATAAAACACTCTACAAGGATATCTTAAAGGAGTCACTGATAACTTTTCAAATAACAATATGTATTCATTGCTGTCATGAATGTATATGTGTCCTGATTCAAATACAAAGGGAACCAGGAATCACAATCAATTTTAATTACAAGTTATATGTACAGAATTTATCAATATGAATATTGTAGTGACATATATTATTAAAAGTATCCTATGTGTGTCAGTTGTGTAGTAGTAATATGAGGTAATACTGGTTTTGTTTTGTTCAAGCTCTGTTGGTATTTGTCATCATGACTTCAATAGTTTGTCTTTATTGGAACTAGTATTGGAGATGTTCTCAGTTCCTGATATTAAAACAATTTAATTCCCCTCTTAATGTTATTTTTACAATGTTATTTTAAGATGGGGTACATAATGTTGAGCCCAGCTGGCCACATCAGCTTATCTTGCGTGATGGCGGCAGGAAAAGACTCCTCTGCTCGATTTCTCCCCTGTGCTCTGGAGACACCTCACTGATAGCTAAATGGACCAAGGAGTATGCTGTCCGACTCTGGATTCAGCAAAGCTCTGACCAGGTGCTGCTCAATAACGTTAAGACCACAGTCCCTGAAAACAAGAAGGATGTACCTTCTACTTCATAACTAATTGATACTCTAGGTCTACACTGAGCACAATACATCACAAACATTGAGTTCAGAGCGTTAGGCCAACTGTCAGCTTCATCTGAAATACTTTATACCAGTATTAACCTCCTTAATGGTTACTACGCCTCTGCACTTCCAGCATTATTTCTGTCTAATCAATAATCTAGGTGTCAGTGTACTGTTTGGCCATTCCATGCAGTTTTACTTCCCTCCGACACCTTCTGTTCAGGCTGGAGCATTATAGGCTTTTCCTCATGTTCGCTACTGAACTACACATATATATATACAGGCATAAATTAACAATTCACATTCAATTTTCATTAAAAGATACTGAATGTTTCAAGCTTACCACAATTCATGGAAATACACAGATACGTTGACTAGCAATGAATTCTGGCACAAATACTGGCACAAATTCCCATCTGCTTATGTTCCAGGCTTTTATTTAGCAAAAATATGAGCTGGCTTCAACGCACTGTTGCTTTATCAAGCTTATTTGAACTAGTGGTCTCGAACTAACGCTCCTAAGTGATTATATCAGCGAGTCTGGCCAATGGAGCCACGTTTCGACAAGTGTTTGAAAAAATTTTACCTTCCTACGTCTCCCCTAACAACCAAGGATAGCATTTATAGTCCGACTAATCGTGTTTAGCCTTACATATCATTCCAGCCAATCAGTTCAAATGTAACTTGTGGCCCATTTCCCGTACAATGGTGGTTTAAAAAATCTACCACTGAGCGATTCTGATTTTGGGTGTTGTCTGACAGCATCATCATTTTATTTTGGCTATAACTTGTTAATTCCTAGACTATTTGCGTAACGTTTTACATATTCTTTGTCAGCAAGCCCTAAGGAACCCAAATATACAAATTTAAAAGAGCTAAGTGGCTGCGTTCAAAATATGCAATTTCTTCTACCTCCTGTTTCGAAGATGTGCTGTCTGGGTACTGTAATGTTTTCAAACGTAAACCCATCTATTGTCATCTTTCCTAATAAGAGTTTTTCAGGATTTAAAAACCTAACTCTGGGAAGGGTAGTGAATTTATCACTGTCCGTCTGAAAAAAAAAGTTAGTGCATGTGGCCTTACACGCGTGATAGTAGTAATTGTGTATCGCGCGACGCGTGTTGCATGCGTTCCTGATTTTCAGCCCTTCCTCTCTCTTTCTATTTGAGTCCATCTGTTCGTTCGTTTTGGTAACGTAGTATAATTAATGTTAGGATTAATTTAGGTCATTACGCAGTGTGCCTCTCAATGTTTTTCTTAGAAATGCAATACCCGTTTTAATGTGTTGTGGAAACGCTTGTATTTATGCAGTGGCTTATATTTAACGTGGAAACGTTCCAATTTGCAGACGAAGCATAAAACAAAGGGGGATTTCGAGTACATTCTTTGTGACAGCACTGTTATTTTACCATTGCTCTTTTCTTTATTAGAATTTATTTGTTAGGCTTTATATTTACCTGATAATTTATATATGTGGATTAGAATATTTCACGACAAGATCCAAACCTCAAAAATGAGGTATCTGAGGAAGGTGGTTGAAGTAACAAAAAGAGACATGGTTCGCAACCAGACGATACGTCAAGGCCTAAAATCCCACCCCCTGCAGACCCAAGTAGAACAGTCCTAACTAAGATGGTTTGGCCATGTCTGCAGAATGGGAGAAGATCGGCTACCACGACAAGCATGGGAAACTAAGAGCCAGGGATCCAGATCTCCAGGACGTCCCAGAGTCCGCTGGGAGAACAACATTAGACTATCTTTGAGGACCTCAAGACGCAGCAATAGAGACCGCAGTCAGCGACTTATAGCTTGACTGCCTGCGTCAGGACCAGCGAACCAGAGCTGGTCAAGACCGCACTCCACCTCCACGTGGTGGTCCTGGAAACAGTCTGCAGCAGTGCAGGCTGGCTGAGCGAGTACGGATCGAAATGGGAAGGCAAACCCGGTCCTAAAAAATGCCGTGCTGAAGTCGGATGTGTCGGCCGAAAGGCGCAGATATCGCAGACACAACGCAACCAACGTCCTTTTCAGGGCGAACGAGGAAGAAGAAAAAGAAGACTATCTTTGAAGGACCGAGGACTAGAATGGAACCAGGCCAGGAGGAAAACAGCCAATAGGATAGTTTGGCTCTTTCTCTCTCTCTCTCTCGCTCTCTGCACCTCATTGTAGACGAGGAACGACTAAGTAAGTAAGTATACAAAGATTGTACAGATATTTCCAGATATTTTCTCATAAATATATGTTTAGTAACGCTTCTTTCAAAACAACATTTGTGGAAATACTGCCAGTGCCACCCCATTCTGGTAGTTCTTTTTCTGGAATCCCCAAGGTACGACAGGCAGATGTAGCCCGAAAAACACATGGAGAAGCGAAATGGAGACGGAAAACTTCTTTTTCTTGTGATCGCATCTTTGATGTTTACACCGTCAGATGAGTTCTCATGATGAACTCGACTGTTGTCTGGAGTTCCTCTTTAGCTCCACACAGCTTTGAGTTTAGTGTTGAGTCATTGGGCTAATATATCTTTCTTGACTGGTCGTACAGAGGACAATCCTGTAGAACATGCTCAGCAGTTTAATCCACATGTGCACAGTGGTGAAGCAGACAATCGTAGCTTGTATATGTGTTTATTCAGTTTGTTATGCCCTGTCCTGAGGCGAAAAATGGTGATCTGTTCCTGCCGGTCAAGAGTGTGGTAGTCGTGGTTGGGTTGATTCTGTTCTCTTCTGATAGTCTGGATAGCTCTCAGACAGAAATGAAAATGAGAAGGAAGACAAGGGAAGACCAATGAGCTGATGACACGTGACAAGGATGACTTGGCGTTTGTTTGTTGAAGGTTAATGCTCCTTGGGGAATTAATAATATGTCCTATTGTGGCTTTGTTCCCTCAGAGACCACATAGGGTAAATGTCTTACTGGTGTACCTCTGTATAACTCGGAATAACCTAAGTACATTTTGAACAATGTAGTGCTTCGTCTTAAGTAATTGCAGTTTTGTCCACCATGGGGTTCCCGTTCCATAACCACCCACATTCAGTGCCATTACGTTTTTATTCTGGAATTATATACTGTTAAAAAAAAGAAACGCAACTTTTTTTGATGTTACTTTTATAAAAGATATTCGCTGATTGGACATCAGTCAACCTATCGACTGTGTCCACCTGGTCATTAACTTCTCGTGGTTACCTGAATTGTACTCACCTCATGATTAGTGAGGTCATGAAAGAGGTCAAGGTCAAAACAACATTTTTGACAATAACAGGTTCATGAGAATCCCGTGAAACTTACTGAACACAAAACTCTCTGACCATATTATTGAATGCCTATAAAAGATTGACGCTCCTCGAATAAATTCAGTTGAAAATTCAATGCGCAAGTATGGCTCATATCACTACAGAACAACGACTCATCATCATTGGACGTTTACAGACTGGACAGTCACAAAGTGTAGTGGCCAGACAATGTAATGTGATTAGAAGCACCATTAGTCGCCTTTGGAGGCGATTTCAAGAAACTGGCTCAGTGGCAGACCGGCCGCGCAGTGGAAGACCCAGAGTCACAACTCCTGCCGAAGACCGCTTCATACGGCTGCGTCACCTCAGGAATCGACTTGCATCTGCGTCCTCCACAGTCCAGTCAATGTCAGCAGCTCGTCGAATTTCAGATCAAACGGTCAGGAACCGGCTGCACGACTCTGGTCTTTGGGCTAGAAGACCCTACAGAGGTCCTGTTCTTACGGACCGGCATCGCCAGAACCGACTGCAGTGGGCGAACCAGCATCGTCAATGGACCGTTGGGAATGACTGGAGACGGGTTTGGTTTAGTGATGAATCATTTTTTGTGCTCCAGCGACACGATAGACGTAGAAGAGTTTACCGCAGAGTCCATGAGCGCTACGCCCAGAACAGCGTTGATGAGGTTCCTCCACATGGTGGTGGAGGTGTACTGGTGTGGGGGGGGGGGGGGGGCGATCAACTTCATGGGAAGAAGTGACCTGGTGCAAATTGAAGGACGCCTGAATGCCCAACGATACGTCGCTGAAATTCTGCGTCCTCAAGTCCTTCCACTTCTGGCTGCACGAGGGTCGATTTTTCAGCAGGATAACGCTCGACCTCATGTGGCACAACTCACCACCCAGTTTCTCGCTGACAACAACGTCCAGACCATTCCGTGGCCAGCCATGTCATCAGACATGAACCCCATAGAACACGTATGGGATGAACTCGACAGACGACTCCGCCAGCGAGACGTGGCTCCAGCCAATCTTCGACAGTTGTCTCTTGCACTGTGGGAAGAGTAGGCAACCATCCCACAACAACAGATCCAACGGCTAATCGGATCCATGTCAAGGAGATGTCGTTCTCTGATAGAGGCCAGAGGAGGCCATACACCTTACTGAAACGGAGGCCTCAGTCGCAAAGAATAAAAGTCCAAACCAAATTTAATGAACATCATTTCATTGTTAAAGTCTGAAAGTTTCTTCATGCCAAGATTGAAACATTAATTCCGTAAAATAAAATGTTGGTACAAGTTTGAAATTTGGTGTCCATTACCACTGCAATAATGTTGCGTTTCTTTTTTTGAACAGTATATATTTACTTCAGTTTGGTTCATCGATAGTGAAAAGCTAATACGCCGGTTTTTTGTTTTTTTTCAAGAAAGATAACGCGGTTTCGCCCTATTTACTACAGGCCTAGCAAATCAAAAGTTTAAATTTACATTCAGTAGTATAATTGGAATGAAATATATTGGGCTGTTGTCACTGAACAAATTTTAAAATCAATACCTGGAACGGGTATCTTTTTAAAGGGCGGCGAAAGAGCAAAGGCTTCCAAAAATGGCACCACAGATTCATTAAAGTTATTGCACAACTTAATGAAGCGTATTCTTTCTGTGACAAGATGAATGATCGTTCAGCACTGATTGGGGGAAAATGGCTGCAATATTTATAATAGGAACAGCGTTGCAAGAGTACAATTATGTTTTGACCCAGGCTTCCTGTAAGGGAGCCAGCTGCGACAGTGGCTTAATGCTCCATTAAGGAGCATAAAGGAAAATGGTGATGATGTTTCAGCTTAATGTAAACCCTGTCTAGATTTTGCCTTCCCTTCATCGATCCCATTGGAGCATGAGGTCATGACTGCAGCATCCAGAATGAAGGAAACTTACACCAAAGTAATAATATGTCATTGCAGGGATAGTTTTTGTAGCGATTTATTTTACATGATGAGGTTACCAGCCCCATGCATAAACTCACTGTAGTCGAATCTTACGACACGTCTGGACTGCCTAGGTTATTAAAGAGTATCTCCCCACCACTTTAAATGGCAAAATATGGATATTGCATTACCTTATCGAGTCATGCATCTTCTTCTTCTTCTTCCTCGTTCGTCCTGAAAAGGACGTTGGCTGCGTTGTGTCCGTTTACAGCGAAGCTGCGGTTTTTGCGTCTTTCGGCCGACACATCCGACTTCCGCACGGCATTTTTGGGGACCGGGTTTGCCTTCCCTCTTCGATCCCTACTCCTCAGCCAGACTGCAGTGATGGAGCCTGTTTCCAGGACCACCACATGGAGGTGAAGTAGGGTCTTGGTCAGCTCTGGTTCGCTTACCCTGACGCAGGCAGTCAAGCTATGGGTCGCTTACTGCATTCCTCACTTTTGATGCGTCTAGGGTCCCGAGTCATGCATCTGAAGGCGAGACAAATAATTAACCCATACGTTACCACGACTTTTCGTTTCCCAAAGACCTGTATTTTTGCTGTTAATGTTATTGTTTATCTCTACCCCTATTTTTATTGTTACAACTATTACTACTACTTCCACTACTGTGACTATTTGACTACCACTGTAACAATCACTACTACTACCACCACAACCACCACCAAAATAACAGACGCTACAACTATTATTCTTTCTTTCTTTCCTTCTTGTTTCGTTTTTATTACACGCTTTTATTTAACTTCACTTGTATGTCACTTTCAAATCTTGCAATAGATTTTTCAATCACTTCCAGATAAGCAATAGCTCTGAAACTTTGCGTAGTTGTTTATTCCCGATGACAATGCAATAATCAGTCAATTATTTAATAAGGGTAATAGTAAATTAATATTGTAATTACGACATTATGAGTAATTAAAGTTTTTCGTAAAGAAATGTAAACAAATCAGGGGCCATTGTCAGGTTAATTAAAAATTCAAGAGTACGTGGTGTGCTTTATTTTTTTCTACGCGTAAAACAGGACAGTACTCAAACAAGTGTCTAGCTAAATCAAGGGAAACAATCCAAATTATAAAATTGTGAATCAAGGGAAAGTCGAGTTCGATCTCTAGATGGTCTTCAAATTAAAAAAAAAAATTGATTGCACCAAATTAACAGGCGCAAAGCCATGTAATATTGACGCTCTAAAAGAAATGGATCGCTTAAGAAATTTTAGACCAGATTTACAATAAGTAAATATATTGTTTATGTATTAGTATGTCATAATTTTTCTAACTCTAAAAAGAAGAAAAAAAAATTTATAAAACATATTTTAAACAAACGCTTTTATTGCACTAAAAACCCAAAAATAATTTGCCAAGGAGTTTATAGCTTGCAATAAAAAAAATGTAACATCAAATTCACAAAAAGCGTGGGGCGCTGATTCTGCATGAAATTAACTTCTGATTTATACTTCATTACACACTTATGGATAAAATATATGATGAGCGCCCCAAGCTTTTTGTCAATATTTTTTTATTTGTTGTTATTGTTTTGGCCTTTTCAGTTCCCTGAGATTATTAAAATGAGTTGGGGATACAATCATCCCCCTATTAGTATAAGTCAGAGTTTGTTAAACCTGTGGTCCATATGCCTCTTGGGAGGTCCAGGAAAGGATTATAGGAAGTCTGTGAGCATAACCTAAAATTTAAAAAGTAAAATGTTTAATTATGCGTTTATATACATTTTTTTTTCTGAGATGGGGTCCGCAGTCTTCACAAGAATTAAAATGGCTCCGCAACACTGGTCGGACAATCAAAGGGGTCCATGGCATAAAAAAGGGTTAACAAACCCTGGTATATGTGATTGTGATTGTCTCTCTTATGAACAAATGAGAATACCAATATTAGAATATTTGCAAGCATCCAACTAACCTATAAATATAGAAGAGGTGTTAAGAATAGACAGACCTAGTCAAACAATATTTAACACGAACATAAGTTAATATATAATGGCTGGGAATGTGAAGGTCTGATGCTGTTCTTACAATGCATATGACTTTTAACAGATGAAAGTCAATTAAATATCTGTTAAAGTCAGTTATATAACTGAATCACCAGGCCTTTACACCCCTCCACTTTAATATTATTCTTGTCCCCATTTACAATGATTTGACAAAAGTGATGCCACTTTCTCATATCGGCAGTTGTTCATATTATTTGGAATTGAAAACAATATATATATATATATCCTAATTAGAACCCATCAGGGAGCCGCGCTAGCGTAGTGGTTACCATACCGCTCTGGCGACCGGGTGATCCAGGATCAAACCCGGGTGACGGCATTTGAGGATTTTTCGTCGACCGGGATTTGGACTGGATTAACTCGAGACCTGGCGAGGACATTTGAAGGAGTGTCGTCGACCAGGGACTGGCGGCTCCTGAGCCGACCAAGCTGTAATGAGTACCTCCGAAATCGGCAAGTATCTGCCTGAATGGCGAGGGACACCTGTCTCTGTACAAGAAAAAAGGGATACTCACGTAAAATCAATGTCAGGTTAAACATTAATAATAACCTGAGATTTCGCCTTGAGTATTAGCGGGCGTACGAAAAAAAAAAAAAAAGAACCCATCAGAGGTTGAATGGGATATTTTTCTTCATTAATTATAATAATAAGAAGGGAACTTAAATATGCCGTGAAGTTAAATAAAAAGGTTGCGGAGCATTTATCTAAGCTATATGTGATACGCCAGAATGTTTGAAAAATTAGTTTGTTATGTGTTCGATTTTATAATACATTTTACCACACTCATGCTACTGCCTTGACTCAAGTAATACGAAACTTTACATGTTTCGCATTCAGAGCCACAAGCAGGGGAAGTTTTAGCTGCAGTGTGATTTAGTGGAGCGTCTAATTGCAGTTAAAGCACTTTCCTGTCGCATCACATTTACCGAGTTCCAGGATCAAACCTTGGTTGCGTCACGCTTTAGTCTACCCAGCTGTAAATGGGTACATGGCTCTACTCTAGTTAGGGAAGGCAAAGGCAGCGAGAAAGGGAACTGGTTACCCCACTTCATGAACAAAAGCTGGACCTAGAATGATGCGATGGTACTACTTAAAAAATTTCGTGAAAGTAATTCTTCGCGAGTAACCATGTCAGCTGGTTTGTTTGTTAATTTTTTTTTTCTTCTTCAAATTTTACTTTAGAGTAATGCTAACTCAATTCGTAGTTTATTTTAATATGGAAACGATATGTAGAAGTTCACATTCATAATATTTTCAGTTCCTGATAGTATGAACCATCAAAGAAGAGTTGGCCACTGTCGCATAGAGAGTTATGATCAATAAATTCTCTATATTTCTTTTCTTTTCTACCCGTGTCCTCTACTTTATTATCGCTCTTTTATCCTTTTCCTGTATTTTTCGCATTCTTTCGTTTGCAAAAAATATATTATTTTCCCATTCTGACTTTACCGTTCTTTCTCATACACTACGCATTTATTGCATAAGATGTCATGGTAACGAATTGTGTGATAAGTCGTCTAGTCAGACATGGGATGGCAGACATATCTGACGCGATACGGTTAAGTTTCTCGGTGTCAGGCCCGGCAGTAGACAAAATAGTGTGAGAAATGTGTTCTCGAGAGACCGAATGGCAGACATTCGTCTGGTTTTTCTGCGGTCAGTCCTGGGCGTGAGGTGTGAAGACGCACGTTTGACATGTTAGGGCCAGCGTCTGAGTTGGTGGGAAGGGTTAAGAGAGGGGGAGACGAGGGGGTGGAAATAGCGCACACCCTTTGTCCGTTTAAGATATATCTTAACCAGAGTTTTAGATTTCAGTCACTCAGTAACTTCGCAGTCAAGACTAGAACGACCTCGTTCGATTCCCAAGAATCTCTGTTAAAAGAAGCATCATTTAGTTGGTCGAAGTGGTTTAAGTTCTTAGTAGTTCTGTGTTGAGGTAAATAGTATATTAGATATCTAGTATTTTGCGAGTGATTACGGGATAAATCGCCTATTTCATTTTAACTAGTTTCTATTGTGCAGAAGAAATTAATTCATAAGTTTGTTATATTCTCTAGCTGACGTGTTTCAGTGGAAAGCAGAATAAATTATAATTTCTAGCTTAAAACTCATGCAGCTATAAATAAATTTAATTCAATTGCTAATAACCCGTCGTGAATATTTCAACTAAATTATAAATGCCCGATTCATCATTGAGTATTGACGGAATACGTATGTATTTCTAATTCATGATGATTGATTTTATGAATATAACTTATTTCATGGGAAGTGTTAAACGTTAAGTCAAGCTATCCGCTGCAGGTTATAATGTAAGTTACAACCGAGGATAGTATGTATTAATATTTCATATGTTGTTTTCTTTATACAGTGAATACTGGGTGTTGCGTGCATATTTTGACGCACATATTACAAAAATCGATATGGCTATTTGATATGGGAAAATATAGGCATTCATTCATTTGTGTATGAAAATGCTGTTTATGGAAAAAGCGAGATAATCCATGTTTGATTCACACTTTTGATTATAGGAGTAATCGTTCTGGATATTGATCCAGCGCAAGGATATTGCGCTTGCGTTTGTACTTATTTTTTAGGGCCAGAAAATATATTAATTTGCTTATTGTGTTTATGGCCTGAATTCATATGTATTACATATTATTAGTACAAGTAGAATCAGTCCTATATTGTATATTTTGGATGGGTAGGAGGGACTAGATTCTTGTATTCCGGTCTAGCGGAAGTATGAGTTGTCTTGACAAGTCGTGAGGAGTTCCGATGTACTGCTAAAAATGGCGGGGTACGTTTTTCAAGAGCTGGTCCTTTCGTCAGAGAAAAATGTCTTACGAAGTGGTTTTTCTTCTGAAGGAGATGGTGTCTCTACGATAGTTTGTGTTAGAGACTCTCCTTATGTCAGTATATAGATGATTCGGACTCCAGGTAAACCCAGCTCCTATTTTTGATGATCTCTCTCGTCGGTTAGGCCTAGCTTGACTTTTGTGCTTCGCTATGCTAGTGTCGTGTTTTGTATCGACGAAGATGACAGATTTTCCTGCAGCGGTTATGGCTACGTGAATTGACCTGATCACCGTAGAGCTGCATGGAAACATTTATGAAATCATTTATATACCCATTATAAATTAACTCTGGCTTATATTCTCCTTCCTATGAATGAGTGAACGACAACTCAGGGAGGCAGCCATGTTGGATTTCGGTCATCATATGTTTTGATCACTGCCAAGAGAACAGATTATTTATCCTATTATCGGACAGTGACAGGGAGATCTCAATCTTGCTAGAAACCCCCTTTCGTGGTTTCATAATATATACTACAAACTATGGACGTCAAGTAACTTTAGTTATTTATCGATCCGCCTTCACTGACGCGTTTAGTCAGATAGGGGAATGCGGCCATAATGTATCATGACATTGAACTTTTGATGTACTGCCATTATTTCTGAATGTGTCATGACTTCAGATCTGCTATGTATACCTACAAATTGATATGTCAACGAACCATGATGTACTCGTATGTCCCAGTGTGTACGTCTGAATAAATTGAGTAAACTAAGATTCCAGCAGTCTGCATTGGTGCCTTGTAGACACATGTGTATGAGTGGGTATATTGGTCAGCACACGAACAGTACACCATTCGCGGTAATCACACTCTACACTTCTACTTCATACATCCACCATCCTGCGTCGGCTGAAGTGACCAAGTTTAGGGCCTGCTTCCCCTGGAGCCTTTGCCTTCCCTAACTCAGGACTAGGGTGAGTTACCCATTTACAGCTGGGTAGACTGGAGCATGCCTGATCTCAACAACACACCACTCTTCCTTACAGAGCATCCAGTGTGTGTGTGAAAGCAACTTCAACAGAGCAGACAGAACCTGAAACTTTACAGTGGCGAGCCAGATTCCTGGGTCCAGCTTACGCAGTTTTGTGTTGAGAATCTCAGTTTACAGCTGAAAGAACATTTGTTTGAACACATCAACACCACTAGCCTCACACTGCATCCTCTGTTCCCTAGCGAAGTATAAATTGAGAGCATTTCTTCTTTTATGTCTGCATTAATCTGGGTGTTCTAGTGCTTGTAGTGATGATAGGGAATCTGTAAATTTTGTAACTGTTTTTGGCGGATTATTTTCAATTATTTCTAAACTTTTTTAGAATTGCCACCATCTCCGCTGTAAACATCGAAGCACCTTCAGTTACACTATAAGTCTTCTTCATTCCCCACTGTGGTATTACTACCCCTGCTCCTAGTTGGCACTATCACACTTGGATCCATCAGAGTAAACAGCCAAGCTCTGTTTTAAAAGTTAATTCATGGCTGCGTTTTGAATTCTGTCTTGTTTTGCTTTGTTAGAAGCTGAAGCTGAGTCATAGACTATGCTAGCATAGTCTAGTTTCCCCCTGATGAATGACTTATAGAACATACGCATTATTTTGTTACTGGCCCCACATCCATTACCTTACTTACTTACTTAGTCGTTCCCCTTCTACCGTGAGGTGTAGAGGTTTGGGAGAGCGAGCGCCAGACTATCCTATCGGCTGTCTTCCTCCTGGCCTGGTTCAATTCTTGTCCTCGGTCCTTCAAAGATTGTCTAATGTTGGCCTCCCAGCGAACTCTGGGTCGTCCTGGGGTCTGGATCCCTGGCTCTTTGTTTCCCATGCTTGTCGTGGTAGCCGATCTTCTCCCATTCTGCCGACATGGCCAAACTATCTAAGTTGGGACTGTTCTACTTGGGTCTGCAGGGGGTGGGATTTAAGGCCTTGACGTATCGTCTGGTTGCGACCCATGTCTCTTCTTGTTACTTTAACCACCTTCCTCCATTACCTTTTACTAGTTTTAGCATATTTAGGAGGCCCATACAGCTTTCTACTAAAATGCCTGTATGTTTATTCCAATTTAGTTGTTTATCTAAAGTCATGCTCAGGAATCGAGTTGTTGTGGATGTACCAATTTTCTGCCATTTAATAGTTATATTGATTTTCTTATTTTTTCTTATATTTCCATTGCTGAAGATCATACTAACTGTTTTGTTAATATTAATTTGGAAGCCCCAACTTGTCATCCATTCTGAAACTGTGTCTATTTGTTTTTGCAGCGTTTTGTACACAAGTTCCAGGGTTTTTTCCCAGACCGCCAAATAGCGCAGTCATCTGCAAATTGTGAAAGTGCATTCTTAATGTCTCTAAATGCATCTGCTAAATCATTTACAAATATTGTGAAAATTGTAGGTGAAATCACTGACCAGGGCGGAATCCCATTTTGTTGTTCATATACCTCTGACTTATCGTTGTTCACATGTTCTGAAAAATAGATAATCCCGTAAAAAGCTTTCTAGATACTTATAAGTTTTGCACGTAATGCCAATCTTTGTCATTCTGGTATTTAATAAGTTCCAGATTTTGTTATGGAGGGAAGTTATTATGCTTATGGTTTTTTGGGTACTTTTTTAAAGGATTTTATAGCTTAGTTTGTCATGTCCTGATGCAGTATTAGATTTTTCTGTTATTGCACTACCTACTTCTTCCTCTGTTATATCAGCATCTAAGAAGTGTGTTTCATCTATCTGGTCTAGTAATTCGCTTTTAAACTTCATCTTAAGTCTTTCTCTTCTCTCGTTTTCTTCCTGTCCGAGACTATATTTTGCACTGACTTTATAGAAATAGCAAGTGCATTAGCTTTTTATTTATCTGTTTCAGCTCTCTTTCGTAGTTTGATTGCTGGCATTATTGTTTTTTTTTTTAATTGTTTTATTGGTCCTTTGATAGCCTCAAGTATTTTTCATACCTCTTTAGTTTGTGTGCTAGGTCCAAGTGATTGACAAAATTGCTTCCAGTGAGTATCTTTGGCTTTGAATATTATTCTGTTTGATTCATTTCTAATGTGTTTAGATGCATTATAGTTTTCTTCTGTTCTATTATGTCTGTACTTTTGTAAGGCCTTTTTTCTTCTGTTCTATTATGTCTGTACTTTTGTAAGGCCTTTTTTCTTCTATCATGAATTTCTGAGCAGCTTTTAGTCCACCACGTAACTGGTTCTTTATTCCAGTGAGTTTTTCTTTTCTTTCCTTATTATTGTTCTTTATTGGTTTCAAGTTGTCGTAGATTTTAGATAGGAGAAACTCTAGCATTTGTTACAAATTCTGCAGATAAAAAAAGTTAAGACAGCAAATGGGTGACAGTATACAACGGTAAAATAACACTCTGACCTGCATACACTCATTCATTCAGCCATGGCCATGTGCTCTCAGTTATACTTACAACTTTGCTCGCCGCCTCTGGGAACATAATAAATTCTAGGACCTTCACACAGACCCGAAAATGCAGTCATCGACCAAGAAATCCCCAGTTCCAAAAGACGTACTGAACTCTCTGTCTCAGGGAACGATTCCTTGGGTGTTCTAATTTTTCGAACGTCTGATTTAAGTCACATAAAAACTTGTCCAGGCACGAAAGTTAGCAGAGCACAATGTCATTAGCTTTGGATTCTAGGTTTTAAAGAATGTCAGATCGGTGTCTACTTTCAGGAAGGTACTATATTTGGTCACCACAATACTAGTCAAAATCTCTGTCGGAATGTTAATGTTATTCTTGTAATTTTTCTCGCCGCCAGGCAGCATGTACATTAAAGTGGTGGAGCAATATGAACTGGCTCAAAATGCCCAATATATATTTCTAGTCTTTAGAAACCGTTAGTGGGATTGCTATTACTGTCTCTCTCTGATGGCATATGCACTGTCAGACCAGTGTTACTTGAAAAAAAAACCCACGTGGTTAAAGATAGGAAATGTCTATGCTTCTCACAAATATGTCTCTTTACTAAACGCTGGCAAGTTGGGTTCACCCCAGTATTCACTGCATGAAGAAAATAACATATAATATAATATACAGAAGATGTACTCGTTATAACTTACATTTTAAATAGCAAGCCGACCGTTTGACTTATAATTTAAAACTTCCCGAGAAATAAGTTATATAAAAAAATCGATCATCATGAATTAGGAATATCATGCGTATTCCGTCAATATTCACTGATGTCGCGTCTAGCATTTATAAGTTTGTTATTAAAACAGTTTCGACTGAGTATTAGCCGTTAAATTAAATTCCTTATAGCTACTTGTTTAGTAAGCTAAAGATATAATTTATTATGTATTTCCACTGTAACTCGTCGACTAGGGAATATAACAAACTATAAATTAAGCACTTTGTTCAAAAGAAATTAGTTAAAATGAAATGAGCGATTTAACGCTTTAAACACTTTCTAAATACTAGATATCTGTTGTATTTATCTCACCACAGCACTACGGTAACACCACGACTAGGATAATTTACTAGATTGGTAGTTAGAAGCTCGTCACAAATCTGACGAGAACTATGAACTTCGCTATAACAGCTTCATTCGCTAAGCCCGCGTGTTCCGTCTACTGGAGATGTTGGAGACTGAAAATGAAATCAGATTTCAGCTCCTGGGTGGATATTTGAAAACAATGGCAAACAATCCCACATTTTCTCAAAATCCGAAATCATCTCCCCTTCTCCGAACACTTACGTCAGCTTAACGCGTGTCGTAACAGCCACCTACTGACCGAGATGTACGCGTGTCAGTTTCAACTCTCAGACAACCGTCTCGTACTGCGTCGTAGAGATGTCAGTAATCACGCCTTTCCTGAGCGCTCAGCCGAAAAACCCGCGCGTGACAGGTGCAAATGTAGACATAAAGTCTGCTCTATGTCCAGCGAAACGAATTTTCACACTACAGGCCCAGAACTCAGCCGAAGAAAACACTGTCCCCCGGGGAAACTGCAGACAGCTGTCGGCTCTCCGGTCTGACGGAATGCATTATAACACTTCTCGTCTAACTGACATCTATGTAATAGAATGCTAGTGCGATTCTCAGTTTTGAGAAAAGAAACAGGTAAAGTTTGCGAATTAGGAAGGAAATATATTTCGCAAACGAATGATGCGAAAAATACCGGAAAAAAGGTAAAGACAGATAATAAATTAAAAGGATCCGGGTGAGAGAATAGGAAGAAGATCTAGGCAATTTAATGATCAAAAGACCTACGTGACTCAAGTGTTGCAGCATATTTTTATTTGGTATACATTTTGGCTTTTTTTAAGAATTTCATTTGTCGGTGTCTCTTTCTTCTAACAAGTCAGTATCATCTGATTGCATGTCTTTATATTCCAACACTTCCAGCTGTGATTGGAAGGCTTCCCAGTTAGTTTTTTATAGTTGAAACACCATATTCATGCATAGTTATTACAATGGGCAGATGATCTGAGATTGTGTCTTGTAACACTTTCCAATTTGCATTGGCTAGATTGTTAGTTGCTATGCTTATGTCTATTGCTGAATCTGCCCCGTTAGCTTGTGGATTGATTCTAGTTGCTGTTCCGTCATTTAGTATTAGCACGTCGTTGTTATCTATAAAATCAAGTAGGCGTTTTCCTGCGTTGTCTGCATGGTGTACACCCCAAGCATAACGATGGGAATTAAAATCGCCTACTATGACCGTTTTGGGGCCTAGTCTGGTGCTAATGGCTAATATTTCTTCATCTTTAATTGTTCCATTCTGTCACGGAATTGCCTCCCCTGCTTTGCAGTAGTGGTCCAGCAGTGGCAAAAACTCAAGAGTATCTAATATGGGTCTTCAAGAGTGTCTACCTTCGCACAAGATTACTAGTGGCAGAGTTGTAGATATGAGGATAATGATGCTTCTATCTCAAGGGTGTTTCACAAGATATTCAGTTAAGCGAAAACAATGCTGCTTTTGGCTGAGCACGTTAATTCAAGAATCTGCCCACAACGTTTGTTAAGAATTAAGCAATGATTAATTCGTTAAGCCCCCACATCTGAGTTTCTCAGTGGAATTATTATGATACTGGTATAGCTCTGATTAGAGTGTATTTAGTAAATTGACAGAGACAAACATGCAGTACATTTAAAAGGATTAAATCGAAATTTAATTTGTATAGTTTACAAATAACAACATTTAATAATCACTTCAGGTTTTAACAAGTTTAAAGAATTGAATACTATTTTATGAAAAGGTTGTCATCACTGTAGTGATGGGGTTTAACTGAATAAAGAAGGTCACTTTTGGCAGCGGATATTTTGCACTTAGCTGCCAATGGTAGTTCCTCCTCCAGCTGGGTTAGTTGTTGGTAGATTGTATCGCTCTTTACGCTCGTTTCTGGTCAATGTTAAAGGTGCCGCACGTTCATAGAACGTCAAGGATTAACGGTAAAGTTGGTCCTTCGTCTTAAAGTGGAGGCCACTGTTCCTTTATTGTCCCAGAGATAGTACCCGTCAGCTGGTACCACAACCAATAAGCCAATATTGGCTCACAAACGTTTGTGCTCAGATGAATAAGTTAAGGCATTAGGTTAGGCCTCTTACACGTGTACTTGGGGTCGTTAATTTAGCACTAAAACTCCCTCTTTGACTTTGTGTGTTCAGTTTCCCCAGAGCCCGGTTCCTTACAAAAGTGGATGTCCTGGGCTGTATTAAGTCTTACAAGGTGTTCCAATAAACGTCCGGTCTGATAAATGGAAATCCTGAATTTTCTTCTGGCAAATCTGGTTGTTCGTGGCAAGCGATTCCTCAGAGTACAATTTCACCGTGAAGGAACACTGAACAAATGCCTGGTTATATTCACGGTCCTACCACGCTCTGTTTGTTATGTAGCTCAAATGATCAGCCCATCTGATTTGAATATTTTGCATGACTCATCTAGTGCAAAATTTCAAAGATTACTTTTCTTAAAATGGACTGCAAAAATCCGATTGCCCTGTGTACGAACTCACAAACATGTCGTTAAACTCATACGACAACGTGTATCAGATGTAACACTTTGTTAATTTTATCTAAAGTAATGTCTTATCTCTTGCTTGAGCACACAGAAAATCCGTCTCTTACTGTCTTGGCAACGACTTACCCTTGTTTTATCAGTGATTAAGCAGATTGCGCTGGCGATTTTCGTGTTAATCTGCCGTGGCCACGCTGTGGTAGACAAGAACTATCTCAGCCGCTCCTTGCCACGATGGGAGAAATAGATAACAAGCAAACATGATGACTAATCTCTGGGAGGGGTGTACGAAGGAAATACATAATATCTGCTACAGATAGCAGAGAAAAGAAAGAAAGAAAGTGCTGCAATTGAAAGCAATAGCATCAGTACAAATGTAACTGATTACTGCCGTAGTGAAACAGAGATCGAGAGGGGCCGCCCCGTTCTGTTACAATTGTCCTTCATGAAGAACTCTGCATGTCATGTCTTCATCGGTCTTCCATTTTAAGTTAATTATCTTCATGGGAACTCCATAATGCCTCATCAGTTTCCAAAGTGACTCTCTGTCTACACTGTCAAATTCCTTTTCATAATCCACGAATCCGATGTATAGCAATAAATTCCATGCCAGACTTTATTCAACTATTATTCTCAAAGTGGTTATCTGGCTTGGACAGGATCTGTTGTGTCGAACACGTGCTTGTTCATCTCTCAGTTGCTTGTCTATGAACTCTTTTAATCTCTCAAGGAGGATTCTGTTAAATACGTTTCTTGGCACTGCTAGTTGTTAAGAACAAACGGTATGGTTGTCTAGGGTTCTCTTTATTTTATATTCTGCTGACATGTAGACTCAATAAAATTGTTCTTTCTGAATTGTCAACCGATTTAAAATTGTTTTTATTCAACTTGTTATGTAAAACTGGCTTAACTTTTTTTGTATAATCGTTCTTGTTCGATTATGTATTCGTATTTATCAACTCAACTGGAAACTTTCAATGGTCGAAATGAACGTCAAGAATCTGAAACTCCTCATAGATTCTTCGAAGACCTTAGTTTTAACGACTTTCATTTTTATTAAGACATAAGACTTTCATGAATTCCACACACTGCTCCGACATACATTTTTAACAGTAATTCATAGGCATAAGTCAATTCCTTTCACTATATCATCTCTACACAATTTCACACAACACAATACCCTTTAGCTCCCCAAGGAGCATAGACCTTCAACAAACACATGCCAAGTCTTCCTGTCCGGTGCCATGCGCTCAAGTTCTTTCCATGTTTTCCTCATCATTTTCACCTCTGTTTCCAGTCCTCTTCTCCGTGTTTTTTGGTCTACCTCTGCCTCTCTTTCCCTGGGGATTCCAGAACAAGGACTGCCTTGTAATGCTATCAACAGGATTCCTCAATGTGTGTCCTATCCATCGCCAGCGTCTTCTTCTCAGCTCTTGTTCCACTGGCACTTGTCTGGTTCTTGTCATCAATTAAACATTTGTGACTTTGTCATACCATTTTAATCCCTCTATTCTATGCAAGCACCCGTTTATAAAAGTCTGTAGCTTTTTGGTTGTTGTTTTTGTTGTTCTCCGTGTCTCAGAGCCATACAATAGGACTGACTTGACATTTGAGTTGAAGATTCTTATTTTCGTGTTGGACTTGATTTATCTTGTTATCCATCGTTTCTTGCTTTTTGTATTCTTTTTTTGATATCACTGTCTGTCCCTCCAACTATGTCTAAATTTTTTCCAAGATATGTGTACGATTCTACATCTTTTAGTGGTGTTTCTTCAAGTTCAACCTTGTTATCATTTTTTGCATTTATTCTCATAATCTTTGTCTTTTCCCTATGTATTTTCAGGCCCACTTGTTGTGACCTCTCATCGAGAATTTTCATTTTCTCTTGCATCTGATTATGGTTATGGGACAGAAGAGCCAAATCATCTGCAAAATCCAGATCATCAAGCTGTTTAGTCAGATTCCACTGGATTCCATTTCTGTTGTATAATGTCGATGTTTTCATAACCCAATCTATTGCCAGTAAGAAAAAAAATGGAGACAAGAGAGAGACATCCCTGTCTCACTCCCGCTCTAATCCTAAACGGTTCTGAAAGTTGTCCTTCATGAAGAACTCTGCATTTCATGTCTTCATAGGTCTTCCTTATTATGTTAATGATCTTCATCGGAATTCCATTATGCCTCATCAATTTCCAAAGCGATTCTCTGTCTACGCTGTCAAATGTCTTTTCATAGTCCACGAATCCGATGTATAGCGGTGAATTCCATTCCAGACTTTGTTCAACTATTATTCTCATATTGAGGAGTTCCTCAAAATGCTCTGTCCATCTCTTCATTTGTTCTTGTATATTTGTGGTGGGTTTTGATGTTATGCAATGTTGTTGTTCTGTATTACTATTGTACTGAATGAGGTCAGCTGTGAAGGTCCCTGATTATAACAAATTTTGGGTTGAGTTATCAGGGTACCTTTCTGATACCACCTTATGATCTCAATCAGACCTATTCTTGACTAGTATGTATGATAGCTACGTCTAATGTCTAGGGTTATGCCAGTGTGGTGTGATGGTAATTTAACATTAACACACACACACATAAACAAATATTAAAGTCTATGATCAAAGGAACTAACACCTGGGTTAAATTTTTATATGTAAATATTTTCTATACAATTTTATTGGTCCTGAACCTAGTATTCATCTGGTCAGGACTTTTAAAGTTAAAAGAACTCAAGGTATATACATAAAATGCAAATTTTTAACCCAAAGGGACAATTTGTCCAAACATATACTGTTAAAATATACTAATAGGGTTACTAAGTTTTTAATATTACTGGTTTCTAACACTGGATGGCTGTTTGGGATTCTTTAATCATCCCCAGTTCTTTAATACACAACTTTCAATGTTTAATTCTTTGGGGAATATTTTTATTATGTTACACAAGGGTGCACTAGTCTTTGATGCTGATGAAAAATCATGTGCCAGATATTATACTTATCTGGCACAACTTGAACTGTCCGTATTCTTGCTGTAAAAACGATCACTTTGATACTGGCCCAAAAGTAACAGGGTGGACTCTGTAGACCCCTGTCACTACTTGAAATGAAAAGACTTCTCAACTGCTTTTCACAGACATCTGGCACCGGGCTAGTGCCAGATAAAATCCCTGTAACAATGAAATAATGCCTCCTTGTTGATATCTTACTTAAACTGTTATTTCTACAAATTATAATACATAAGAAATAAAGATCTGGGTCATATCTAATTGAACAACCCAGCGCATCCATTACAAAGTGTACCAGTGTTGTTCACATGTCTCTCCTCTCAAGGCGGCCCTTCATCTGCAATAATATTATTAATCTTTCTTTTCTTCCATACAATAAGATAAGTGAGCTGTGTCCATCTGGCCACCTAAGAAAACATTTTTATTTCCCAAAACATGTGCATTTTACAAAACTGGCAATGTGTTATAGCATAAATCTACCTCTAGGCCCTGCATAAATCAGCTAATGACCTATGTACTTACTGTCGGAATGGCAGTATCTCTCACTCACATTTTTAAACAAAATATATATGAATAATTTCTGCCTTACCATAAATTCAATGAATAAACACAGGTACGTTGATTAGCAGACTTCAGATGTCCTGCTGTCTGGACTGTGATGCCTTTTTGTTTTACTATATATATTTAATTTAATAAGGCAAATCACACTTCCCAGAATTTCAAACGTCATGTTTAAGGGACTGTATTCTACAAATGGCATTATTCGTACATTCCTATTTTTCCAAACATACGCCATTTTTTCTCCTCTCCCGCGTTGTCCAAAACTGAAACTACTAGTCTGTTACGTCATAAAATGGACTCTTTTGCAGCGAAAGCGCTGTCTGTGTGTATATATATTTCCTCAGTGTGCCTATAGTCCGAAAAAGTATTGGGTTTTGCGGGGTATTTTTAAATTCTACAGAGCTTGCGACAAGGTACCGAACACCTGCTAACTGTATCGTCTCGCACTGTCGTCTTGGGTAGCTAGTCCAAGAATCTAACGCTTGACAATTTGTAGCTTGTGTTCGCTCTCTCTCTCTCTCTCTCTCTCTCTCTCTCTCTCTCTCACTTTTATGCGTTCGTTTATGCCTCCCCTGTTTTATTCTTACTATCTTTCTTGGAACAACTAAGCTTGTTTTTTTCAAAATTTTTACCGTTAACCCTTGACTGGCGAGTTATAAAGTCCAATACCACTGGCGCGGCAATAAGGTTTCACACTACGTTCTTATCTCAATGCGATGACTGGCGCGGGGAAAGAAGACGCGTTACAACTTTACTATTTCTATTTCTACTCATATTATTTTGACTTTTATACTTATAATTAATAATTTTATCGCTGTATCAATGTACTTTATCACAATATTACAAAGCAATTTTCAATTCTGATCTTTTATGAGGCCATTTGCTTGCTTATATTTCACTGTTAGCTTCTTTGTGTTATTGTATAGTTCCCTCATATTTCCTTTGGCTGCAGCTTCCTCTGCTTCTCTTGCCAAATCATCAATATATTTCATTTTGTCTCTTTTGATGTTTCTTCTTACTTCTTTGTTTGCTTCTATGTACACTTCATGAACCTTGGCTTTGGAGCTTCTGGTTTTGCTTCTGTTTAAACCTGCTGTCTTGTTTTTCCTGCCTTCTATCTTGCTAATGGTTTCTGTTGTTATCCATGCTTTGTGCTGATGTTCTCTTTTTTTCAGTACTTCTTCACATGTCTCGTTTTAGTAGGGAATGCGCAACTTGAGGCGGTTTCAGGTGGAGCGCAGGTGGAGCGGCAGGTGGAGCATGACTTTTATATAGCAAAAACGCCAGGTGGAGCATGACTTTTATATAAGGAATTGAGGTGGAGCAAGATGGCGGACTTGAGATAACAAGGCGGAGATAAGTAGGTTGTTGTATTGCATGACTTTTTATATAAGGAAATAACTTGAGATAACAAGGCGGAGATAAGTAGGTTGTTGTATTGCATGACTTTTTATATAAGGAAATACTCAGTGTGCAGGTGGAGCATCAGGCGGAGGGTGATGACTTTTTATATAAGGAAATACTCAGTGGGCAGGTGGAGCATCAGGCGTTGGTACATGACTTTTTATATATATAAGGAAAATGTGCAGGTGGAGCATCAGGTGTTGGTACATGACTTTTTATATAAGGAAATACTCAGTGTGCAGGTGGAGCATCAGGCGGAGGGTGATGACTTTTTATATAAGGAAATACTCAGTGTGCAGGTGGAGCATCAGGCGGAGGGTGATGACTTTTTTATATAAGGAAATACTCAGTGTGCAGGTGGAGCATCAGGTGTTGGTACATGACTTTTTATATAAGGAAATACTCATTGCGCAGATGGAGCATCAGGTGTTGGTACATGACTTTTTATATAAGGAATTGAGGAGGAGGGTAGGTGGAGCAGGGTGACTTTTTATATTGTAATATATTAGTGTTTATTTTTAGATAATAGGAAGACGTTATTTATAGACATATATTAATTCTGCAGGAGTGATGCAGGGGCAAGATGGCGGGATGACTTTTTATATAAGGAATTGAGGAGGAGGGTAGGAGGAGGCGGATGACTTTTTATATAGTAATATATTAGTGTTAGGCTAGCTTCGTTTGTAGATGCCAAGCATTGGTCCTGTGATATCCCCAACCAATCGGAGGGCTCAGTTCTTTCCCCAGATTTAGATAACAAGAAGATGATATTTAGACTTTGAGACTTGAGATACGTGGCAGGCGTAAGATGGCGGGATGACTTTTATATAAGGAAAATCTGGAGGTGCGCCGCAGGTGTTGAAATTTCAGGAGGTGCACAAGAGGGCGGGGTGATTTTTATATAAGGAAAATGTGGCGGAGCGCCAGCGGAGCTCAGACTCAAGATGGTGGGGTGACTTTTTTATATAGTAATATATTAGTGTTTATTTTTAGGTAACAAGAAGACGTTATTTATAGACTTGAGATAACAAGAAGCGGGTATATTTAGACTTGAGACATGACTTTTATATAAGGAAAAGTCTGCACGTACGCTGCAGGGGGGAAGATGGCGGGATGACTTTTTATATAGTAATATATTCGTGTTTATTTTTAGGTAACAAGAAGACGTTATTTATAGACTTGGGATAACAAGAAGAGGCTATATTTAGACTTGAGACATGACTTTTATATAACCGCAATCAGGAGGCGCGCTGCAGGGGCAAGATAACAGGATGACTTTTTATATATTAGTGTTGTTTAGGTAACAAGAAGACGTTATTTATAGACTCGAGATAACAAGAAGAGGATATATTTAGACTTGAGATAACAAGAAGATTTTTAGACGATTGCGCAGGCCCAAGATGGCGGGATGACTTTTTTTATATAAGAAAAATGTGCAGGCGTGCTGTAGGAGGAGCATGGGTTTTTTATATAGTAATATATTAGTGTTTATTTTTAGATATCAAGAAGACGTTATTTATAGACATATATTAATTCGACAGGGGCGATGCAGGCGCAAGATGGCGGTGTGGTGGTGGGGTATGTGTTGTTATATATTAGTGTTGTTGTATGTGTTGTTTTAGATAACAAGAAGCCGTTATATTGAGATAACAAGAAGCCTTTTAGCCAATACGAAGACTTTGAGATAACAAGAAGACGATATATTGAGACATACGAACAGTTATATATATAGGTAACAAAAAAGATATTTAGTTAATATATTTTATTTTGTCAAATAACAATATTGGTAAGCGCTGTCGAATCGTGGGGTGTGTTGGGGTATGGGTTTTTGTGTGCCGGTATTTTAATTGTTGTATATACAATATGTATAGATCGGAGTGAAGTGTTAGAGACCTGTACTAGTTCTACCATCGAACTTGCGTCCTGGTAGTGTGTGTTGTTTATTTTACATATAGACAGGTATACATATACACGATGTTACAGCAGTTACACGCTAAATAGTCATATATACATAGGTGAATAATAGGAAGACTTTGAGATTTTTAGATAACAAGAAGACGATAATAGAGAGACGATATATTTAGACTTTGAGATAATAGGAAGACGATGTATTTAGATATATTTAGTTATACATATATTTAGACTGATTTTTTAAATGTATGTTACAACAGGTAGAAGATATTGGCGGTATCTGTGGATACGTAAGCTGGTACCTCGTGTAAAGTCTTTCCGACAGAGCTCACAAGAAAAACGAGGCATAGAGTGCACGGTTTTTACAAGGACTTATGAACGTGTTGGCGTGGGGAAAAAAAACCCCGATAGCAAAAATACACACACCTGTCTATTGATCTCTTCCTTTGTCTATGAAACCAGCCTTGTTTGCGCGCTAACAACTTGCTTAATCGAAAAACTAAGCGATAAGAAATATTTAATTTACTCGGTCATACATTTTTTTCTAAGATACATTTTAGCTGTCGCTATCAGGAAATCTTATACTAACCGTTTCGCTCTTAAATTTACAAGCTTATTTTTTGTGAGAGAGTGAAGTGTTAGAGACTTACCTATACTACGTCTACCATGAAGAGGTGACGTGATGTGTTAGAGACATGATTATACCAGGCTCGGCAGTGAGAGGTGAACGCGACGTGTTAGAGACTTGACTATTTGAATGCGCGGGCTGGGTATTGGCTTTGGGGTGTGTGTCTGTGGGCACTCGCGTGCGTGGATATGTGTCTGTGTGTGGGTATGGGTGTGTGTGTGTGTCTGCGTGTTGGGTTGTAGCAGGTGGGTGTTTAGACAGATATTAATATATATACACACGATATTTATACATACCATATTTTAAGCAGCATAGATAACAAAGATTCTTTAAGTGTAATAAATATATAATTCTTTTAAAAGAAGACAAAATCTCAGCCTAAAACACTAGTCTAAAGCACCTTGTAGGTCGCTTGACACCTGCCCAACCTTATTTGCTCGCTAACAACAACTTGCTTAATTGAAAAAGCTAATCGATTGTGTACGAGCGACTTTAATCTAGATTGTGAAACGGTTTCAATCACGACTCGTGGTAACAGCTGCTTGATTACCCAGAAGCCTAATCGATACTCAACGTGCTGTTGAACAAATATTCAGTGTTAGCTTTCTTGATTTGCGAGAGTCTGTCACTATGGGTTATCTGTAAGGTTTTACATAGTTTTGTTAAGGCGTTTATTTTCTAAAATATTGTGTGTTCGTAAGCAATACCACGGGCTTTTTGTGTGTTTCATGAAAGTGTAGGTCTGGGTACACTACGTAAAAAAGTGATCTCACCAGAACTTTGTTATCTATGTAGATGTATCATAGTCTGGTTACAAACATCAAACTGGTTTAGAAGTAACTTTATCATTTTTATTGGAAGGAATTGTGATTTTTTGTATCGTTTACATGAATATAACAAATTGATTGTTCCAAAACCTTCAGACAACTATGTTACTACTTGACTTGAGAGAAAGGACTTTTTATAAACACTCTTGAGTGAATTCTCCTTGTTTTCCTACCAGCTATAGAATAAAGAGGGAAATATATTTTTAAAACTAATACCTGTTATAGAGGCAAATGAATAAGGGTTGGTATGATGGGGATGTTTTTGTGTTGTGTGTGTAGCTAGTGATAATATGATAGGGAATTCCATTGTTGGGTGAATGTAACTACATATTAACACATGCACTCGGTCACGTGGTAGTTTTCTTTATTATTTATATTATATCATGAGTAATAAAATCTACTTACCCCAATGTTCAGTTAATGTTATGTAAAGCCATCTCGCATGTGGTGGATATGTTCAAAACATCGTAGACTTCCCTGTCTCACCCGGTTATACAGACTTTGAAATCCAACACGTGACAACACCTCAACACTTGGTGGTTTATCTTTCGACGAAATACCGAAGAGGTGCCGCAGACACGGTAGATGGAAGGTAGTGATACTTCTTTCTTGCTTAGTTGTATTGTCGTGCAATTTTCAAACTTTAGTGAAAGGTTTTCTTCCAAACACCAAAGACGCTCCCAAAATTTTCTCCCAGGCCTCCCCAAAGGGACCAACCTATAGGTAAATAGATCAACCGGCAAATACTTCTTTAAAAAATTTCTCCCCACTTGTCAAAAAATACTGCCCCTTGTCAAAAAAAATATATCCCCCTTATCAATCAAATTTCGCAGCCTCGACAAAGAAATTTCGCCCCTTTGTTAAAAAAATACTTCCCCTTCCCAAAAAATACCGACCCTTGTCAAAAAAAATTTCGCCCTCTTGGTAATCAAACTTCTTCCTATTGTCAAAAAAAAAATTTCACCTTTTGGTAATTAAATGGCTCCCTCTTGTCAAAAAATACTTTCCCTTGGTAAATACTTACAGTGCCGGTCTTCAACACGCTCCCCAACGGTTTAAGCACTTCATCACTTCTTGTCGTGTGATAAATTATTCTATCCAGAGACCGGCCTTTCTCTTACACGATCACCTTGTGATAAAACTATTTCTTACCCCTTACTTTCACATTGTCATCACTATCATCTCGGCTCAGACAGCACTATAAACATCTATTACCTACCTGATAAAAGCTACGACAAACGTTATCTACCAGTTGTATAGCAACGCCCTTTATCAGTTGCATATAAAGTAACTAGATATACACAAGGTATAAGTGATGCACCGTACACAACCTGTAGGGCAGACCCAGTTTTAACTGGGCACCAGAGGAACTCTGGAATGGTTAAGGAGGCCGGCCCGATACTGGTTACAGCATCGGGCCGGCTGACTTAACACCTCGTTATCTCAAGTCTATAAATAACGTCTTCTTGTTACCTAAAAATAAACACTAATATATTACTATATAAAAAAGTCACCCCACCATCTTGAGTCTGAGCTCCGCTGGCGCTCCGCCACATTTTCCTTATATAAAAATCACCCCGCCCTCTTGTGCACCTCCTGAAATTTCAACACCTGCGGCGCACCTCCAGATTTTCCTTATATAAAAGTCATCCCGCCATCTTACGCCTGCCACGTATCTCAAGTCTCAAAGTCTAAATATCATCTTCTTGTTATCTAAATCTGGGGAAAGAACTGAGCCCTCCGATTGGTTGGGGATATCACAGGACCAATGCTTGGCATCTACAAGCGAAGCTAGCATAACACTAATATATTACTATATAAAAAGTCATCCGCCTCCTCCTACCCTCCTCCTCAATTCCTTATATAAAAAGTCATCCCGCCATCTTGCCCCTGCATCACTCCTGCAGAATTAATATATGTCTATAAATAACGTCTTCCTATTATCTAAAAATAAACACTAATATATTACTATATAAAAAGTCACCCTGCTCCACCTACCCTCCTCCTCAATTGCTTATATAAAAAGTCATGTACCAACACTTGATCCTCCATCTGTGCAATGAGTATTTCCTTATATAAAAAGTCATGTACCAACACCTGATGCTCCACCTGCACACTGAGTATTTCCTTATATAAAAAGTCATCCCGCCATCTTACGCCTGCCACGTATCTCAAGTCTCAAAGTCTAAATATCATCTTCTTGTTATCTAAATCTGGGGAAAGAACTGAGCCCTCTGATTGGTTGGGGATATCACATGACCAATGCTTGGCATCTACAAGCGAAGCTAGCATAACACTAATATATTACTATATAAAAAGTCATCCGCCTCCTCCTACCCTCCTCCTCAATTCCTTATATAAAAAGTCATCCCGCCATCTTGCCCCTGCATCACTCCTGCAGAATTAATATATGTCTATAAATAACGTCTTCCTATTATCTAAAAATAAACACTAATATATTACAATATAAAAAGTCACCCTGCTCCACCTACCCTCCTCCTCAATTCCTTATATAAAAAGTCATGTACCAACACCTGATGCTCCATCTGCGCAATGAGTATTTCCTTATATAAAAAGTCATGTACCAACACCTGATGCTCCACCTGCACACTGAGTATTTCCTTATATAAAAAGTCATCACCCTCCGCCTGATGCTCCACCTGCACACTGAGTATTTCCTTATATAAAAAGTCATCACCCTCCGCCTGATGCTCCACCTGCACACTGAGTATTTCCTTATATAAAAAGTCATGTACCAACACCTGATGCTCCACCTGCACATTTTCCTTATATATATAAAAAGTCATGTACCAACGCCTGATGCTCCACCTGCCCACTGAGTATTTCCTTATATAAAAAGTCATCACCCTCCGCCTGATGCTCCACCTGCACACTGAGTATTTCCTTATATAAAAAGTCATGCAATACAACAACCTACTTATCTCCGCCTTGTTATCTCAAGTCCGCCATCTTGCTCCACCTCAATTCCTTATATAAAAGTCATGCTCCACCTGGCGTTTTTGCTATATAAAAGTCATGCTCCACCTGCGCTCCACCTGAAACCGCCTCAAATGATGATCTAAACTTCTTACTTTATGCAAATATGATCAGTCTGGTTCTCAGTTCTGTGGTCTGGTGATATCCATATTGCTTTATGTATTCTTTTATGAGGAAATATGCTTCCTCCTATAGCTAGTTGATTTGAAGCACAGAAGTTAGCTTACAGTTCCCCATTCTCGTTCATCATACCTAGTATTTTAATTACTTTATATTCGTCTAGTGCCTTAATCTTGGCAACCTCACCGGCAACTTGTGTTATCTTTATACGACATCTGATCTCCACGTGCTCATCTTTGTCTTTTGAAATTGCCTGGGTTGTTTTGTGTGCTTTATGTCTCGAGTTTTCTTTAATACTTTGTGTGCCTTGTTGATTGTTGGTTTTGCTTACTTCCCCAGTTTTTTGGTTGATATTTGCTTCTATGAGGTCTTGGTTGTTTTCTTCTAGATTATCGTGCTTGGTGTCTCTAGCTTTGGTTTTAACAGCCTTCGACCATGTTTTTCCTTCTCCTGACTGTGATCTGATTATTGATGGCATGTTGTTTGTTTTTTTTAAACATTTTTGTTTTGTTATGAGCTATGCCCTAATTTTCTACTTGTATTTATTTATTTATTTTTCTTGCACTTAATTTTTATCTCTAGTTTCAATGTTTTATTCTATTTCTAGATTTAAATTATTTGTTTAACTATTGAATTAAATTATTAATAGTTAGCTAATGCTACTAGTTATTTATGATTATGGTGTAGTATGAACTCGACTCGATGCTATTCCTAATTAGCAAGAAAAACAATATGGCTGTCGTATCTCACTCAATTGACCATCGTTTTTTTTCCTTTTACGTCTAGTATTTTGAAGTTATACCCTGTTTAACCAAAACGGTTATAATTCGGGTATATAGGCCGTTAACTTCTTCGATGGTAGGACTGGTCCTGAAAAGGACCGCTAGCTGACTGTTTGGTTCCTTCTTGTTGTTACCTTTTTTTGCTGTGTGCGATTTATGACTTTCTCTATTATAGTTGGTAGGCGATTCTCGAGGGTTTCCATAATTATTTTATCTTTTGTTTCTTTGCTTCTTTCTCTTCCTTGATTGCTTTTTGTAACAATATCCTCAATGATCCTTCTCTCTTTTTCAATTCTATTAAGGACTTCTTCGTTCTCCTCCTTTAGCTCTGCGAGTTTGGCGATGTCGACTTCTATTTGGTACTGAATGGATTTCATGTCCTGTAACATAGCCTGGGTGCTCTGTAAGGCTTCTATTGTTTCGTCTCCTATGGTACGAGTATTTGTGACATCGTTGTGCTGCCTGTTCGTCTCAATTTTGAGTTTTTGTTTTATGTCTCGCACCTCTGTGGTAAGTTGTATCAGTTGTGTTCTTGTGTGTTGTTCCGGTTTAGCATTGTCACCTGCAGCCACTCGATGTCTTACTTCTCTGAAGGAGATGTTTTTGGTTACAGATTCCTTCAGTATGCCCTTGATCTCATGGAAGACCGGACAACCACGGTATCTTGCCCCGTGGTTCCAGAGACAGTTTGCGTAGGTTCTGTTGGCGTTACGGACTTTATAGTTGGTATCCCTTTTCGCGTGAGGACATTCATTGTAAGGGTGACTTCCCGCACACTACCGGCAAACTGTCTCTCTCTTGCAGGTCTTCTTGGTGTGAGAAAAATGCTGGCAGTTTCATCACTTCATTACAGGAGGGATGTTCTCTTCTGTCTTTCGAGATCTATTGTCCAAGTTTAGTTGCCTTGGTCTTGACGTCCCTTCGATAGTTAGGACAATTAGGTTTATGTCCTTCTTGTCCCATGTTTTCAGTCTTTCAACCTGTGTTATGTGGACATTCTTGTTTTCTGTTTGCAGGCGGCTGTGGACTTCTTGTGTAGACCAATTGTTGGTCACCCCTCTTACAACTATCTTTTTGGTTTTCTTGTAAATTTCCACAGTAACTTTAATCTGGTGGGGCAGCTGGACTTCTTTGTGTCCGGACTCTCTGGACTCTAGTTCGACCATCAGTGCGTTTGTCTTCTCAGTGTTATTTAGAGTTATTATAACTCACCTCCCGACACCTGTGTGATCTTAACGATCCTCTCCTGTGGTGCCTCGTGAGGACCATTTTTGGTTGTTTTATTGGAGTGGTATATTCTCTTTACCTCCACCCCTGTCAGCGTGTCTGGTTTGCGGCTTGGATTGTTACTATGGTGTGTTGTCCGTCTCTGGTCTCGCTTCGGAGATGTTTTCTGGGTTGTAGATGTTGTAGTCTTCTTTTTTTTTCTTTTTTTTTGCATTTGGTAGTTAGAGCTTCGGCTTGTCACTATTTCCACAGCAACTTTAGGCGGTGAGCTTGGTTTCCCAGGCTCAGGTTCTTTAATGTTTTCTATATCCTCGACCGTCATCGGGGTTTGGTACAGCTTCTCTGAAGTAGACATGATTTGAGCTGTCGATTCGGGCCCGTAAGGTGCTGGTGACATGGCCCTCATCTTCTCTTTTACTTCCCGAATCCGTCGGAGCGACCTCATAATGTTTTCTGCGACGTCTGTAATATCAGGGATTTCATCTATTATCAGAGACGTTTGCTTCTGTCCCTTTGGCTCGTCAGGAGTCACGTTATTCGGGTTCTCTGGTAGGCTGTTACACGTCTCTAATAACTCCGTCGTAGTGTCAAGAGTTGTACTGTTTGGCTTTTTTTGGTATCCCGTTTCCGAGATTAGTAACTGTTGGTCTGTTGTTGGGAACACGTGGACCCGTGTTTCAGGCCGCTATTTTTCTTCTCTTGGGATCTGGCTTTGATCCAACCATCTTAGTATAGTGCAGTGCGAGGTTAATCTGGGCAAGGGAAAGGCGAAGTCAGTTGATATAGAACCGTGAATTGACCACCTTCTTCTCCTCTTTCGTCGCCTATATTGCGTTTATACCATGTTATACTCTGTGAATTGACTTGTTGTTGTTGTTGTTGTTTTGAAGAGGTGATGGGCGGAGAGCGGGCACTTAACAGCTGACCGTTATTGCCTCTTCTCTTTTCATCTTGGTCTACCCTGTTCAACCTGAAAATTGGTTATAATTGGGGTATTTAGTGTCATTTTATTTATTAATTTTGTATTTACTTTAAATAACTATTGTCTTTTGCAGTTACTGATTTTAATTTATATTAGTATTTGTCCACTTTATTTTCTCTTTTGTATTGTTTATAGATAACTATTATCCTTTACACTTGGTTTTAATTTGTATCAGTATTTGTTCTTTTTGAGTTTTTTTTTTTAAACCTCGTTGTTTTTCCTTGACCTATGAGTAGTTCAAGGAAAAACAACGAGGTTTAAAAAAAAAAAAAAAAAAAAAAAAAAAAAAAAGTAGTTGAACCAACGGGCTGATCACCCGTTTGCCAGTCACTTCGATTACGGAAACAACAGCAGGTGGATTGATTTGCCATTGCCCTAAAGACGCCACTAGGCGTGATGGGAAATAATGGCAAAGAAAACCTATCTGCTGTTGCCCTAAGACGCCATTAGGCGTAATGGCCACTGACTGCTTTGACGGTCGGTGGCTAAGGATGGAAGAAGAAGAAGAAGATGAGTAGTTAGTAACTTTTTTGTTTTTTTCTGTTGTTGTTGTTGTTTTGTTTTTTTTAATGATTTGTCAGTTCTTGTTGCTTAATTTCTATTGGGTTGAATGTCTTTTCTGAAGTACTAACTGTTACGTGTGGTTTTCCTCTTTGGTGTTTGGGTTTAAGTAGAATACAGAATTACAAACGTTCATGCATCATGCTGACAAAACGAATAGATACGGGTATGGTCATCCCAGGACATCACTGGCCGAAGAACACAAAGATCTGGTAGAGGGTCCACAATATCTTCTTCAACATTTATTTACTTTAGGAAAACATCTTCATGGTCAATGCACATACAAGGCATACATAGTAGTTAATATTTCATCTGTCTCGTCTCAATCATTCAGTCCTGGCCGCTATACTAGAGGTGCACGCACTACCATGAACACCCACGTAATGTGGACCAGACGACGTGAATATTACAATCACTTGAGTTATATATATCTCAATAAAAGGTGGAACTTCTATATAAGTTCAGGACCATCTTAGAAAACAAAGTGGCGGTCTTCGAAGTTATTTATGACACTTAAATATATATCTTCCTCCGCAATTCTTGGAGCTAGAAAAAAACACGTCTCACTAGGACGACTTGAAGTAACGAAAGGCCACGAATATTAGCCGTTAGAATAAATTAGTCCAAACGCGTTACTTCATTGACAACTGGTGACGTATTAAATATGCAAAGTTCAATATAAGTAAAAACCCGTGCAAAAACATGAGTTACCGCAGAGAGACATATTTCCTCAAAAGTAAATGGCAATAAGCCTATGTGTGGCAACAACATATCAATATTCGTTCCTTAACGCTAACCTTTTATGTTTTCCTTTGTTTTATGTATATATCTTTTAAGTATTGATTGGGCATCTCCTGGGGCGTCTATACTTAAAACCTTATCACCTGTCATGTCTATATTGTGATTTCTATAGTAAGTTTTTAATTCAAGCCTTTGTTGTTCATACTGTTTACAGTGGATCAGGTAGTGGTCTATGTCATTCTCTTCCTGGCATTCTTGGCAGTGTGGTTCTTCTATCATAAAGTATGCTGCACCGAGACGGAGACGCCACAGTTTTTTGTTCGATGGTATCTTTAATTCTTCTCTGACCTGGCACGTCCTTGTTGGTTCTTTCAGCAGTTTGAACGCGTGCCTGTCTGTTCTACTGTTCTTCCATGTTGTCTTCCATTCCTCGTTTATAGTTAGCTTCACTTGGCTCTTGATCTCCGACTTTCCCAGTCCGGCTCTTATATTGTTTTTACTTATTCTTCCATTCTTGGCGTTCTGATCTGCCAACTCGTTACCAGCTATATCTATGTGTGCTGGAATCCACACTAACCTGACACTACATCCTCTGTTCCCTAGTGATGTATTAATTGCTAGAATTTCTTCCTTTATGTCTGGCCGGCTACATTTACCTGGGTGTTCTAGTGCTTGTAGTGATGATAGTGAGTCTGTAAATATCGTAACAGCTTCTGGTGGGTTATCTTCGATTATTTCTTAACTTTTTAGAATTGCTACCATCTCTGCGGTAAAAATCGAAGCCCCTTCAGTTACACTGTAGCTCTTTTAAATTCCCCACTGTGGTATTACTACTCCTGTACCTAGTTGCCCACTATCACTTTTGGATCCATCAGTGTAGACGGCCTGACTTTGTTTTGTTAGTTGATCTATGAACTTTCTACATATCATTTTGGCTTCCTTATTTTCTACATTTTGTTTGATCTTTTCAGTAAATGAGTAGTCTATGATTGGTGTTTTTAGTTCCCAAGGTGGTATTTTGCTTCTATATTTATTACTATTTTTAATTGTGTTTGACAGTTCTTTGAACTGCGTTAGATCTTCTATAGTTCTCCACCCTGTTGGATATCTATCTTTATTTAAGGGGACGTCCCATACACTTGGTTGGTTTTTGACAAATGCTTTAAGTGCTGGGTGGGTTACTTCTTGTGCTACTTTACTCCAATAATTTAATCTTATATCTTTCCGTCTTAGACCAAGGGGCGGTATGCCAAGAGCTACTTCAAGTGCTTCTACGGGTGTTGATATAAATGCACCTGTAATGGTTTTCATGGCTGCATTTTGAATTATGTCTAGTTTTGCTTTGTTAGAAGCTGCAGCTGAGTCATAGACTATGCTGGCATAATCCTGTTTCCCCCTGATGAAAGACTTGTAGAACATAAGCATTATTTTATTGCTCTCCCCCCCCCCCCCCCAATCCATTATCTTTTACTGTCCTTAGTATATTTAGGGGTCCCCTACAGCTTTCTACTAAATTGTCTATATGTTTATTCCAATTTAGTTGTTTATCTAAAGTTATGCCCAGAAATCTTGTTGTTGAGGAGGTACATATTTTCTGCCCTTTAATGGTTATATTTATTTTCTTTTTTCTTTTTTAAATGTCCTTTGCTGATATCATGCCTACTGTTTTGTTTACATTAATTTGGAAGACCCAATTTTTCATCCACTCTGAAACTTTGTCTATTTGTTTTCGAAGTTTTTGGTAAACATGGTCCAAGTTTTTTGTTTCCAAATCGCCAAATGGCACAGTCATCTGTAAGTTGTGATACTGCATTCTTGATGTCGTTAAATTCATCTCCTAAATCATTTACAGCTACAGTATAGTGAAAATTGAAGCTGATATCACTAATGCTTCAAGAGAATTGACTATCGTTCTTTCGTTCGTTCGTTTGTCGACTATATTGCTGTTATACCCTGTTCAACCTGAAAATTGGTTATAATTGGGGTATATTGTGCGTTTAGTTTCTTCGATGCTAGCCGGTTGTTAGTCCTGAAAAGGACTGGTCCTAAAAAGGACCACTAGCTGACTGTCTAGATTCATCTTCGTTGTTTGTCCGTTCGTGGTGCCGTGGCGTGTTTTTCATTTCCTGTCTCACTATCTGGCTTGTGTGTGTGTTTTTTTTTTTTGGTTTTTGCCCTCCTCGTTTCTGGTTCTTGTGTCTTCCTTTTCTCCTGTATCTGCAATAGTGCTTTTTCTATAATTGATGGGAGTAGCTTTTCTAGTGTTTCCTCGATGACTTCTTCGTCTGATTGGTCATTCGTGTTAGTTTGTTTCGTGTTGTTAGATGTAATTTCCTCTACGGCTCTTCGTTGCTTCTATTCTTTTGAGGATTTCTGCGTTTTCTTCTTTCAGCTCTGTCAGCTTTTTGACGTCTGTTTCTATTTGTTGCTGGATTTTTTTCATTTCTTCCATCAAATGTTTTACGCTCTGTAGGTCTATCACGTCTTCACCACTGTCGGTTTGATCTTCGGGAGTCTGCCTGCTTTTGTTCTCGTCTTGGAGTTTCAGTTTCATCTCTTTAACTTCCGCTGTTAGTTGATGTAGCTATCTTCTATCAATCGTGCGCTGTTTTTCTGCAGCATCCGCAGCCACACTGTGTTTTGCCTCTTTGAAAGGTATGTTTTTTTAAACAGCTTCCTTCAGGATACTCTTTGTTTCCTGAAACACAGGGCAGCCTCGGTACCTTGCCCCGTGGTTTCCGTGGCAGTTTGCACAGGTACGGTTTGCATTCATGATCTTGTAATTGATATCTGATAAAGTTGACAAAGTTGATATTTAGTTGGATATAATATATGTTGATAAAGTACACCAGAACACTCCTAGGCGGGAAGACAGGCGTCTATCATCATCAGTTGACAAGATCCCTATGGTGTTGCCTGCCCCACTGTAGTGTATGGAATGTCAACTTGACCTACGCAGTGTTGTGTAGACATGGATGGAGTGTATAATGTGCGAATGATGATAAGGGTTCGTGTTGTTGACAAATGTTCTCTTCTCACACTCATGTATGACCGGAAGTCATCGACACCAACGACTGTGTACCTTTTCTAAAGTTTAATTGGACGTACACACTCGACAGCACAGATAGTGACAAATCACAGGTTGCCATAATACATCATAGTACAGTGGACAAATGGTCTTGCAATGTTACATGGGCACTCATGTAGAATAATGGTATAATGGACTGTCAATAGCCAAGCACTCAGTATCGCCCATACATATATCATCTGACGTCACTGACTGAGCACGTCAGCTTGTAAACAATATTTCAGATGACTTCTAAACCTAATCTCGTTTAGCAACGATTCTTCAACATAATGTTCAGCACATATTTTTCCATATAATAATATTGAACCGCTAACAATGGGTTCTCATGTGTAGCAGTGATCTCTGGACTGATCAAGCGATAATACGGGCATCCCTTTTCTCTTCTTGAAAGTCCTACATGTTTTGGTTCCAAGATGGCTCCACTCGTGAACTGTCACTCACGTTTGAATACAGATAATGAATCTGTTCTAAAGTTAGTCATTCATACAACATTTCGTTGCTCTGTAGATTTGGTCATGAACAATAGACTGCATTCTACAGAATATAGTGCTGCTAGGAATCGAAGTCGTTTTTCATCGAGTCAAATATATTCTCTTAAACATTCAAATCGTAATTATCGACAATGGTGGCTTCGATCGAGAGTTCATAAGAGTATCTTTGATTACCTTGGTAGAGGGAATATGAAACTGCCATTCCTTGGCAAGATGAATAAACACTGGGGTAAAGCATACACGATAGGTCTAGACGACTATCACTTTCCCCAAAACCACTGAGATCACTTTTTCAAGGCATCAAGCCGACATAGCAAAACACACACAGTCCCTATCAGGACGAAGCCAAATCACACCACTCAAGCGACACATCCGCCGAATAGCCTTTGACCTCTCTAGAGACAACAGAACATATAGTTCGACTTAGATATGTAAAGATATACAGATATAAGACAGACTTGTCCTACTCAGACAAACAATACACATAAATTCAGGCCATAGATATTCTGAAGCAAGAACAATCTATTATTACCCAAACAACGAATAAATCGCAGTAAAATGTATTTATCCGCGGAGTTCAAGGGAAGTAACTCAATAATGACTTTCCCTTAAGCACTAAAAAATTACCTATGTATAATATTGTAAGATATCAAAGACTGCACGTAACAGTCTTACCACACCTCCCGGGAAAAAAAAAAATGGAACATTTTTTTTTTTTTTTTGAAATACATCTAGGAGCAACGTACAATAGGCTCACAACGCATGAATAATGCGCAGATGAAAATATCAGGAATACCTATAACGCCTAATATGAGGCTAAGTCGACTTATGGAGCGACTGGTGAGAATGTGTCTCATAAACTGAGAGAAATTATTTCTCTACAAGTATATTTTTCCAGGAAGGTGTCATCAAAGTATAATACAATTCTGGCAATTACACAATGCCTAAAAAATTCATATCATCACTACGTATTAGATATCTTAAATTTATGATTTATGAAGTAAAAATCATCAAAGCACAGCGGTGAATAAACATACATGAACCGCTATGTAGTGATACAATCATTATATTATTAAATTACAAATGTGTATCTATCATGATATAGAAAAGGAACTACTATAGAACTAGACATATCAAGAAGTCTAAGCCCTAATAGTTATGTGGAATCATGTGGGCATCTTGACAGAATGTCTGCCATCACATTATCTGATCCCCGAATAGCTCGCACAGAGAAATGAAAAGGTTGAAGAGCAATTGCATATCGAGTAGACCTCGAGCTCTTCAAATTCTTACTCTGTATAGCAGTAAGAGCTTTTTGGTCTGTTTCTACTATGAAATGTGCGCCTAGAAGGAATCTCTGTAGTTTGAGGATCGACCAAACCATAGCTAATAGCTCACGGTCTAAAACCGAATAATTCCTTTCTGCCGCATTAAGTTTTCTGGAAATATACATTACAGGATGCAGAGTTCCAGAGTACTCTTGCATTAGTGCCGCTCCAATCCCAGTGGATGAAGCGTCACTACGAAGAACGAATGTCTTATCTTTAGTGGGTAGCACTAAAATAGGTGGTGTTGAAAACAGTGTTTTAATCTTATCCAGAGAGCATTGGCATTCCTGAGACCAGTGGACCACATTAGGCGAACCTTTCTTTAGAAGTGTTGAGAGAGGTGCCATGATAGAGGATAGATTCTGAATGAATCTGCCATAAAATTGAATAAGACCTAACAGACTTCTCACCTGTTTTTTAGTCTTAGGGATTGAGATGTTAAGTATCTTACTAGTATTATGGTCCTCTGTCTTTAGGAAACCATGACCAACTCGGTGGCCTAGGAAAGAAATTTCGCTAAAACCAATATAGGCTTTAGAGGGTTTCGCTGTCAGGTTGTGCTCACGCAAAGTAGACAGCAATTCATCTAACCCTGAATAGTGATCTTCCCAAGTATCGCTGAAAAGACAGATGTCGTCTAGATATGCAATGACATCTGACCGATAAGATAGGATTCGGCGCATCATGCGTACGAACGTAGCTGGTGCGTTCATAAGACCGAAAGGCATAAAATTCCATTGGAACAAACCTCTAGGTGTTGAAAAAGCCGTGAGAGGTTTGGCGCGTTCAGATAAAGGAACTTGCCAATATCCCTTAGACAAATCAAGTTTAGTGAAAAAATGAGATTTGGAGAGTCGAGTAAGTAGCTCTTCCAGTAAAGGCATAGGTTCGGCATCGAACTTCGTTACTTGATTCAATTTTCGATAGTCAACGCAAAGACGTATGTTATTGTCTTTTTTACGCACAATAACCATCGGCGAAGAATACGCAGAGGTGGATGGTTCGATTATTTTCAAATCTATCATCACATCCAACTCTTTCTCGACCTGTGCTTGGAAATGTATAGGTATAGGATAAGGTCTAACCCTAATAGGAGTATGGTCAGTTAGCACAATGTCATGTTGAATGACATTAGTTTGTCCAGGGATGTCAGTGAGTACATCCTGAAATGTTTGCAACATAGTTGAAACTTGTCGCTGTTCTCCTAGAGACAAATCAGGAGAGACAGTAACGTTCTTCCATGATTCACTGGAATGAAGTGGGATCATTGGAAGAGGAAGATTTACATCTGAAAAACTTGTTTCCTCATCCTGTATCACGGACAGTGATGAGTAATGACCATGTGGTACTGGAGAATTGTCCGTTGCTTGGAAAATGGGTTGCAAATAATCCGGACGTTCATGGAATTCAGTAAGCATATTGATGTGGAAGGTTTTATGCTTCCCATCAATATCGACAATATAGTCGACATCGGAAATTTTCGATATTATATCGTACGGACCTTTCCAAGAAATAAGTAATCTGTTTTCCCTACAAGGTAGTAATACAAATGCTTTGTCACCAGGACAAAGTTGTCGTAAGCATCTCTTCTTATTGGCAAATTGCCTTGCCTTCTGTTTCGCAAATTCAGAAGAAGAAGTTGCTAATTTGCATGCTTCGATAATCTTTTGTCTCAACGCGATGACATATTCGTAGGATGACTTTGTGTCATCGTCAATATTGTCAGATGTTATGAGATCGTGAAGCAACGACATAGGGCCACGCGGACGCGCGCCAAAGACGAGTTCAAAGGGAGAAAATCCCGTATGTTCATTGGGTACCTCTCTGTAAGCGAAGAGGGCCGCAGGTAAAACTCTGTCCCAGTCTTGAGGATGATCCTCAGTTATCTTCCCCAGTAAGTTTTTAAGTGTTCTATTAAGGCGTTCGACCATACCATTAGACATTGGATGGTAGATACTACTTAAAGATCTATCTATCTGCAGGGTAGACATTACTTGAGACATGGTATCTGATATTAGTTGGGTGCCATGGTCTGACAATATCTCTCCGGGGAACCCCAGACGAGAAAATATAAGCCAAAGAGCATCTGCAATATCAGCAGTAGTAATGCTCTTCAGAGGAATAGCCTCTGGCCAACGTGTGCACATATCAACACACGTCAAGATAAACTGATGTCCTCTGGCAGACTTGATCTTAAATGGACCAATAATGTCTATGGCCATTTTTTGAAACGGCCGAATAGGAATGTCCGCCGCCTGAATGGGTGCAGCATGCCGTGGACCTTTGGATTTAACTTCCTGACATACTTTACAAGATCGACAATAAATCCGTATGTCCTTGTTTACCAATGGCCAAAAGAAAGCCGCAAGGACTCTTGACTTAGTACGGGAAAAACCCATGTGTCCAGCACACTGAGAGTCGTGAGCGTGCTGCAAAATTTTAACTCTCAAATTCTTGGGAACCAGGATTTGAGAATGACTTGACGTAATGGAGTCTTGAACCATACGTACAAGTACGCCATTCTTCTTTGTAATCCACGATTTACGACTTGTGTCCTTATTCGGATCACCTTTAGTTGCAAGAATGAAGAATTTCTTCAGAGTGGGATCATCTTCTTGCTGTTTTATAAACGAGTCACGAGAAATTACCAAGGGATTATCTTGGTTATGCACTTCATTATCTTCGTAGATGAAGTTTGAGGCACATTAAGAGCCTGAGCTCTAGTGACTACAGCGTTAGCAATCTGCATGTTTTGCCTTTCCCACGTGGAAATTTGTTGCGGAGTGCATTCCTTGACTCCATGAATGCGACCGATGATGAGGTCAGCGATCGGATTCGGAAGAAGACATGCGTGTACATCTCCTGTAAAGAAAGGAGTAGCAATCCTAATGATAGCGGTAGAGTATTTCTCTAATGTGCCGCCAAATGTTACACATTTGACTACTTGTCCAGTGGCACGGGAAGGATCTACGAGTGACTGCCTAACACCAATTGTGGTGCATCCAGAATCAAATAGCACAGAGACTGGATTGTTATTCACTAAACCCTTATGTAAGACAAGAGACCCTCTTCCATCATGCGCGACTGATGCTGGAAGAGCAGGAAGAGGATGGCCACAGCTTAAAGTAGTCACTGTGGTTGGCTCAAATAACGTTTTGCATTGGGGGCACTGAGATGCTCTCCCAAATCAAAAGCGGCACATGCCATATTACTAGCATCATTATTATCTTTACTCTGTTTATAGGCTTCATGGGACTCTTGTTGTGCAGAGTTTGCCTGAAAATGTGGTTTATGTCTTTTGTATTGAGATCTACCTCGGTTATTATCACCTCTGTAGTTATTGTTACCTCTATTGTAACCCCTATTTGGGTTTGAGTCATAGTACCCTTGGTTACCATTATCATATTCATTATAATGAGTATCTCTGTAATTATGATCTTGTTGACTCCAAGACGGATAACCCTGATAGTTTCTATAATTACTTCCTCTACGGAAATTCCTATAATTATGACCACCCCTGTGTCGAGAGCTATCAGGTCGTCTCCAGTTCTTTGAAGAAGAACCCTGAAATGATTGGTTACCTTGGTTTTGATAACTATTATGGTTACCTTTTTTATCAAATCTGTTTTGAGGTCCCTGAAATCTGTGTGAATAATTGGGATTGTATGGTGTTGCTGAAGCAACTGGCATACTCTCCTTAATCTTAGTGTTGCCAAAAGTCACGTCGGGGTGTGCAGTGACATATTGGGAACAATATTCTTCCATTTCTTTTAGAGATTTAGGTTTACGCTCATGTATAAATTCAAGGAAAGGTTTGTTCACACATGACATAATCTTATCTCTGAGCAACAAATCCATAAGTCCTTCATACGTTTTTTCTGTTTTGGAAAGCTCAATCCAACGATCAACTGTGAGACGTGCCTTTGCAGTGAATTCTGAGAATTCTACCCCCGTCTCAGGTACCATCGTCTTAAATAAAAGGCGATAGCCTTCCTCACTTAGCTGATATTTTTTTATCAAAGCCGCCCTAATGACATCATAATTATCCTTATCTGCTTCTCCTACAAGGCATAATCTAGTCAAAGATTCACCTTTCAAGTTTTCTGATAATTGATTAGCGTATTGTGATTTATCCACATTATGTGTACGACAAGAACGTTCAAATCTATCCAGCCAGAATGTATATCGTCACTGGACTGATTGAACGGTGGAACCTTAACCTTGTAAGTAGAAGGTTTACCATTACCACTAGATGCCTGATTAACATTACTCATACTTGTCAATCTCAATTTCTCCAACTCAAATTCATGTTCTCTTATTGCTTTTTTCTCTTCAGCATCTAATCTTTTTTTGTTCAGCCTCCCTGTCTAATCTTTTTTGTTCAGCCGCAGCTTCTCTTTCCAATTTTTTTTGTTCAGCTTCACTGTCTAATCTTTTTTGTTCAGCCGCAGCTTCTCTTTCCAATTTTTTTTGTTCAGCTTCCCTGTCTAATCTTTTTTGTTCAGCTTCACTGTCTAATCTTTTTTGTTCAGCCGCAGCTTCTCTTTCCAATTTTTTTTGTTCAGCTTCAAATCTCCTTTCCTCTACCTGCATCTGCAATTTCTTTTGTTCAGCAGCAGCCTCAGCTTCTTTTTCTAATCTTTTCTCTTCCGCCATAGCTTTTCTTTCTTCTGCAGCTAATCTTTTCTCTTCTGCAGCTAATCTTTTCTCTTCTGCAGCTAATGCTTTGTCATATTGAGCAACTGCCCATTGTTCTAATTGTTGACCAGTCTTATCAAGAGCTTTCCCTTGTGTAATGAAATAATCTAAAGTAGACATGATGCCTAACAATAATACTAATCACCTGAATCAATAATAATACCCCAAGTTCTCAATGACCTGATTAATCAGTATACTATCCCAATATCTGTGGGTCACAAGCCTTTAATAAGGTCTTGTATAATAGTAATAATAATCAGGTACTGGTCTATACCATAATCCAAGTGCAGTGCACAGGCAATTGTGTCTTATGAAATATACCCATATAAAACATATGTCAACCAACAGAATACATAAAGTACAAATAGGACTGACAATACAAGAACGTTTGCAGAAATCAAAATAAATCAAATAGGGAAATCAATGAAGATAATCACTGAATCTGCAAAGAATAACAACACAAATGACGTCACAATATATGAATATAAATTATGAATAGAACTGAAAGATAGAAAAGGTTAGACCAACAAATTACAAACAAATCAAAACAAAACTAAAGAACAAAGAAATATTACAAAAATAACAATAATTACAGACTTCACAGCTAACACAAAAGCAACAGTTGTCGCAGCAAATTTTCAATCAAGAAAATTGCACCTATAGAAAACGCCCACAACGGACCCTCTATGACGTGGGATACTCTGTTGTGAGGACGCCGCCCAACCTTAACACAACCCGCTGACATAGAAACTAACATACTATACAAACAAATAACATGTAAACATAAATATATATAAATTATGTGTATGATAGTATGTGTTGCAAAATAGGCTCAGTCTTACAGTAATGGCAAAGTTATTTTTCATGAAAACAAACAAACTGCCACTTTATTCAATTAAACATTCTGGCCTTAAATATTAAAGTTCATATATGGCAAACAAGAAGATCCATCGATGAAACCAGGACTTCTTAGTTCACAAATACTGTCTTTCTGTTAACACTGACAAGAATTGATCCAACTGTTCTGTGAAACTTTATAATGTCTAATGTAAAAAATGTCAACAACGCTGACCTACATACTGCATTCACTTGACAGGTCACGTGACGAAGCGTTGACAAAGAGCAAACCAATACTGCAAGTGTGTCGTATCAGCCACAGGAAACGGTCTGGTATCGGTAATCTGTTGACTTCTGAATTTCTGCGAGGTCAAACCCAGAAAGCTGGTCCACCAGTTGATAACGTTGATATTTAGTTGGATATAATATATGTTGATAAAGTACACCAGAACACTCCTAGGCGGGAAGACAGGCGTCTATCATCATCAGTTGACAAGATCCCTATGGTGTTGCCTGCCCCACTGTAGTGTATGGAATGTCAACTTGACCTACGCAGTGTTGTGTAGACATGGATGGAGTGTATAATGTGCGAATGATGATAAGGGTTCGTGTTGTTGACAAATGTTCTCTTCTCACACTCATGTATGACCGGAAGTCATCGACACCAACGACTGTGTACCTTTTCTAAAGTTTAATTGGACGTACACACTCGACAGCACAGATAGTGACAAATCACAGGTTGCCATAATACATCATAGTACAGTGGACAAATGGTCTTGCAATGTTACATGGGCACTCATGTAGAATAATGGTATAATGGACTGTCAATAGCCAAGCACTCAGTATCGCCCATACATATATCATCTGACGTCACTGACTGAGCACGTCAGCTTGTAAACAATATTTCAGATGACTTCTAAACCTAATCTCGTTTAGCAACGATTCTTCAACATAATGTTCAGCACATATTTTTTCCATATAATAATATTGAACCGCTAACAATGGGTTCTCATGTGTAGCAGTGATCTCTGGACTGATCAAGCGATAATACGGGCATCCCTTTTCTCTTCTTGAAAGTCCTACATGTTTTGGTTCCAAGATGGCTCCACTCGTGAACTGTCACTCACGTTTGAATACAGATAATGAATCTGTTCTAAAGTTAGTCATTCATACAACATTTCGTTGCTCTGTAGATTTGGTCATGAACAATAGACTGCATTCTACAGAATATAGTGCTGCTAGGAATCGAAGTCGTTTTTCATCGAGTCAAATATATTCTCTTAAACATTCAAATCGTAATTATCGACAATGGTGGCTTCGATCGAGAGTTCATAAGAGTATCTTTGATTACCTTGGTAGAGGGAATATGAAACTGCCATTCCTTGGCAAGATGAATAAACACTGGGGTAAAGCATACACGATAGGTCTAGACGACTATCACTTTCCCCAAAACCACTGAGATCACTTTTTCAAGGCATCAAGCCGACATAGCAAAACACACACAGTCCCTATCAGGACGAAGCCAAATCACACCCCTCAAGCGACACATCCGCCGAATAGCCTTTGACCTCTCTAGAGACAACAGAACATATAGTTCGACTTAGATATGTAAAGATATACAGATATAAGACAGACTTGTCCTACTCAGACAAACAATACACATAAATTCAGGCCATAGATATTCTGAAGCAAGAACAATCTATTATTACCCAAACAACGAATAAATCGCAGTAAAATGTATTTATCCGCGGAGTTCAAGGGAAGTAACTCAATAATGACTTTCCCTTAAGCACTAAAAAATTACCTATGTATAATATTGTAAGATATCAAAGACTGCACGTAACAATATCCTTCATCGCCTTGGGACAGTCGCAATATGGGTGGCTCCCCGCACAGTACCGGCAAATTGAATCTCTTCTGCACGTTTTCTGTGTGTGTGAAAACTGCTGGCAGTCAGAGCACTGCATGACCGGAGGGATATATGGTTCTGTCTTTTTTGTTGTTGTTTGGAGCGTCAGTCTCTCGGGTCTTGTCGATCCTCCAATAGTTACTACAAATAGATTTGTGTCTTTCTTGTCCCAGGTTTTTAGGCTTTCGACCTGCGTGATTTTTACATCTGCGTTTTCAGTTTGAAAGTGTCTGTGAACCTCGCTTTCGGGCCATCTAGTATCCACCTCTCTTATGACCAACTTCTTTGTTGTCTTAGACTTTTCCACCACCACTTTTATCTGGTGGGGCAGCATGAATTCTTTCGGTCAACATTTTTTCAACAACGACCACACACTTCGATCGCAGATAGCAATATACTAAAACCAACGTCCTTTTCCGGACGAACGCAGAAGACAAAATGTTTCGTACCAAGCCGCAAGCCAAGAAGAAGAAAGTTTGTAAAAACCCGCCAGAGCTTGACAACAAAGAAGAGTCATCACAGAACAAGAACAGATTACCGGAGAGCAAAGCTGCCCCAAATACTAGCGTCGAGGCCAAACCTCCCGAAAAGCCGAGCAATGCAGCTTCTGACACCACGGCGGTGGCAACTATTGACAGCCGCGCAAAATTTGATGCAGCTCTTGGTCCAAGAGGAGAGGAAGCCATGAACGAAATTGCAAAAATTATGATGAGAAGGCTAACATGCCAGAAGGAGACAAGAGATAAACTACGAGTGAATTCACAACACCATACGAAACAACATCAACATCCACGCCCGTCGTGCCATGCCTAGACATCGAAGACGTTGTTCGTAACTCGATGACGGAGAACCACCAAGTGGCAGGTGAGTGTCAAATTCAACAAATTCAGCAAAACAACCCTCAGATGGCGCAAAAGATACAAACTAACGAAAACCCCGAAGCGAAAAAGACCAGACCTAGTCCGGACGGAACAAGAACTGACATCTACTCAAAAGCTCTGGCTCAAGAAAAGGCTTAAAAACGAATTAAATTTAAGTGAAATAAAAAAATATATAGCACAATTTTTTTTACATTTAATTTTAATATAAATATAATGTATAATGCTCAGTGCACAGAATATACATACATTGTAAATGCCAATTGTCAAATATACCCAGATTAATGCAGATTTGGAAAAAAATACACAGATACCCAGACGGAAGCCCAAAAACCCAGATCTAGTTAAAAATACCCAGCTGTTTTCTGTTTTGTTTTTTTTGTTCAGAAGTGCAATAGTGAACCGTTTTATTATTCCAAAAAAAAATTTGCATTGCTACAGTCTTTGACCCTCCATAACATACGGTGACAGAGATAAACAAGGAGATTAGGCGTTTAGTTTTTATGGCACACTTTATTTAGCATTAAACATCAAACACTCATGCAAAAGAAAAGATTCGGGGGAGTTGCCCTCCAGGATATAGGGACAAAAATAAAGGCACTTCGAATCAGACATGTAGGAAATATAATAAGAGACCCAGAACGACACACATTAGCCCATTACTACGTAGGGCTTAGACTTGCTAGACTGAGGCCACTAAAGAACAATGTCCCACACCATTACGCCCTTTCTTGAGCCAGAGCTTTTGAGTAGTTGTCAGTTCTTGTTATAACAGATTACACTGAGATTTTCACCGATCTTCACAACAAAAGCATCGCATAATAAAAAATTTAAAAAAAATAAAAAATCCTGGACTCGTTGGGGTGGGGGGTGGGGGGGGGGGGGGTTAATAACTTTCTTCTAACGGGAATTTTGTCTCAACAGAGGGAGGGAGGGAAGATTACACATATGAGTCTATTTCTCGATTAATTCATTAACTTTATGTTTATTTGTATTTGATTTGATAGTCAAAATATTGTTGTTATGAAGTTCTTTATGATAAATAAAATTTACATAACCTTTACTTACGTGTGTTGGTCAGCTCGTCCCAAAAATCTCCATATTCCATTGATATAGTTTTCACGTCTGTGCGTCTAACTGTCGTCAGTTATTTGTGAGTGTATGTGAGTGGTTGATATATATATTAATATATATTATAATAGACTGTCTGACTAACCAAGTTCTCTTGTAGAGATAGGCTGAAGGAAAGAAAGCTTCTCGAGTTCAGGGACAGACTCTAATTATTTTCCACCATTTCACTCGCGTAAAATCTATCTCTTATATTATCTCCCACTGAGTCACCACCTGGTCTAGTCTATTCAGAAGGGACCAATCTATGTCTTAATTTCCCTATCAAAAATCTACGACAGAGGCATCCAGTGGAGGGCGGCTTTCACCCGTTCTTTGTCTAGATGCTTCACTAGAACCGGTAGCTTTGGAGTCTGCCACTCCAATCGTTTCCCATGTAGGGAGATGTACTGGGCGGCTTGCGCCCCAGGCGTCAAGGTGGCATACTACCGATGTGGGTGTTCAAACCGGTATATCGAGGATATACCATTGGGCATGATGCCGCACGGGCCCGTTAAAATACTTGCTATTAGCGAGTAGGAGGCGCGCCCAGCCTGTGCTCCAGAAATGGACAACACCAAAGTGCCGCTTTGGTGCAAGGCACCTCCTTCGAAGTCCTCGCTGGCATCAAGGTTGATTTTTGTCATCATTTTGATGTGATTTCTTACAATTTTTAATGACCAAAGAAAGTGGATACTTCTACTTACGAAGTTTGGAAAAATACAGTTGAATCAATACAAATGAATCGAGCAGGCTTCACTACTCCGTAAAATCTTAGGAAATTTATTTGGAACATTCGTTTAAAAATAAATTTAAATGGTCCGTAACAGAGTATATGGTGAACGATAACAAATGTATCGTTTTTGAATACGTGGTTAATCTTTGTAGGTGTGGAACACACTATTCACTTCAAAGATGAACTTAATTTTTTGTTTTTTTTTGGTGACCATTTACCATATTTAATTTTCGGTTTAAATAACCGATTTATAAATATGTTTGTTTTTTTTAAGCGGGAGATTATAATTTTATTTGAAATATCAAAAGGCCGAGAAGCGATCGTTCAGAGATTACTGGTAAATACACTAATGTTAACGTACTCGTATTATGGTACCATTCTTTCATTGCAATGTATGCCCTATAAAGTAGGGCTTGAAAAATAGTTTATAGACTCATTATATTGCTCCCCTCCACGGAAATCTTTAGTAAAAAAATGTTTTTAAGTGAAACTTGATTTTTCGTATTTTGCAATTTTACAAATCCATGTACATGTTACAACAAGTAAGAATGAAATTACATTGCAAAATAAGGTCTTTCCAATAATTTTACAGGACATGTGTATTTTACAGCGAGTAAACATGAGAGAACATTAATCGAAAAATTCCATGGCACAATTAGAAATCCTTGCTTTTCCCGCAGGTACTTTCGTACACATGCGTAATGGATTTTATAAGGGCTTCCGTGTGTATGGACAGAGAGAGACAAAGCTAGAATGAGAAAGTGACAGGATGTGTATTATTGTTCTAGTTAAAGAAACACGTTTTAGCATGACGTGCAAGGGAGAAGTGCAATAAATAGAGGTCGCGCACACACACACACACACACACACACACACACACACACACACACACACAGGTGGAAGGTAAGGCTGTGGTCCGAGGTAAGCCGGTACCAGCTGATGCTCGGATACAATGTTGCTTGAAAAGGTTCAGTTTAAAGAAGGATGGTCAGTATGTTTACACAAACGTGTTTACCTCCGAGTGTGGGTGGGTTTCAGACGATGTGCAACAGCTTGGCGCGCTCCGCTGAGAAGCCACGAGAGCTTAGCACACACTGTCTCAAAGACAGGGACGGGAGTTAAAAGAGTAGTTTTACCATATATTTATATTTTTTTCCCCGTACACAGTACGGTGTGAAGACCATATTAGCATTCTAACGTGTACACAATTTTTGTTACTCATTGGATGCATTGTCGTGATAAAGAGAAACGACCTTACAAAAAAGCCAATCATACACCCACAAAGAGATTTACGAATAACTAAAGGGTTATCTTAAAACCAGGCTACAAAAGATCTTGTGGGGCATACATATTACCCAAAACAAAGTGGGGGACAGGAAAAAAAGGGGGAGATTTAAAGGGCCTTGTTGGTACATGTGTCTGTCGCATAGAGATTTATGATAAATAAATTTTCTATATTCTTTTCTTTTCTACCCGTGTCCTCTACTTTATTATCGCTCTTTTATCCTTTTTCTTTTATTTCGCATTCGTCGATTGTGGAAAAATATTACTTTCCCATTCTGACTTTTGCCGTTTCTTTTCTCATACTAGTAACGCATTTTATTGCGTAATATGTCAGTCCCTGGATGTGAACGAAATAGTGTGAGAATTCGGCTCGTCAGACATAGAGAGCAGACATTTGTCTACATTTTCATCTGACACGAGTTTTCGTCGGCTAGTTTCTCGGGGTGAGGTGTGGAAGGCGCCAATCTGCATCGCTCAGAAATGAGACATGTCGTAGTAGGTGTGAAGACGCGTTTTGGCAGTTATGGCCAGCGTCTAAGTTAATGTGAAGTGTTAAGAGAGAGAGAGAGAGAGGGGGGGAGAGACCGGCGCTATTGCGGGTTTTCGAAATAGCGTGGGATCCTTTGTCTGTTTCATATATCTACCCCGTAGTTTAAACTTGATTTCATTCAGTTCTCCTAAATTTGCAGTAGACAGGTCGTATTCGTGCTAAGAGAATAAGCTGTATAGTGAAGTCTTAGTTTGTTCTCGACAATTTGCCGAGCTTCTAGACTACCAATAAATATAAGCGTATAATTCTAAGTTTGTGCGATCGCCTGTAGTTCTGTCTGGAGGTAAATAATATTAGATATCTATTATTTGTGAGGGATTTAAGTGATAAATCGCCTATTATATTTCACTAGTTTCTTTTGTGCAGAGTGATTAAATTATAAGTCTGTTATATTCTCTAGTTGACGTGTTACAGTGGAAAGCAGAATAAACTATAATTTCTAGCATAAACTCATGCAGCTGTAAATGAATCTAATTAATTACTAATAATCAGTCGAGAATATTTTTAACTAACTTATAACTGCACTGATTCATCATTGAGTATTGACGAAATACGTATGTATTTCTAATTCAAGATGATTGATTTTATGAATAGTATGTATAAGTATTTTATACGTTGTTTTTCTTTATTCAGTGAAACTGGGGTAGCTCAAACTCTACCAGCGTTTTAGTACTGAGAAACATCTGTGAAGAACAAAAACATTTTTTTCTTAAAGACTTGGGTGTATAAAGTAAAACCTGTCTGGCATTGCGCTGTCATCCAGAACGACAGAGTACCCATTACATGAACTTTAAGATTAAATGAAGTAACGGGCCCATCGAGCCAGATTTAATTCTCCCTGAGAAAAAACCTCAAGTACATTTCAGCCCTTGTGGCAAGTAAAATATTACTATCAGTAACATTCCGACGGAGTTCTGACTAGTTGTGGTGTGACCAAATAAAGTCCTATACTGAGAGAAGGCACCGACCTGACATTCCTCGTTACTAGAAATCTAAGCTATTGACACTTTGCTCGCTGTTAACGTTCATGCCTGGACAATTTTAATGTGACAGAAACAGATATCCTAAAATAAGAATAACCAAGGAAACGTTCCCTGAAGTAGTGAATTCAACCTGACTTTGCGGAACTGGGGTTCCCTTGGCCAAGACTACCACTGGAGATTCTGTATGTGCATGTCCTAAAAAATGTTTTCCAGAAGTTGCTACCAAAGCTGTAAGTACGAATGCAAGCTAGTGATCACGGCTGACTGAATAGAGTGAATGCAGGACTGAGTGATTCCTTTATTGTTGTATTTTGGCACCCATTTTGCTGTCTTCAAATTCTTTATGCAAGTTTTTTGTTGTTGCTAACAATATTTTCCTTAGGATAGATTAGAGTATCAAAGTCTTTAAAGTCCTTTAAAGGGAAATCTTAGACTATAGCATATGTATCCGTGACTCTTTGGGGCTATCACTTTTCTTCTAACAGGACTGTGGGCTATACATCGAGGGAAAAGATCATACCAATGGGTCTATCATTCTTGTAGCAATTCATTGACTTTATGACTATTTGTATATGCTTGGTGTAATTTTTATGTGTTGTGATGGAATATTATTATGATAATTAAAATTCACTTAAACTTAATAAGTGTGTCGGTCAGCTCGTTCCAAATAATCTATATTTCCATTGTCTTAGTTTCACATCTGTGCGTCTATTGTAGTCACTTATGTGTGTGGGTATGTGAGGGATATATATTAATATATATTATACTAGACGGTCTGACAAATCTTAATCTGTTGTGGATGATAGGCTGACTGAGAGAAATCATCTCGAGGGTCAGAGACCGACTCTAATATATTTCCTCCATCTCACTCGTGAAATCTATTTCTACTTATATCTCACTGAACTATCACCTGTTTCTATTGCTATTCAGAAGGGACCAAACCTAAGTCTTAATTCACCTATCGCAAATCTACGACAAATGGTTGCTCATTTCCGGGAATTGAACACAAAATCCTAAGCAAGTACGACAAATGAGGTCTCGTCTATCGGGATTTTGAACTTAGAATAGGCAGACGATACGACAAATAGTGCTTGTTTTTCTGGGAATTGAACTCATAGTCCTGAGCTACCACGACATTATCAGCTCGTCTGTAAGATTCTGTATTCTGTAATAGAGAAAGAGTGTGATTGTCTCGTGGATTTTAGTATCTTTAAAAATAACTATCCCCTAGACTAACGATCTGTTCATGGGCGTGCTGACCACACAATTAATAATTGGTTTTTTCCACAGCATTTTTGAGTATTATGCATTTGAGTTACAGGTTGATTTTGTCGGAATATATGTTAATTATTGATTTTGTAATACTAAACGCTGGTAAGAAATTTTTTGAGTGTATAACATTCACAGGGTTCGGAAGCAGAAAGGTGTTTGAACTAAGTTAAGGAGTGCGTTCGGACATTATATTTTTTCGTCCTGTTAATTGCCTCCCTTACCCTAACTGTCTTCAGGGGTGACTTTGATAGTGGATTAAAAAATTAAGGGATTTTTTATTCTCCGTAAAATTTTTGCAATAATTGTTTTGTTTCCACTGTAGCAACTTATTTTTGTTAGTGATTAATCTTAACTACCATTTATTTGGCATAGTCGCTTGCAGTTAGAGCTTTTATTGCTGATTAATAGCAGCGATAGTTAGATACTAATATCATAGGAGGAGGTATCCCAGGTTAAGTATATCATCTTTTGTTTTGGTAATTTCCCGTAAGTGGTAAGGAACCAGTGTATCTTTTTTCTTACATCCTTCTCGACTAGTCTCAGTCACCTATTTGCAATGGCAGAGAGGGCGAAACTTAGACAGATGCTCAGGGACAAAGCAAGAGAAGAGGGATTAGACGGAGAAGAAGCGAAAGCTTTTGTCAGGGACGAACTTGAGAGATATGATGCGGAGAGGAAAGCAGCCGAAGTTAAAGAGCAAAAGAAGATGGATGAGGAAATGGAAATTCGCAGGGCGAACGAAAGAGAGAAGGAGAGACAACAGGAGGAAAGAGAGAAGGAGAGGGAGGAAAGAGAGAAGAAGAGACAGCACGAGTTGGCGCTTAAAGCTCTAGAAGTCCAAAGTCGTGGCGCTGCCTCTACCTCCAGCAATGGAGAGTCTTCTCCTCATTCTTCCTTAACTGATCCTTCTAACACTCAGTCTCTTCAACTAAACGCTATGTCTTTTGCTCTAGAATCTTTCCCTTGTCCTAACGAGAAGATTGACACATGGTTAGTGTCAAGTGCTTGCTGTGTGTACACATTGACAAATATGTATTACATACACATGAAGCGACAAACATGGCTCGTTATTCACAGCTAATGGTTAATTCACTAAACTCCAACACGTAGATACGATATCCGACGACTTTATGTCACAAACTTGAGTATAACACAATAACACAGGCAGACTGCCGCTTTGGCCATAAATCATTACATAAGAAAAGCACAATGTATGATGTGCATAATTAGAACAGCATCTCATGGAACGAATTTCACAATATCTCCATATATTTCCTATTTTTCTTCAATCATTTCGCCTTCACTCTCCACGTAATTTCTGCTCGCTCTAATCTCTCTCCAATCCTTTTTCCACACATGACCCTTTTCACACCTGACCAGTCTTCACCCCCACTTCGTTCACAACAACTCAGTCATGCCCGTGAACTCGACATTAGCACTTACTGCTACTAATGCATTCATGCCCACAGTCAAACTTAACATTCACTCACTTCAACTCACATCTTACATAAACATATCTAGCTCCCACCGGAGCATAAGTACTGACATTCATTCTATAAACCGTTCGTGACAGTTAGAAAAATTTGAGAAAATTGCAACTCTGTACGGTTTAGAGAGGTCGAGTTGGAATATGAAGCTTTCCCAGGCCCTAAAAGGTTTTGCGTATGAAGTGTACTCAAAACTGGAAAGCAACCAACAAGACAACTACGACTTGTTGAAGAAAGCTTTACTTGAGCGCTTTGAAATGAATGCGCGAAAGTTTTTGCAACTGTTTCGCAACAGCAGAAAGGAGAGCTCTGAAACTTTTCAGCAGTTCTCGTCTCGTTTGAAGGGATACTTGAGCTTTCTCAGCTCGCCTCTACCTATGAAGGTCTTGAGGAGTTCGTTATATGCGAACAGATAAGGAACACTTTGTCTGCTGACACCCGGAGATTTTTAGCTGAGCAGGGTGCAGAAAAGCTTGAAGACATCTTGGAAAAGTCTGAGCGATATCATAATGCGCTGGCCGAACTGCCAGCCACAAAACGTAAACCGACAGAAGAGCCTTTTCGAAAGAATAATCTAGACCAATCTTCTCATGCTTCTCGTGCTTCTAACCAAAATAACCACCGAGAAACTGGACCTCAAAACCCCACTTCTGAAAAGTCTAAGTTCTACCAAAAAAAAGTACCCCACCAACAACAAACAGTCTGATCAACCCGACCGCGCTTCATGGCACCGCAGCCAGCGAGGACAAGATGACAAAGGGAAAACCCCTGTGCACGGGACTAATGATCAGAGCGAGCACACCGAGCCTAAACGCATCGGATGCTTGCTAACAGTCTCGCAAGGCGAAATTATTGACAGTGATTCCCAACCTGAGGGAGAGAGACCCTCAACGCGAGGTACTGTTATTTTGAACGGTTCTCAAACTTTTTGTTTATTTGACACGGGGCTTTCTTATGATTGCATTGTTGCCAGACACCTGGTTAAACCCGGTCAAGAGACAGGAGAGACCGTCGAACTTTGTGGAGTTTCTAAGAGTGAGGCACCTACAGTGCTTCCCATCGCACTGGTGGAGATCCACTCTGATTTTGTCAGAGGCGTGATCAAAGCGGCTGTTATGGATGACCCGATCTACCCAGTCATACTTGACGGTAGATACGTGTTTATTGGGAAACCGGAAGAGCCGATTGTGGCAGCAGTAACTACAAGAGGGCAAACCAAGAAGGAACGGGAGCTTGCGCAAAATTTGTTACCTATGGAACTTAAAGAAGTGCAACAAAAGGACCCTACTTTGGCACCCTGCTTTAGGAAACTGCCCATGGCTAAGGACCCTAGACAACACGATGACATTTTTTCTAAGGATGGCGTACTTTATCGCAGAACGGGCAAGCCTGACCAAGGTTACAATCAGCTCCTAGTACCGAAACAGTACAGACGCCAAATCCTAGAAATGGGGCACTCTCTTCCCTTTAGCGGACATATGGGACAGAACGCCACAAATCAACGTATATCGACTCATTATTGGTGGCCAGGAATGAATACTGATATTATCAGGTATGTGAAATCATGTGCCCAGTGCCGACGTGTGCCGCCCAAGCAACGGACACCACCAGTCTCTTTGGGTGAAACGCCAATAGTGGGAACACCATTCGAACGGGTTGTGATCGACATTTTAGGGCCCTTAGAACGGACTAAAAGAAGGATTAGATTTATCCTGACCATAGTCGACACATGCACTTTATGGGCAAAAGCTATACCGCTTACATGCGCGGATGCCAAGCATGTCGCAGAAGCGCTCATGCAGATTTTCACTCGGTTGGGATTCCCTCAACAAGTGTTGACGGATAACGGATCCCCATACCGAAGCCTGTTGATGAATGAGATCGTGAAGATCTTGAGGACCCAACACATCTACACAAAGCCTTATACTCTGGCCAGAAGTGGGTTAGTAGAGCGTGTTAATGGAAACCTCAACATGATGTTAAGTAAACTGGCACAAGTGAAACCTGAAGATTGGGATCTTTGTATTCCTGCAGCTTTATTTGGCTACAGAGAATTTCCTCATACTTCTACAGGATTTCCGCCAGCTACGCTTTTATTCGGCAGACCTATCAAGGGGCCGCTTGAAGCCTTACTTCAGTCGCTGACAGACCAGAAGGCTGATGAGACAGTCGTCCTAGCTAGTAAATATGTGTCGGATTTAAAGGAAAGGTTGAAATTAGGATGGGACCTAGCAACGACAAACTTTAAGCGAGCACGCGCAAAGCACGCTAACCGATACCAGAAAGTCGCGAAAGAAAGAACTGGAAGCAGGAAAGAAAGTTTTGGTGTTACTCCCCACCGGGAACAACAAACTGTGTATCGGATGGCAAGGGCCGTTTACCGTCCTGAAAAAGATTTCTAAGGCTAACTACCAGATCTCTATTAAAGGAAAGGAGAAGGTCTACCATTTAAATCTGTTAAAGATATACTTGGAAAGATCAGTGCCGACCTCCGAACATCTCCTGACGATCGCCAAAACTGACGAAGATGACGATAGTGGCAGGGAAATTCCACTGCAATCACACGGAATCTTTCAAAAATGTCAAACGCGGCGACGCTCTTTCAAGCGCACACGGCAGACATTCCAGAGAAAGGAAAATTTGGGAGTAGACTTGAGTAGGAATTGGGCAGAGATGAGAGAGGGGGAGATGAGATGGAAGAGAACAGACACCCTGAAGATACGGATATAGGGATTTTATTTCCATAACGTAGACATGGAGTGCTTCCATATCTTAAAGGGGGAACGTTCTGTCACATAGAGATTTATGATCAATAAATTTTCTATATTCTTTTCTTTTCTACCCGTGTCCTCTACTTTATTATAGCTCTTTTATCCTTTTTCTTTTATTTCGCATTCGTCGATTGTGGAAAAATATTACTTTCCCATTCTGACTTTTGCCGTTTCTTTTCTCATACTAGTAACGCATTTTATTGCGTAATATGTCAGTCCCTGGATGTGAACGAAATAGTGTGAGAATTCGGCTCGTCAGATATAGAGAGCAGACATTTGTCTACATTTTCATCTGACACCAGTTTTCGTCGGCTAGTTTCTCGGGGTGAGGTGTGGAAGGCGCCAATCTGCATCGCTCAGAAATGAGACATATCGTAGTAGGTGTGAAGACGCGTTTTGGCAGTTATGGCCAGCGTCTAAGTTAATGTGAAGTGTTAAGAGAGAGAGAGGAGGGAGAGAGAGAGAGAGACCGGCGCTATTGCGGGTTTTCGAAATAGCGTGGGATCCTTTGTCTGTTTCATATATCTACCCCGTAGTTTAAACTTGATTTCATTCAGTTCTCCTAAATTTGCAGTAGACAGGTCGTTTTCGTGCTAAGAGAAAACGCTGTATAGCTAAGTCTTAGTTTGTTCTCGACAATTTGCCGAGCTTCTAGACTACCAATAAATATAAGCGTATAATTCTAAGTTTGTGCGATCGCCTGTAGTTCTGTCTGGAGGTAAATAATATTAGATATCTATTATTTGTGAGGGATTTAAGTGATAAATCGCCTATTATATTTCACTAGTTTCTTTTGTGCAGAGTGATTAAATTATAAGTCTGTTATATTCTCTAGTTGACGTGTTACAGTGGAAAGCAGAATAAACTATAATTTCTAGCATAAACTCATGCAGCTGTAAAAGAATTTAATTAATTGCTAATAATCAGTCGAGAATATTTTAAACCAACTTATAACTGCACTGATTCATCATTGAGTATTGACGAAATACGTATTTATTTCTAATTCATGATGATTGATTTTATGAATAGTATGTATAAGTATTTTGTATGTTGTTTTTCTTTATTCAGTGAAACTGGGGTAGCCCAAACTCTACATGCGTTTTAGTACTGAGAAACATCTGGGAAGAACAAAAACATTTTTTTCTTAAAGACTTGGGTGTATAAAGTAAAACCTGTCTGGCATTGCGCTGGCATCCAGAACGACAGAGTACCCATTACATGAACTTTAATATTAAATGAAGTAACGGGCCCATCGAGCCAGATTTAATTCTTCCTGAGAAAAACCTCCAGTACATTTCAGCCCTTGTGGCAAGTAAAATATTACTATTAGTAACATTCCGACGGAGTTCTGACTAGTTGTGGTGTGACCAAATAAAGTCCTATACTGAGAGAAGGCACCGACCTGACATTCCTCGTTACTAGAAATCTAAGCTATTGACACTGTGCTCGCTGTTAACGTTCGTGTCTGGACAATTTTAATGTGACAGAAACAGATATCCTAAAATAAGAATAACCAAGGAAACGTTCCCTGAAGTAGTAAATTCAACCTGACTTTGCGGAACTGGGGTTCCCTTGGCCAAGATTACCACTAGAGATTCTGTATGTGCATGTCCTAAAAATTGTTTTCCAGAAGTTGCTACCAAAGCTGTAAGTACGAATGCAAGCTAGTGATCACGGCTGACTGAATAGAGTGAATGCAGGACTGAGTGATTCCTTTATTGTTGTATTTTGGCACCCATTTTGCTGTCTTCAAATTCTTTATGCAAGTTTTTTTGTGTGTTGCTAACAATATTTTTCTTAGGATAGATTAGAGTATCAAAGTCTGTTCATACCTTTAAAGGGAAATCTTAGACTATAGCATATGTATCCGTGACTCTTTGGGGCTATCACTTTTCATCTAACAGGACTGTGGGCTATACATCGAGGGAAAAGATAATACCAATGGATCTATCATTCTTGTAACAATTCATTGACTTTATGACTATTTGTATATGCTTGATGTAATTTTTATGTGTGTGATGGAATATTATTATGATAATTAAAATTCACTTAAACTTAATCAGTGTGTCGGTCAGCTCGTTCCAAATTATCTATATTTCCATTGTCCTAGTTTCACATCTGTGCGTCTATTGTAGTCACTTATGTGTGTGGGTATGTGAGGGATATATATTAATATATATTATACTAGACGGTCTGACAAATCTTAATCTGTTGTTGATGAGCTGACTGAGAGAAATCATCTGGAGGGTCAGAGACCGACTCTAATATATTTTCTCCATCTCACTCGTGAAATCTATTTCTACTTATATCTCACTGAACTATCACCTGTTTCTATTGCTATTCAGAAGGGACCAAACCTAAGTCTTAATTCACCTATCGCAAATCTACGACAGTGTCATACAAATAGATGTTTCAAACCTTTCTTTGTTTCCCTAGGCGAAACTCGAAACACACTACATATTAAAAGTGTTTACAGGTTTCAAGTCTCTTCTTCCATCATTCTTCTCTTTTTCCCACTTTTAACTGATCTTTATTCATTCTATTTCTCAAAGTGTCTCAAATAAAACTTCACATGTTGTATGTTGTAAATATAGTGTCGTACTTGGGAAGTTACTGAAAATACATAGAAGAAAGATGGTCTGCTTCACCCTCGGCATGTCGTACCAGGTGACTAATGGTGATTGTATTCTGAAGTAACTTCAGTGGACAGCCTGGCTGACAGGACAAAGGACACTTGAAAATTTTGTCTGGGCGAGATATAGAGAGCCCCCTTCCTATTTGGAAGTATAGTGGCCCATGGTGTGCTGCGTTACGCTTTTCTCCGTGGCAAGTTTCAACTAACATTTTTTTTTTTTAAGATTCAAGCTTTATACTGTGGTTTTCCTGTTCAGAAATATTTCACAAATCATGGTGGCATATGTCGTAAGAGTATCTCCGTAATTTTCTCTGTAGTTTCTAAAAGTTTAAATGCTATTCACTGGAGCACTAAACATGTCTTTCATGGCAATATAAATGTTAAAAAGTTCATTCTAGTAAAAACTAAAACTATTAACAATTTGCTCACAAACGATAAAGACTGTGAGCTTCATGGTTAGAACTGAACCAACATCCATCTTTCGTGTCTGACAACAACAGAAAGTGCTGTATGAGATCCAGCGAGCTTGTCACTACAGAAGTAAAATCAAAGGTATCAGTTACAACCTTCCACATGAAATGTCCCATTCTTGAATACCGAGTTAGTCACTTTAGTTATTGTCTCTCTAAAATAACCAAAGGCAACGTCTGTGTAGTTGAAATTTCATTCAGAAATGTTACAACACACTACAAGAGCTGAGCATAAAATCCAGTAATAAAGCAAGACTGAACAAGAAGAGACCCAAACAATATATTCACTGGTGAATGCACCAAACATGATCCATAAACTTTATGTACTTGATCACCCTTCCAGGACAGAACTGATGAAAATGGATGTTGTAAAATATATGGTAAATTAAAAACACAAACAAGGCTACAAAGATATTAAAACCTCAGTGATTCAAATGCTCTTAAATAATAGTGCTGAAGGTGAGAGAAAAAAGAAAGGTAAAACCCAAAGGAAGACTCACTATTCCCCTCCTCTAATCCCACTGCCCACATAAATGCCTTCAGATGTAAGAGGTAAATCAAAATAAGATTACCATTTATTACACAAATACAATAATATAGGTCTTGAGGCTAGTTACACATCACCTGTAACATCTATCATACATTAAAACATAGTGAGAACGCTACCACATTACACCAAAACACCCAAAATAAATATTTACAAAAAGGTACACCCTTTAAACTAGATCACATTTCACAGGTTATTTTCACAGAGATGCCACTTTTCACTCATACTTCCATCTGGTATAGCGTAACGATATCCTCCACCAAAACTAACAAGGTGCTTGTCCATGTTTGCTCAACTGCCTTGCCATTACATAGCTCAGAAGATATTCCAAACTTACATTTGGTTGTTTTTTTTTTTTTTTTTAATTTGCAATAATTTATTTTTTTTAAACTTTTATTCGCACTTCTTTTTCTATTTACAAAATCATGTTCATTTTACAAAATGAAATACATGGGAAGTACGTTTTTAAATTACATATAACCTTTCACTCTTAAATTTCTAACTTTTTAAATTTTCAGTTGTCGCCAAATGAAACGTGAATTATTATTTATTTTTTTTACATTTCAAAAGGCGTGTATTTATTAACAACAAAAATATAGATGTATACGCATTTACACGCATGTACCTGTTCATACACGTACATGTACATATGTACGTACATGAAAAATGCACACACACATATATATATATATATATATATATATATATATATATATATATATATATATATATATATATATATACACACACACACACACACATATGTAGCCGGGGTGCAATATGGAGTGAACTGGTTAAGGCTCCATTTCTACTCTTATGTAACAGTCCCAGTATTCTTATGGTTTGTCCTTGTGGGACTGGGCTCGGTACCAGTTAGTTTTATTTAACCACACTGGGTTATTTAATCTTCTTCTTCTTCTTCCGTCCTTAGCCACCGACCGTCAAAGCAGTCAGTGGCCATTACGCCTAGTGGCGTCTTAGGGCAACAGCAGATAGGTTTTCTTTGCCATTGTTTCCCATCACGCCTATTGGCGTCTTTAGGGCAACGGCAAATCAATCCATTTGCTGTTGTTTCCGTAATCGAAGTGACTGGCAAACGGGTGATCAGCCCGTTGGTGTGTTATTTAATAGATAGTATTATTTCTTTTTATCACGTGAGATTTTGATTGATACTGGCTTAGAGATCGCCAGAGATGGATATTGTCTCACTCTATTTATGGGATCAGGTTTCGATCCATGTATCCTTCTACTGCAGATATTATGTGAAGAGCTTTAGATCACTTAAGTTTGCATCAAAACATACATCCTTCCAGTTAAAATTCAGTCTCCAAAATCCTCAAAACAGCATATAAGTTTTGAATATTTATTTGATTGTTTTCAACAATTTTGTTCAAAGTAAAACGACCAAACGTTTTAACAAGAAATTTCATAAATGTACAGTCAGTTAAGGTGGCCATTTTCTTGGCACAATATGTATACATCCCAACCAAATGATTCAGTGCGTCATTTCTTTCCATTTTCCTCTTGTATTTATATTTAAGGGTGTGTCCACCATTTTATGTACTTTTCCTTCCATAGTTTTCTATTTTATCAATGTTGCTTATTTCTTTATTTCAACAGTCCTTGTTGAACTTAGGGTAAAGGCTCAATGTTTCATACTTAGTATAAGGCGAGCGGGAAACCTGTAAGAATATGGCAGAAGTACTTACAATTTTCCAAATATATTCGAAATACACAATTCCATGTTTCAAGATCATATATGGTATAATTACTGCACACAATTAAAAGAATCCTGTTGAAATCTCAACTGAAACTAGAGCCTGTCGGTAGAAAACATCTTACTCGATCGCTCTTCTGATATGGACTGTATCACAAAAATATACGTCTGTTTTTCTTCAGACCATTTTTCTAACTGATTCTCGCTGGGGAAAAATCTGCCGGCAAGCGTTTTAGCCAGGCTCGACTTAGCACTTCATTGGGTAAAAACATCACATGACCCCGCCAAGCTTGGCCTGCATTTATTACAAACGCTTTGCCGTATTATTCCCTCCCCTTAATGTTAATTTCCCTGGGTTAACTTTTTCTCTTCTTTTATTTTAGTTACCAATCTGTTGTCTGTTTCCAACAAAGTGGTAGTTTACTTTATGTTATATTTGGGTTTTAGTTACAAATCTATTGTCTGTTTCATCCACAATGATAGTTTACTTTGTTGTACTTGAGCCCTATCATGAATGAATGCTAGTGGTGGTGGTCATACGGCCACACATATACATATATACATACACACACACACACATATATATATATGTATATATATATATATATATATATATATATATATATATATATATATATATATATGTGTGTGTGTGTGTGTGTGTGTGTGTATACGTACACTACTAATATGTTATCCTAAGACATAATGTTCTGGTGTGTGCAAAACGTAATGGCCTTTGTCTTTTATGAAAATTACGTTAGCTGATAAAAGTGCTTTGTTTTCTGTGTGAATATATGTAAAAAAAAAAAAAAAAAAAGTTGAGAATTAAAAACTCTTTGCTCGTAGAGGGCTTTATTGTACTTCAACCTGATCACGGAAGCCCATGCAAAACATTATGATAAACTGCATGGCAAAACCATACAACTGGCAAACGCCGAGCTGACTATCACTATAGACCATTTGGAAAAAGAAAGATCCAAAATAACTCTCCACTGGCTTCCACCAACAATAAAAAATGAAGCCGTGGAAGCCATTGCGGCAAAAATAACAGGCGATCTAAGGGCGGAAGTTTTCAAGATCCGCAACGCGCCTGACAAATGGGGTATACTCTGTAGAGCTACGACGGCCATTCCGGACTATCTTGAGCTCCGAATAACTGGAGCACAAAAACATAAGGTCCTAGTTACCATGCAAGGGCGGAGAACGGTATGTCCTCATTGTGGTGAGGATACTCACTGGGCCAACAAATGCAACAAAAAGCCAGCCAGAGAAGAAATCGTTCCACTGAAGACCACCGACAAACAGCCCACCAGAAGCACCAGCTACAAAACCCAGGCCCTTACAGCCCCAAATTGTAGACGACGGGTTTCAAGTGGTAACACGCCGGAACGATAGGAAACGACGATACTCGGCCCCAGACAGCCCAAACAACACTACAACACCAAAAGCTACCACAGCACCAGAAAATACAAAACCACAAGTGAAACCACCACCAACATATTCATTAATAATGAGACAAAGCCCAACTTTCCAAACTGAAGAAAACATTTTAAGCACTGCAACAGCTCCAGCCATCCAGACATCCACACTAACACATGAGGAAATAAACAATACGGCATCAGAAGAAGATAGCTCACTTCAGACACCCCCCAGACTGATTATTGACTGGAAATAAAATGACAGCATCTGGGAAAACAAGCCATACAGACATTAGGACCATTTCTTAGGGTACGTTATCAAACTTTAATTAGACTTTCATACATTTTATTCATTGTTATACGTTAAAAATGGCAGATGAAATTTTGATAATTAGTGTCAATGTTAGCGGACTCCGCTCAAAACTACATCACATCATAACACTAAAACATAAACACAAGCCAGACTTTATACTTTTGCAGGAAACAAACATACACACAGACAAACATGCATTACAAATCACAACCCAGTTAGGTCTACGACATTCCTGTTTTAGTTTAGCCATCCACAACACAGGTTCGGGAACAGCAATACTACAAACATCAGACAGGTGGGATATACTTAGGACAAACAGAGACAGCGAGGGCAAAATAACCATCGCTCAGGTAGGAAACAACACACACACATACACGATAGTGAATATACACGCTCCAGCAAACTACAACCACTAACCACAATTTTACGAAAACTTAGACAACTTACTCACTCAGTCATACAGAGGACATAATATTATTTTAGGAGGCGACTTTAACTGCGTTTTGACAGATATGGACGTAGTTGGTGGAGTAGTTAGAACACAGATACGGAGAGCAAACAGAGAAGACGCACACCAACCAGACATAATACAAACCATAATGGATACGCACAGCTTATTAGATGCCTACAGACACACACACACCCCCATAGTATCGAAACAACGCATGCACACACCGCACACAACAGAGCTGCACGATTAGACAGAATCTATGTGCCGTCAACACACCACATAATTCAAGCAAAACAAATCTTGGGTTAATGCTCATCATACAAACGAGAAAGAATGGCAATTTGTTGACGGAGACCATAGAAGGAAAATTCCCAGCAGCAAAGGTCAACGCATTATATTAGCACATGCTGGCAGCAGACAGAATGGGCTTGTCCGTGATGCAGAGCTTATTTTTCAATCAAAGTCTGTAGATAGTAGGGACTACCACAGTGAAATGAATGGGCAAATTTTTCGAGATTGGATAGTGAATACACTCCTCCCGACTCTAGATAGGCCGTCTTGCCTGGTGATGGATAATGCGTCCTATCATAATATTCTAGCGCAGGAGGATAAAGCTCGCACTTCGGCAAGCACGAAAGACGAAATCAGGAGGTGGCTTGTGAATGAAAATATCTTCGCTGACAACAGCTATTTAAAACCAGAGTTGTTGCAGCTTGTGAGACAGAGGAATAAGACAAAAGTGTATCTGATTGATAAAATCATCCAAGAGCAAGATCATGTTTCTCTTCGACTCCTCTCTTACGATTCTCACCTTAACCCAATAGAGCTGGTTTGGGCTAGAGTTAAAGGGCAAGTGGCCGCCCAGAACACCACTTTTAAAATGTGCGATGTTAAAGACATGACTCGTGAGGCCCTTTCACGAATAGACACAGAGTACTGGGCTAAATGTGAAGAACACGTGCTCCAGGAAGAAGAAGATTACTGGCAGCGAGATGGCTTGCAGTTTATCCAACCAATAACTGTTGTGAACTTATTGGAGTCGTCTGATTCGGAATGAGGCACGTCGATCGCATTCCTTCGTTTGTGATAAACTAATTTCATATGCCAATCTATAATAACACATAAACAGTTACGATTCGTCATAGCTTCCTGATGATTTACTGCTATCATGGTTCATTACACTGACAAACAACATTTTTCTTTCTTATATAAGAATAAGTGTTCTTAGATCAGTTTCTTGCGCTGATTTCAAATTTGAAATCCGTTTATCTCTATCACGTCAGGTTCTTAAGATATTTGTGAATAAATATATTTTTGGGAAACCGTTATTTGCTCCGTTTCATTTTTACTATATAACTTTTTTAAAATTAATAAAATGCAAAATAATTCTACTTTTTATACTGCTAAAAGATGCATGACATATGTTACGTTATATTTCAAATAGTTACTGTATTTTGAAATAATTCTGAGTGAAATATGGCTTCTAGAAGTTGTAGAAATTCGGCTGATCTGTTCTGTTACGTGTGCGGATATTTTACCGATCGTGTTCACCAGAAAAACTTTACACCATTACTAAAGAAAGCATATGAACTTTATTTCGATTCGAAAGTTGATGATGCAAATAAATCTTGGAAGCCAAATGCAGTTTGTTCGACTTGTGCAAATACATTGGCAAGTTGGTTACGAAAATCGCCGAAGCATAAGTCGATGCCTTTTGGAGTGCCAGTAATATGGCGTAAACCGACAAATCACGCTACTGATTGTTACTTCTGCTTGACAAATATCTATGGTTTCACTTTTAAAACTAGAAAGTCTGTGGTTTATCCAAATATTGAATCGGTTTCGAAACCAGTGCCTCATGATCCAATCACGTGTCCGATCCCAGTTCCACCAGAACAATATCCATTGGACGTGAATGAACCATCAGAAAGTGATAGTTTACCTGCTTTAGAAACTAATTCTGACTCGGATTATATACCGGTGAATGATGGTGTTCACTTAATTAACCATTCAGAACTTTCAGATCTAATACGTGATCTCGCTCTCACCAAAGGACAAGCGGAATTACTCGGTTCGCGACTCAAAGAATGGAATCTTTTAGCGCCCAATACTCCGATATCTAAATTTCGTCATAGACACTGAGAACTTGTTCAATACTTTGAGATGGATGATGACATTTGCTATTGCAAAGATGTAAAAGGTCTAATGGTGCACCTCGGTCATGAGCACATAGTCAATGAATGGCGACTTTTCATAGACTCTTCCAAGACTAGTCTAAAAGCCGTGTTATTGCATAATGGAAATTTATTTTCATCAATTCCAGTCGCCTACTCTGTTCATATGAAAGAAACTTATGACAATATGGCTATACTTTTCGCAAAAATAAAGTACAATGACTACCAATGGCGGATTTGTGGAGACCTTAAGGTCATTGCAATTCTCACGGGCATGCAGACTGGGTATACTAAATTTTGTTGCTTCCTATGTGAATGGGACAGCCGCAACAGACAGGAACATTATGCAAGAAAGGTGTGGCCTATCAGGGATCGTATGCAGCTCGGGCATAAAAATGTAATACACGAGCCATTAGTTAACAAAGACAGCATCATTTTACCACCGTTACATATAAAGTTGGGACTCATGAAGAATTTCGTAAAAGCGTTAGATAAAACGAGCAAAGCTTTAACTTATCTTCGAGAAAAGTTTCCGCAAATTAGCGATGCAAAGATAAAGGAAGGTATCTTTGTAGGACCTCAGATTAGGAAAGTTATTGCAGACAAACAATTCGAGAACTTGTTACATGGTAGTGAACTTCGCGCAAGGATGGCATTCAAATCGATCGTCGATTACTTTCTGGGAAATCACAAATCTGTCGACTATGTGCATATTGTTAAGCAGTGCATAGATGCATACAGAATTATGGGCTGTAACATGTCCCTCAAAATCCATTTGCTCGATTCGTATCTTGACTTTTTCCCTGACAACCTTGGCGAAGTCAGCGATGAACATGGATAACGATTCCATCAAGATATCACCGTAATGGAGTCACGTTATCAAGGACGGTGGAGTGTGACCATGCTTCATCGCGATGTACCACATACCATTCACCGACAAAAGTCGACTGCAAAGAAATTCAAGCCTACATAACTGCTATACTTCTTGTACAAATGATGTTGTAATACTGTACGTGTTGTTAAAAAACTTCAATTGCATATTTCTAGAGATCCCGACCTGACAGAGAAAAACGGTTTGCAGATTTAAAAACAGCGCATTAAAATTGACCAGAAAAACATAAAAATGTTAGAGAAAGAAAAAAAATTTTTTTGTTAGCCAGTGTTATCAGATCATCATTCCTCGTATCAAAATCACGTGAACAACCAATCACACATTTAGGACACGCCTTTGAACCATCTTGTCGCACAAATGTTGTGATTTACTGTAAGAATTAATGTTACGGGCAGATTTAGGCAAATGTTCCAAGAAGATCAAAGAAAATCGCCGTTTTGCAAATTTCGCGACAGCTGTGGATGTAATGATCGCAAAATCTTAACTGCATGGAAAATCTAAGACTGCATGCAAAAATTCATGTCCATACAACAAACAGTTTTGGAGAAAATTGACGCTTTCTGTGGGCACGAATTTCCGAACGGACTATAGCAGTGGATGCAATGCAAAAAGACAAATCACCAGGACCTGACGGACTTACGACAGAATTCTACCAGCACTTCTTCCCTACCCTAAGGCCTCTTTTACTACAAGTATACAAAGAAGCCTTTGAGAATAAGGAACTCCCACCAAGCCTAAACATGTCTTACATCACTCTAATACCGAAACCAAACTCCGACAAAACACTACTTAAAAACTACAGACCAATATCACTCTTAAACGTAGATTATAAAATTTTAACAAAAGCTCTAACAAACAAACTGAAACCATTCACGGTGACCCTCATACACGAAGACCAGCAGTGTAGGGTCCAGCACAGAAACATCCATCAACACACACATTTCATAAGAGACATAATCACCTACACACACCAGAAGGATTGTCAGTCTTCGGTTCTTTCCCTTGACCAGGAGAAAGCCTTTGACAAATATCAACTCATACCTCCACAAAACATTACTACATTGCAACATAGGTGAACACTTCAAACAATGGATTAATATTCTGTATATAAAGCCCGAGAGCAAAGTGTTAGTAAATCATACATTAACTAACACCTTCAGGCTAACAAGATCTGTAAGACAGGGATGCGCCCTCTCTCCTTTACTGTATGTTCTTGCACTAGAACCACTATTAGAGAACATAAGAAAAGACAGCTATATCAAGGGTACTTTCATACAAGGGAAAGGTGAACAAATGTTGCTCGCCTATGCAGACGACACCATCTTTTTCCCACAAAACAAAAAGTCAATAAAGTTTATACTAAACACATTCACCGACTTTAGCAAAGGTAGCGGAGCAAAAGTAAATGTTCAAAAATCAACAATAATGGGCATAGGCAAATGGAAGAACACAGCAGACTTTCCCTTTGGACTAACACCAACAAACAACATCAAAATCTATGGTATAACCTTTCCCTCACACCCAAATCGCACTCACAGAGACACATGGAAAAATCTAACATCCAAAATACGAGACATGCTGTACAGATACAAATACAAAACGACAACGACTTTTGGACGAAGTTTAATTGTAAATACATACATTTTCCCTAAGCTACTTTACATTGCCACAGTTTTCGACCCCCCCCCCCCCCCCCCCCCCCCCCCCCCCCCCCCAAAAAAAAAAAAACGAAATATCACGTATTTAAACAAACAGGTCAAAGCATTCGTTTTTGGGCGCACATTTTACAGCATTAAACACAAGACACTAATACAAGAAAAGAAACACGGAGGGACTTCCCTTCAAGACATAGAAACAAAGATCCAGGCACTCAGAATTAAACACACAGGCAGCATCATCAAACACCCAGAACGACACACACTAGCTCATTATTACATGTGACTCAGACTTTCCAAACTGAGACCACTGAACAATGCAATCCCCCATCACTTCGGCCCTATGCCCTCATTTTATAAGACATGCATACAAGCCATCCAAGGACAGGAACAATTAATTCACCAGAAAACAAATGCAATATATAAACATTTAGTTAAACTCCAAGCACCACCATTACATCTAAGGATTAAAAGAGGACAGAAATATGCTACAAAAAATTACACCGAAACCTTCACTAACTTGCACAACCCAAAAATCACTGCTAAAGCAAGAGAGGTCACTTTTAGACTAATATACAAAATGAAACCCACAACAAAACGAGAAGCACACAGATCCAACCAAATAACAAAATGTCAGCTATGTAGGAAACAGAAGATCATTTGTTTTTTTAATGCAGTACAATCACACCAACAATGAAATTACTGCAGAAAATCATTGATTTACAAACATCACAAAAATCAGAGAAATTCGGAATCAGATTTGGTGTTTTCGGAAACTTGCCATATTTACTCATCATATTTTCAGCGTTGGTTTATTTCTGCACATTTTTCGTCACAAAGTTTTATCAATAGCTCCTGAGATGGTACCTCTTCCTTAACGAGGCAGCCTTAATTCGGAAAACGACTCTTTCTTTCCCCAACGGCCCTCCCTCCGTCTCACTGTAGTGGATTTGATGGTATTGTATGGTTGATGTTACCTAGTGTGATGTATGAGGTCAGCTGTGAAGGCTCCTGAGATAAATGTAGCTGTGAATTTACAGAAGGCAATTCTTGCTACCACTTACGACCTCACACATATCTTTTTTACTAATGAATGTGGCTACGTTAAAATCTAGGGTACTGATATGTAATGTGTTGTGGTAGATTACATACACACACACACAGATATTTAATAAGTCTAATAATATTAATAAAATTTATAACACACTGAACTAACTCAAGCTGTTTAAAATTTTGATATTAAATTTTCTTTAAGTTTATTTGTTCTGAACCAAGGTTTTATTTTGGTCAGAACATATGAAAGATTTTGAAATTATGAATGAAATGCATGAATATATGTCATAATAAAATAGAAAATGTGTACATATGTATTTTACAAGACTAGTTAATATTACTACTGTTTATATTTGTAATTTCTCTGGGAGAACGATTAATGGATGTGCTGTTGGGGTGGCTTCATCACTCCCAGTCTATGACTACCAAATGATAAGAATCTTTTTCTTATTAATGATGTCCACCAAATGATAAATATAAGTGGATGGAAGCAGACATCATCATCATCAGTTGATAAACTCTTAATACAAGACCCTTGCCCTGAGCAAGAGACATGCTGAGAAATCTGAAGCTCGCTCGAACATCACCAGAGTTAAATACTGTGTTGTTGTGTTGCTCGTGGTTCGAGTATGGAATGTCAACTTGACCTACGCAGTGGTGTGTAGACATAGATGGAGTGTATAATGTGCGAATGATAGGAAGAGTTCGTGGTGTTGACAAATGTTCTTTTCTCACACTCATGTATGGCTGGAAGTCATCGACACCAACGACTGTGTACCTTTACTAAAGTTTAATTGGACGTACACACTCGACAGCACAGATAGTGACAAATCACAGGTTGGCATAATACATCATGGTACAGTGGATAAATGGTCTTGCAATGTTATGTTACATGGGCACTCATGTAGAATAATAGTATAATGGACTGTCAGTAGCCAAGCACTCAGTATTGCCCATATATATATATCAACTGAGTTTACTGACAAAGCACGTCAGATTATAAACAATATCCAAGATGGCTTCTAGACCTAATCTCGTCTAGCGAAGATTCCTTAACATAATGTCCAGCACAGATTTTTCCATATAATTATATTGAACCGCTAGCAATGGGTTCTCATGTGTAGCAGTGATCTCTGGACTAATCAAGCGATAATACGGGCATCCCTTTTCTCTTCTTGAAAGTCACTACATGTTTGGTTCCAAGATGGCTTCACTCGTGAGCTGTCACTCACGTTTGGATACAGATAATGAATCTGTCCTAAAGTTAGTCATTCATTAAACATTTCATTGCTCTGTAGATTTGATCATGAACAATTGACTGCATTCTACAGGATATAGTGCTGCTAGGAATCAGAATCGTTTTTTTTTCATCTAGTTAGATGTATCCTCTCAGACGTACAAATCATCCCTATCGAAAAACGGTGGCTTCGTACGAGAGTTCAAAAGAGTATCTTTATTACCTTGGTTTTCAGAAATATGATTTTGCCATTCCTTGGCAATAAGAATGAACACTGGGGTAAAGCATACACGATAGGTCTAGACGACTATCACTTTCCCCAAAAACCACTGAGATCACTTTTTCCCCGGCGTCAAGCCGACATAGAAAAACACAGCCCATCATCAGGGCGAAGCCAAAACACACCTCTCTCGCGACACATCCGCCGAACAGCCTTTGACCTCTCTAGAGACAACAGAACATATAGTTCGACTTAGATATGTAAAGATATACAGATATAAGACAGATTCGTCCTACACAGACAAACAATACACATAAATTCAGGCCATAGATATTCTGAAGCAAGAACAATCTATTACTACCCAAACAAAGAATAAATCGCAGTAAAACTGGATTCATCCGCGGAGTTCGATCGAAAGAGACGGCACAACTTTCAAGGGAAGTAACTCAATAATGACTTTCCCTTAAGCACTAAAAAATATCTATTTTGTTTACAAAATATTTGCGAACATAACAAGTATACCAATGTATAATATTGTAAGATATCAAAGACTGCACGTAACAGTCTTACCACACCTCCCGGGAAAAAAAAAATGGAACATTTTTTTCTTTTTGAAATACATCTAGGAGCAACGTACAATAGGCTCACAACGCATGAATAATGCGCAGATGAAAATATCAGGAATACATATAACGCCTAATATGAGACTAAGTCGACTTATGGAGCGACTGGTGAGAATGTGTCTCATAAACTGAGAGAAATTATTTCTCTATAAGTATATTTTTCCAGGAAGGTGTCATCAAAGTATAATACAATTCTGGCAATTACACGATGCCTAAAAAATCATACCATCATTTCGTATTAGATATCTTAAATTTATGATTTATGAAGAAAAAATCATCAAAGCACAGCGGTGAATAAACATCAATGAACAGCTATGTAGTGATACAATCATCATATTATTAAATTACAAATGTGTATCTATCATGATATAGAAAAGGAACTACTATAGAACTAGACATATCAAGAAGTCTAAGCCCTAATAGTTGTGTGGAATCATGTGGGCATCTTGACAGAATGTCTGCCATCACATTATCTGATCCACGAATAGCTCGCACAGAGAAATGAAAAGGTTGAAGAGCAATTGCATATCGAGTAGACCTCGAGCTCTTCAAATTCTTACTCTGTATAGCAGTAAGAGCTTTTTGGTCGGTTTCTACTATGAAATGTGCGCCCAGAAGGAATCTCTGTAGTTTGAGGATCGACCAAACCATAGCTAATAGCTCACGGTCTAAAACCGAATAATTCCTTTCTGCCGCATTAAGTTTTCTGGAAATATACATTACAGGATGCAGAGTTCCAGAGTACTCTTGCATTAGTGCCGCTCCAATCCCAGTGGATGAAGCGTCACTACGAAGAAAGAATGTTTTATCTTTAGTGGGTAGCACTAAAATAGGTGGTGTTGAAAACAATTTTTTAATCTTATCCAGAGAGCATTGGCATTCCTGAGACCAGTGGACCACATTAGGCGAACCTTTCTTTAGAAGTGTTGAAAGAGGTGCCATGATAGAGGATAGATTCTGAATGAATCTGCCATAAAATTGAATAAGACCTAACAGACTTCTCACCTGTTTTTTAGTCTTAGGGATTGAGATGTTAAGTATCTTACTAGTATTATGGTCCTCTGTCTTTAGGAAACCATGACCAACTCGGTGGCCTAGGAAAGAAATTTCGCTAAAACCAATATAGGCTTTAGAGGGTTTCGCTGTCAGGTTGTGCTCGCGCAAAGTAGACAGCAATTCATCTAACCCTGAATAGTGATCTTCCCAAGTATCGCTGAAAAGACAGATGTCGTCTAGATATGCAATGACATCTGACCGATAAGATAGGATTCGGCGCATCATGCGTACGAATGTAGCTGGTGCGTTCATAAGACCGAAAGGCATAAAATTCCATTGGAACAAACCGCTAGGTGTTGAAAAAGCCGTGAGAGGTTTGGCGCGTTCAGATAAAGGAACTTGCCAATATCCTTTAGACAAATCAAGTTTAGTGAAAAAATGAGATTTGGAGAGTCGAGTAAGTAGTTCTTCCAGTAAAGGCATAGGTTCAGCATCGAACTTCGTTACCTGATTCAATTTTCGATAGTCAACGCAAAGACGTATGTTATTGTCTTTTTTACGCACAATAACCATCGGCGAAGAATATGCAGAGGTGGATGGTTCGATTATTTTCAAATCTATCATCTCATCCAACTCTTTCTCGACCTGTGCTTGAAAATGTATAGGTATAGGATAAGGTCTAACCCTAATAGGAGTATGGTCAGTTAGAACAATGTCATGTTGAATGACATTCGTTTGTCCAGGGATGTCAGTGAGTACATCCTGAAATGTTTGCAACATAGTTGAAACTTGTCGCTGTTCTCCTAGAGACAAATCAGGAGAGACAGTAACGTTCTTCCATGATTCACTAGAATGAAGTGGGATCATTGGAAGAGGAAGATTTACATCTGAAAAACTTGTTTCCTCATCCTGTATCACGGACAGTGATGAGTAATGACCATGTTGTACTGGAGAATTGTCCGTTGCTTGGAAAATGGATTGCAAATAATCCGGACGTTCATGGAATTCAGTAAGCATATTGATGTGGAAGGTTTTATGCTTCCCATCAATATCGACAATATAGTCGACATCGGAAATTTTCGATATTATATCGTACGGACCTTTCCAAGAAATAAGTAATCTGTTTTCCCTACAAGGTAGTAATACAAATGCTTTGTCACCAGGACACAGTTGTCGTAAGCATCTCTTCTTATTGGCAAATTGCCTTGCCTTCTGTTTCGCAAATTCAGAAGAAGAAGTTGCTAATTTGCATGCTTCGATAATCTTTTGTCTCAACGCGATGACATATTCGTAGGATGACTTTGTGTCATCGTCACTATTGTCAGATGTTATGAGATCGTGAAGCAACGACATAGGGCCGCGCGGACGCGCGCCAAAGACGAGTTCAAAGGGAGAAAATCCTGTATGTTCATTGGGTACCTCTCTGTAAGCGAAGAGGGCCGCAGGTAAAACTCTGTCCCAGTCTTGAGGATGATCCTCAGTTATCTTCCCTAGTAAGTTTTTAAGTGTTCTATTAAGGCGTTCGACCATACCATTAGACATTGGATGGTAGATACTACTTAAAGATCTATCTATCTGCAGAGTAGACATTACTTGAGACATGGTATCTGATATTAGTTGGGTGCCATGGTCTGACAATATCTCTCCGGGGAAACCCAAACGAGAAAATATAAGCCAAAGAGCATCTGCAATATCAGCAGTAGTAATGCTCTTCAGAGGAATAGCCTCTGGCCAACGTGTGCACATATCAACACATGTCAAGATAAACTGATGTCCTCTGGCAGACTTGATCTTAAATGGACCAATAATGTCTATGGCCATTTTTTGAAACGGCCGAATAGGAATGTCCGCCGCCTGAATGGGTGCAGCATGCCGTGGACCTTTGGATTTAACTTCCTGACATACTTTACAAGATCGACAATAAATCCGTATGTCCTTGTTTACCAATGGCCAAAAGAAAGCCGCAAGGACTCTTGACTTAGTACGGGAAAAACCCATGTGTCCAGCTGTTGCTGTCATTTTCGACGGAGTCATCTGTCAAGTTATTTGCTTATGTTTGTATCATAAGTATAATTGTGTCTTTACCTGCGATGTCAGGTTGATTAGGGGTTGTCTTCCCTTGTTTATTCATTCATTGTGTTTGACCTGTAGGGTCAGAGGTTGTCAGTTCGGGCGTAGGCCTATGGGAAGGTTTTTTAAGCGGGAGTGAGATATACTTCCGGGAAGCCGGGAGGTCCTGTTTTTCTGAAGGGACCAAGAGTCCATTGTTTTTCGGGGAGAATCTTCGAAGTAACTGCTATGGCAGTTTTCCCCAGTGAATCTCTGTGCGTCGGGATGACGACAGAATTCCTTGTGTAGTTCTGAGGATTCATTTACCAGGTAATACCGACCTTTATGCATTATTACGCTTTTCGGTGGCAGAACATGTAAAGGATTACCTAGGGTGAACAGCAGTTCACGGATCCGCCATTTCAGAACTTATATATATTTGTGCTCGAGGTAGCCATCCAAGACTGTTAGTCTTATATTGTCCAGAAATCCAGTGACGAAGATATATTGTGGGAGCCGCAGATTGGCGGAACTTCTATCTACAATAAGTATTACTGCAGGGTTGGTGATAACCTATTTAACAGAAGTACACGGCCGACGTTAGGACGAGGCCTGTGCTTCCGGCTATTATACTACAGCCTGATATGTGCAATTGGCAGGGAGTGCCAAGTTGCACCTGTGTGTCAAGGTAACTAAGGCATCTGACGCGTTTAGTCAGAGACGCCAAGGGCGACGCTACGAACTGTCATTATTGAAGAACTTTGCTATTGACCATGCACGTCTATTCTGATGTTTACCTTTTTGAATGCCAAATGTATACCTATCGATGTCAGGTCAGCATGACCTTGTTACACTGACTGTTCCTGTTGATATTATGTGTGTTCCCGTCAATAAATGTCTTGAAACATGCCTGCAGTGTCAAAGCATCCTTGATTACTGCATGTGAGAGTATGGGTTGCAGGATCTACATCTATACGAGCCTAAACACATTCGCGTCTTCATTCGCACCCACACTCAATTCATCATACGCTCGCACTACACATCTAACAACATGTATACTGTCTTGGGCCAGTGATCACCTCAACAAGAAAAAAAGACAGTTACATTTCTGGTGGACCAGTTACGTGGGCTCTTATGATACATTTCTTGTCGCCAATGTGGCCTAGAAACTTACATTTCTGATGGACCAGATCTGTGGGTTTAAAAAGAACAGAGCGAGCATTTGACATTATTGTTGACATTTATGGATTCAGAAATTTACATTCCTGGTTGGCTGTTACATGTATGATGTCTCCAGTTTTGTCGAGAAAGTTACAAGAAGGACAAGTACACATTACACTTCTGATCTGTGGGTCTAAGCTACACACGGGACAGCCGTAACACACAACGCTAATTCTACACTTGCAAGTTTTGGCTACAACAGGACAGATATAGGTCATCAACGGTTGACACAAATAAACAGTACGAGCATTTTTATATCATAATGCTACATAAACCATAACAAGACATGTACTGAAGGTAACATCTAGGCATTTGCTACGTGGACCATAACTGCATAGAAGGCGGGTTCCTATTGTAAACAGTACTGCGGGTTGTGACACGTTTCATTCAACAACAGACTTTTCTAGGTCAGAGCATTCAAGCTACATTGTTGGAGGTCAAGTGTCTGTAAACAGTACGTGAAATTGTAAACATTCAATGTGCAAGCCCTAATTTGAGAAGGTCATAGTAACTTTGGTTCGTGAATACCACTTTATGTTACAGTGGATTTGACGTTCAGTGCGCGTTTGACATTTCGTTTCTGTGTTCGCAAGGAGCAAGAAATTTATTTTAGTTTCAGCTGTGACTGAACTTGTTCTGCAACACATTGAAATTGATTGCTATATGTTTATGTCACTTCTACTGTTTTTGGTGTATTTTTCTGCGGGTTTTTCGGTTGGTGGGTCTTACGGTAAATGTGCCACTTGATCGAGGCTTACTGTAAGCGGTCTGTAGGTGCAAATTTTCTTAATTTGGAAATTTGCTAGTGACAATTGGTCGCTATTGATGTTAGCTGTGATGTAATTGTACTTAACGTTGTTTTTGTAATTTTTTGTCTGTTTTTCAGTTTTGATTGTCGATTTGTTTTGTTTGTATTCTGTAGGTCTCTCCTTTCTTGTGTATTTCTCTACACATTTTTGGTTAAAACAGTGTTGCCATTTGTATTGTTTTGTATCTTTGTCTTTGTATTTTTTTTTTGGTTGTACTACATTACTGTCATGCACAGTCTACATACACATACTTGGTCATGTTTTGATATTATTGATAAGGTAGACTCTTCATATAGAGTTTGTTAAATAATATTATATAAGATATTTATACAAGTTCTTTATAAAAAAGACTTGTGCCCATAGTGAGTGGGATATAAGGGAATTTTTTTTTTCCACAGGTACTCAAGTGATTTTTTGGGTACATTGTAAACAAGAGGAACATACAAAGTCTTTGTCTAAGACTAAGACAGTAAAATAAAGTGAAGTGAGTATACAAGTCTATCATTTCAGACTTGTCTCCCATTGAAGTGGGATAAGGTAATTTATTTAATTTTTTTTCAGGTTTCTGATCTCATTAGACAGAATGTCTACATTGGATTTCTTCATCCAGCAAGGGTTGACCCTTGGTAAGTCTGGTAAAGAATTGGAAGAATATTCATCTGCTCAATTCGCCATTGCATTAAAGTCAGAAGAAAAGAAACAAAAAGAGGAAATTAAATTGAAAGCAGAAGCTGAACTAAAGAAGCTAGAAGCTGAGAATAGAAGATTAGAACTTGAAGAAAGAAGGTATCAAAGAGAGGCTGAGGAGAGGAAAGCTCAAGCTGATGAAAGAAAATTCCAGATGGAAATGGAAGACAAAAAAATTCAAGCTCAAGCTGCTGCAGAGGAAAAAAAACTTCAAGCTGCTGCAGAGGAAAAAAAACTTCAAGCTGCTGCTGAGGCTGAAATTAGAAAAATGGAACATGAGGAAAGAAAACAGAAGATGGAACTTGATGAAAAACTCGCAATTTTGGAGTTAGAGAAATTGAAATTGGCGAGTACGGGTGCTCAGCAAACAACTTCGAGTACGACAAAGGAGTTTGTTAGTAGGATTAAATTGCCTCATTTCAATCCTTTAAAGGATGACGTAGCAGATTATCTAGATAGATTCCAATTTTTGTGCGATACGCATAACATAAAAAAGGAAAAATATGTTGAACAACTGATGCCATTTTTTACAGGTGACACAGTGACTACTCTTATGACAATAGACGAACATGAGAGGACTAATTATGATGTTGTCAGGGCAGCATTGCTAAAAAAATACCAATTAAAACAAGAAGACTATCGTCTTCGTTTTAGGACAATGTTGCCAGAAAATGGAGTAGATTTCTCTGATTTTGTTACAAAGATACGTCGTACATTTACACGATGGGTTGAGTTGTCTCAGATTGAGAAAACATATGAAGGTCTAATGGACTTATTATTGCGAGATAAGGTTTTGTCATCTGTTAATGATTCTTTTCTTGCATTCCTTCATGAGCGTAAGCCTAAAAACTTAAAAGAAATGGAGGAATACTGTTGTCAGTATGCCACAGCACATCCCCATGCTACAGTTAGCAATTCTAAAGTGAAAGAAGGGTTGCCAGCTGCTTCGGCAACACCATATGGCCCTAATTTCAGAAAAAAATTTCAGGGTGCTCAACAAAATTGGAATAGGGGAAGTAATCAAAATTACACTCAGAAGCGGAGTAATCCAACACATGATGGTTCTTCGTCTATGCAGTGGAGACAAGATGGTAGTTCTCGTAATTTTAGTGGTAATAATTTGAGACACTTTCGTAAAGGCTATCCAAATAATAACTATTCAAATTTTCGAGGTAATCATTCTCGACGTCAAGATTATGACGATGGTGAATTTAGAAACCGGGATTCAAACCGGAATGATGAGTACAATAGACAATATGATCACAATTACAGGGGAAATGATAATCGAAATAATTACAGGGGAAATGATAGTCGAAATAATTACAGGGGAAATGATAATCGAGGTAGACCTAGGTTTAACAAAAAAGACCTTACCAACAGGCAAACTCTGCACAACAAGAGTTTGATGGAGCCTGTAATACAGTAAATGATAGTGGTAACTCTAGGGCTATCACTGGTTGTGCTTTCGATTTTGGGAGAGCAACTGAATGCCCCCAATGCTTAACATTGTTTGACTCATCAACTGTATCTACGCTAAGTTGTGGTCACCCTCTTCCTGCTCTACCTGCTACAGTTGCGCATGATGGGAGAGGATCTCTCATCTTACATAAAGGTCTAATAAATGATAGGCTAGTCTCAGTACTTTTCGATTCGGGATGTACTACCGTCGGGGGTTAAGGAGTCTCTGATAGATCCTTGCTGTGCCACTGGAAAAACAATCAAATGTGTTACATTTGGTGGTACTATGGAAAGCTATCCTACTGCTATTATTAGGATTGACACTCCTTTCTTCACAGGAGATGTCCATGCATGTCTTCTTCCTAATCCTATTGCGGATCTTATAATCGGTCGTATTCATGGGGTTAAGGAATGCACCCCGCAACAAATTTCTAGTTGGGAAGAAAAAAACATTCAAACGGTCAATGCAGTGGTGACAAGAGCTCAAGCTCTTAATCCCCCAACTTCATCTGATAGTAGTAATGAAGTTGATAGCCAAGACGAGCACTTGGTGATTTCCCATGACTCGTTTGTTAAACGTCAAGAAGAGGATCCTTCTTTGAAGAAATACTTCCTTCTTGCAAAGAAAGGGGATCCCAATCAAAATACGAATCACAAATCGTATATCACTATGAAGAATGGTATATTGGTACGAATGGTACAACACTCGGACAAGTCTATGCACTCGCAAATTCTTGTGCCTAAGTGTATGAGAGCCTTAATTCTTCGGCATGCACACGATTCTCAGTGTGCTGGACACATGGGTTTTTCCAGAACTAAAACTAGAGTCCTTGCGTCATTCTTTTGGCCATTCGTGAATAAAGACATCCGAATTTATTGCCGATCTTGCAAAATTTGTCAAGAGGTCAAGTCTAGGGGTCCGAGACATGCTGCTCCTATTCAGGCTGCAGATATTCCGATTCGGCCGTTTCAGAAAATGGCTATAGACATCATTGGTCCGTTCAAAATTAAGTCAGCCAGAGGACACCAATTTATCCTCACTTGCGTGGACATGTGCACGCGTTGGCCAGAGGCTATTCCTCTGAAGAGCATATCAACTGTCGATATCGCTGATGCTCTTTGGCTCGTATTTTCTCGTCTGGGATTCCCCGGAGAAATACTGTCGGATCACGGCACTCAGTTAATTTCGGACGTTATGTCTCAGGTAATGGCTACGCTAGACATTAAAAGGTCTCTCAGTAGTATTTATCATCCAATGTCCAATGGATTGGTAGAACGTCTTAACAGGACACTAAAGAACTTACTTGGCAAGATAACGGAGGATCATCCTGAAGATTGGGACAGGGTTTTACCTGCAGTCCTCTTTGCCTATAGAGAGGTTCCCAACGAGCATACAGGGTTTTCTCCTTTCGAACTTGTCTTTGGCGCGCAACCGCGCGGGCCAATGTCCTTGTTACACGATTTGATAACTTCCGATAATATTGACGATGATACACAATCGTCATATGAATATGTTATAGCTCTTAGAGAAAAGATTATCGAATCGTGCAGGTTAGCAACTTCATCTTCCGAATTTGCGAAAGAAAAAGCTAGGCGATTTGCTAATAAGAAAAGACGCCTACGTCAACTTTGTCCTGGAGACAAAGCATATGTCTTACTGCCCTCAAGAGAGAATAGACTTCTCATTTCTTGGAAGGGTCCATACACTATAGTCTCGAAAATTTCTGATGTCGACTATATTGTCGATGTGGATGGAAGGCATAAAACCTTCCATATAAATATGCTAACAGAGTTTATTGAACGTCCAGACTATTTACAGCCTATTTTCCAGGCGACGGACGACTCTCCAGTTCAACATGGTCACATCTCATCCCTGTCCGTTATACAGGATGAGGGAAACTATTTTTTCTGACGTGAACTTACCTCTTCCTACGATTCCACTTACTTCAACGGAATCGTGGAGAGACGTTACAGTCTCTTCCAACTTGTCTTTTGAGGAACAACGTCAAGTATCCTCTACGTTACAATCATATCAGGATGTCCTTACCGACATTCCTGGACACACAGATGTCATAGAACATGACATCATACTTACTGATCGTAATCCGATCAGAGTAAGACCATACCCAATACCTATTCATTTTCAAGCACAAGTCGAGAAAGAATTGGATGAAATGATTCAACTACAAATAATTGAACCATCCACTTCAGCTTATTCTTCGTCGATAGTTATTGTTCGAAAGAAAGACAATAACATACGTCTTTGCGTTGATTATCGCAAATTAAATCAAGTTACGAAGTTCGATGCTGAACCTATGCCGTTATTAGATGATCTACTTATTAGACTTTCTAAAGCTAAATTCTTTACTAAACTAGACTTGTCGAAAGGTTATTGGCAAGTCCCACTGACGGAACACGCCAAACCTCTCACTGCTTTTTCGACACCTAGGGGTCTGTTTCAATGGAATTTTATGCCTTTCGGGCTTATGAACGCCCCAGCGACTTTCGTGCGCATGATGCGACGAATTCTATCAGATCGTGCAGATGTCATTGCATATTTAGACGACATCTGTCTTTTCAGCGATACTTGGGAAGAACACTATGTGGGTCTGAAGGAATTGCTATCTACTCTACGTGAGCATAGTTTGACTGCTAAACCCTCTAAAGCTTTTGTTGGGTTTAGTGAAATTTCCTTCCTAGGTCATCGAGTTGGTCATGGTCTGTTGAAGACAGAGGACCAAAACATTTCAAAGATATTAAATATCTCGGTTCCGAAGACAAAAAAGCAAGTGCGTAGTCTCTTGGGATTGATACAATTCTATGGAAGATTCATTGAGAATCTGTCCTCCATTATGGCACCACTTTCAACGTTATTGAAAAAAGGTTCTCCTAATATGGTGCGTTGGTCCCAAGAATGCCAATCTTCATTGGATCAGGTTAAGAATTTGTTCTCATCTCATCCTATCTTAAGACTACCGACGATTGATAAGACTTTTGTCCTTCGTAGTGATGCCTCTTCCACTGGCATTGGAGCGGCACTAATGCAGGAATATTCAGGAACTCTGCATCCTGTAATGTATATTTCTAGGAAGCTGAATGCGGCAGAAAGGAATTACTCGGTTTTGGACCGTGAATTGTTGGCTATGGTTTGGTCCATTCTTAAGCTACAAAGGTTCCTTCTGGGCGCGCATTTCTTTATGGAAACCGACCAAAAAGCTCTTACGGCTATGCAAAGTAAGGATTTGAAGAGCTCGAGATCTACTCGTTATGCTATTGCTCTTCAGCCTTTCCATTTCACGGTGCGAGCTATCCGTGGTTCGGATAATGTGATGGCGGACATATTGTCTAGATGCCCACATGATTCCAGTTAAATCTTGTGTCCTAGTTTTTCCTGATATATTTTCAGACTTAGGTCTGTCCTTAATATCATAATATGTTGTAATACAAATGTATTTGGATGATGTTTAGATAATTTAACAAATTTCATTTTGTCCATCCATCAGTGATATGTTGCTAAAATAGCATTGACATTTGTATATTGCTATGATTATATTATTTAGTAATGTTTGATATATGATTGGTATTGCCAGCAACTTAGGTTTCTTGAATGGTATCCCTTAGTTTGTTTGGTTTAAAGGAAATATTTTCTCCTATGTTGGGAGATGATTTGTACCCTCTTCTATTGTACCTGATATTAGGTTCATTGTTTGCATGAGCACAGAAGTGATACTGGTGCTATCTTGCTCATGAACATATTAAAAAAAAAAAAAATTGCATTTTTTTTTTTACAGGGGGGTGGTAGTAATGTTGCTGTCATTTTCGACGGAGTCATCTGTCAAGTTATTTGCTTATGTTTGTATCATAAGTATAATTGTGTCTTTACCTGCGATGTCAGGTTGATTAGGGGTTGTCTTCCCTTGTTTATTCATTCATTGTGTTTGACCTGTAGGGTCAGAGGTTGTCAGTTCGGGCGTAGGCCTATGGGAAGGTTTTTTAAGCGGGAGTGAGATATACTTCCGGGAAGCCGGGAGGTCCTGTTTTTCTGAAGGGACCAAGAGTCCATTGTTTTTCGGGGAGAATCTTCGAAGTAACTGCTATGGCAGTTTTCCCCAGTGAATCTCTGTGCGTCGGGATGACGACAGAATTCCTTGTGTAGTTCTGAGGATTCATTTACCAGGTAATACCGACCTTTATGCATTATTACGCTTTTCGGTGGCAGAACATGTAAAGGATTACCTAGGGTGAACAGCAGTTCACGGATCCGCCATTTCAGAACTTATATATTTGTGCTCGAGGTAGCCATCCAAGACTGTTAGTCTTATATTGTCCAGAAATCCAGTGACGAAGATATATTGTGGGAGCCGCAGATTGGCGGAACTTCTATCTACAATAAGTATTACTGCAGGGTTGGTGATAACCTATTTAACAGAAGTACACGGCCGACGTTAGGACGAGGCCTGTGCTTCCGGCTATTATACTACAGCCTGATATGTGCAATTGGCAGGGAGTGCCAAGTTGCACCTGTGTGTCAAGGTAACTAAGGCATCTGACGCGTTTAGTCAGAGACGCCAAGGGCGACGCTACGAACTGTCATTATTGAAGAACTTTGCTATTGACCATGCACGTCTATTCTGATGTTTACCTTTTTGAACGCCAAATGTATACCTATCGATGTCAGGTCAGCATGACCTTGTTACACTGACTGTTCCTGTTGATATTATGTGTGTTCCCGTCAATAAATGTCTTGAAACATGCCTGCAGTGTCAAAGCATCCTTGATTACTGCATGTGAGAGTATGGGTTGCAGGATCTACATCTATACGAGCCTAAACACATTCGCGTCTTCATTCGCACCCACACTCAATTCATCATACGCTCGCACTACACATCTAACAACATGTATACTGTCTTGGGCCAGTGATCACCTCAACAAGAAAAAAAAGACAGTTACACCAGCACACTGAGAGTCGTGAGCGTGCTGCAAAATTTTAACTCTCAAATTCTTGGGAACCAGGATTTGAGAATGACTTGACGCAATGGAGTCTTGAACCATACGTACAAGTACGCCATTCTTCTTTGTAATCCACGATTTACGACTTGTGTCTTTATTCGGATCACCTTTAGTTGCAAGAATGAAGAATTTCTTCAGAGTGGGATCATCTTCTTGCTGTTTTATAAACGAGTCACGAGAAATTACCAAGGGATCATCTTGGTTATGCACTTCATTATCTTCAGTAGATGAAGTTTGAGGCATATTCAGAGCCTGAGCTCTAGTGACTACAGCGTTAGCAATCTGCATGTTTTGCCTTTCCCACGCGGAAATTTGTTGCGGAGTGCATTCTTTGACTCCATGAATGTCCATTTACTGATGGGAGGAATACAAGTTTTATTTCCCAACATGGTATGTTCTAGTTGATGGGAATATAGTTGGTGTGTTAGTTAGTAAATAAGTTGGTGAAGGTCCAGCAGGCCAGACGCTCACGTATCTTGACTGAGTAGTTCTGGCGCTGGAATCTGGTGGCCCCACCTCTCCGTGCTTGGGGGCAATATAAGTCTGCTCTGACAAAATACTAGACTGCACTGGTCCACACTTGTATATATCAACACAGCATTTGACACCACTTCGGTACCAAACAGAAACTCACACTTCTCCAACAAAAGTATTGGGTCATGTGTCAGAACTCTACCTCCTGAGCCACTTCTACACACAACACTACACAACAACACCACATAGACGGGGTCAGATCTCTCTCTGATGATACAGCACATCGTACCAAGTTGGTTTCACATAGTACTAGTTCCCCACGAATACATATTCTGAAATTTGTTCATTAGCTTCCTGCTATTGAATAAGATAGGTGATATGTTCCACTGATCTCAACACTTGATCCGCCCTTCATAATCCTTGCTGGCGTTTATGTATTTTGTTTGTCTCTAGACCCTGAACATGGGCTGGGGATCTAGAGCGAATCCTTACTTGTTGTAAGGGATAGATTTTGATATGGCAGTATCAAATCACTCGAAACATTAAACAATATTAAAATATACAAAGAAATACTTTCAGTCTTACCAGAATTATGAATAGAGAACACAGTTATATTCTAGCAAAACTCAGCTGAGCTGCTGGCTCTAGTATGGCGTCCCTCTAAATATTGCAATTAGCTTCTGGGAATTACACCACTGAAGAATTACTGTGTCTACTACTGGACAATTTATGTTGAATGGCAAAAATGCGCGTCTGTGCGCCGATAATATGATTATCTGTGGCCAATCACCGACTTCCCCCCTTTCAAATTTCAAACCTCCAACCAAAAGTCAATTCAGTCATACCTCAGTCAAGTAGGTATTATTGTCTGTTGGTCCGTCTGTCTCTACTTGCGTTTTTTACAAAAACACACTTGTTTCTACATGCATTTCCTACACGAATCTGCCACTAGAGTTATTTTTAGCCACAATTTTCCACTATTTCCCCCTCTCTTTCATTCCAACTAGATTTTAGCACTTGAGTCTCAAGGCCGCAATTTTTGAAAATTAGTGACATTTTTTTTACAGTGCAGTCGCTCGTCTGTTATGAACAACACAGTCTTTTGTCAATATCTTCATTATTATCTATCCGTCTGTATAAATGAAAGCATATTATTTCTCTGCTCAAGATGGGCTATCAGACTAGCTAGGTTTTATATTCCTAACATTATTATTAAGAAAAAGTTACTTTTTCAAGGTTAGTTGTTTTTTTGAAATATGTTCGAGCATCTTCTGTAATGCGTGTGCCGCTGAATTCAAATAAAAGGACTAAGTGTCGTAAAAGCGTTTAAGAAATGACTGTTGCGTATAATAGCTAAGGTCCCTTTTGTCCATTTCTTTACATTGTGTCAACTTGGGGACGTGAATTTTTTTCCTTTCCCCACCAATTGCTTCTTTTTAGCCTTGCTAGTTTCAAGCACGTGTTCAGTCATATTTTTTCTTTTTGATCTCCGTTCCCTCCCGTCTCCAAGGGTAAACATTTTGTCTTCACGTCTAACAAGTTAGTTTCCATGGCGGGTATTGAACCGCGGCATGGGCGATCATGTCTTCTAGTAGCTTACGCATTATTTTTATCCCTACATTTTATCATTTGGAGATATTTTAACGTTGTATCACGGTTCATTTTATCACACATCTCCCCACTTGAAAACATGCCTATGGCAAGTTCCAAAACCAGTGATACACATAGATAAAATTACTCCTCACGCTTACCACTACTCTAATTTTGATCACAGGGGTGCCGACTGAGGAAATCTGCACCGACATTCAATGACCCTGGGATGTACTCAATACTAAACTGATAAGGTTGCAGAAATAAAGACCACCTCAACAATCTTGCGTTTTCATGCTTAGCCTGAGATAAGAATACTGGGGGCTGATGATCCGTCTGGACCACAAAAGTCCTACTATACAGATAGATTTGAAACTTCTTTATTGCCCAGATTAACGCTAAACATTCTTTTTCGCTTGTGGAATATCCTTGCTCCGCCTTATTCAATTTGCGGCTTGCATAAGCGACTGGGTTCAGTTCCCCATCAGGTGAAGATGATCTTTGCAACAAAGCCGCCCCGAGTCTGACATTACTTGCATCTGTTCTTACGACCAAGTCCTGTGTCAAATCAGGCAGTTTGAGAATAGGCTTGCTAGTGAGTTTTTCCTTTAACTCTTGGAACGCTAATTCACATTGCGCCGTCCAAATTATTTTATCTGGATGTCCCTTGCGAGTCAAATCAGTCAGAGGAGCACATATTGAGTTAAAATTTTTGATATATTTTTGGTAAAAACCACATAACGACACGAATGATCGCACGTCCTTTTTTGTTTGTGGTCTAGGTGCTCTCTGCAGTTTTTCCAAGTTCTTGGGGTCAGGGGTCATGTTGCCCTGATATACAGTGTGTCCCAAGAATTCCAACTCTTTGCATCCAATACAACATTTTGTTGGCCTAGCAGTTAAGTGCGCCTCCCTAAGCCTATCAAATAACATTTTTAGGGAGCCAATGTGTTCTTCAAATGTCTCTGTGGTGACGAGAATATCATCCATGAAATTCGAGATACATGGGTTATTCAGGGGATCCAACAATTTGCGCATCATCCTTGAAAATACACTCGGAGCATTTTTCAGTCCGAATGGTCGCATGTTGAATTCATAATGTCCCTCCGAAGTGCTAAAAGCCAAATAAGGCCTCACTTCAGGCTTCACTGGAATCTGGTAATAGCCTTTACTAAGATCCACCTTTGAAAAGTATTTTGCCTTGTTTAATCTGGCAAATAACTGTTTTGTGTCTGGTAATGGGTCCACTTGTCCTTCTGTGACAGCATTCAGTTTCCTGTAATCTATGCACAGTCTGTGTTCCCCAGACGGTTTTCTCAACAAAACTACACTGGAGCTAAAAGATGATTCACTGTGTGAAATAATCCCCTCCTTCAACAAATAATCTATTTCTTCTTTCAATGCCTTCTCCTTCGCGAACGGAATAGAATAGGCTCTCATACAGATTGGGTTTGAGTCTACCAGTTTCATGTCATACTGTAGCAAATTTGTATTTCCTGGTTTATCTGTTAATACATCTGTATGTTCCTCCAGAACCTGTTGAACTCTCTCCCTCTGGTTTTTAGTCAGGTGCTTACTGACTTTTACCTGTGCTGCTGTTTCACAATGATGTAATGGGTATTCATGTGAGGTGAGTGGTTCCTTTTGCATTTGAGTTGCGATAGCTAAGGTCAGTAAGGGGGTGCTTTCCTGGAGTGGTCTGTCCAGATACTTCTTTAAAAGGTTTACATGATAAACTTTCTCCTTCCCCTTTTTGTCAATTTTATAGTTTGTTCTAGACACCTTCTCTAGAACCGTATATGGACCTTGCCATCCAATTTGTAATTTATTCTGGCTACCGGGTAGTTGAAGCAGCACCTTCTCTCCCACAGCTAGTTCTCTGTCCTTTGCCTTCCTATTAAAATATGCTGCATGTTTCTTCCTGGCTTGTTTCAAATTATCATTTGCCAGTTTCCATCCAGCTTTCAAACGAGTGGTCAGTTCGTTCACGTATTGATAAGATGAGGTAACAGTCTCCTCTGCCTTCTCATCTGTCCAGGTCCTTAATAATGCTTCTAATGGACCTTTTATGGGTCTCCCAAATAGCAGAGTTGCGGGAGCCATCCTGGTTGAACTATGTGGTACCTCCCGATACGCAAACAACGCGGCGGGCAGGAATTGATCCCATAGATCCGGTTTTTCGTGTGTCAGCTTCCTCAGGATAGAAATGAGAGTCCCATTGAAACTCTCTACCTGGCCGTTCCCTTGTGGATGGTACGGACTACAATGAAAGTGTCTGGCTTGAAATAGCTTAAAAACTTCTTCCGTTAGTTTTCCCTTGAACTGTGAGCCATTATCAGTCAAGATTAGATGCGGGAATCCTAATCGGGTGAATATTGTAAGTAGTGCCTCTGCTACATGTTTTGAATCAATTGATGGCAGGGCTACCGCCTCTCCCCACATAGAACAAGTGTCCACTAAAGTAAGGATGTAACTGTTCCTCCTCTTGGTCCGAGTGAGAGGTCCCACAATATCCACTGCAACCCTCTCAAAAGGTGTTCCCACTATGGGCATTTCCCCTAGAGTTGCAGGAGCAATCCAATGCTTTGGAGCTACCCGTTGACATTCTGGGCAGGATTTGACATATCTTTTTATATCCTCCGTTATCCCTGGCCAGAAGTAATGACAAGCTATACGCTGTCCTGTGGCGCTGATCCCCATGTGACCACTGAAGGGAATCGCATGCCCGAGTTCCATCACTTTATTCCTATATGAAGTGGGAAGAACCAGCTGGTTGTGACCATTTGTTCCAGTTCCGGCCTTCCTATATAATAGTTTGTTCTTCATAAAGTATTCTCCCTTGCTTGGAGGTGTGTGGCATTTGGGCAATTTTTTGAAACATGGCTTAAGGGTCTTATCCTCAGCCTGCGCCTTCCTCATCTCCTCTGGATGAGCATTTATAAGTTCACCTTCTTCCTCTTTTTTCTGTGACCTAGTCTGCACTGTCGCCATGATCACAGGTCTCTCGGGATTCCCCAAGAAGACGTATCTACACCCCAATATCAGAGGGTAGATTGGTTATCTATCACTGCTGCTCTGATTTCTCCTTCCACATAGCGAGTTTTCACCGTTATCCTTGCGATGGGAAGTGTCATGAGTGGTATGTCCTTAGTCGCCCCTTGTATTTCCACTGTTTCTGTGGTATACTGACTTGGGTCCACTAGGCTAGACTTCACAACTGAATCATAATCCAAACCTGTATCATAAAGGCACCTTGTGGTGACCCCATTACAAATAACATCCTCACAAACTGGGGGGTGATAAGGTTCCTGCTGTCCATTAGGATTAACCTTTAATCTTTGAGTCCCCGACTTCATTGCAGCAATGTTTGAAGGTTTCCTTCTACAAAATTCGGTGTTATGGTTATCTTTCTTGCACCATCTTTTTCCTTGGTTCAACGGTTTTCTTTCATTGTATTTTTGGTCATTGAACTGTGAGTTTCTGTCACGATAGTCATTTCTTGGCCGTTCAAGGTTTGTCCTACCTTTATTACCCTGTTCTCTATTATCAAATTTATTAAATTGCTGTGGAGCTTTAAAATTGTCTATGTGCTTCTTTTTAGCACCACTTACCTCTGCCTGGGCTGCCTGATACCTCTCAGCGACATTTAAAACCTCCCCCAACTTCTCTGCACCTTGTTCCATGAGAAATTTTCTCAAGTCTGGAGCCATGGACTCTCTCAATTGCTCTATCATGATCATCTCTTTAAGATCTTGGGTCTTCCCCAGAGCAGTCCATTTCTCCAAATAGGTTTCCAGTCTGGCAGAGAATTGGTGGTATGTCTCCCCAGACGACAGTTTGGCATTTCTAAATTTCTTACGATAAAATTCACCATTTTTTTCGTATCTTAACAACAAAACCTGCTTTAACATGTCATAATTGTCTTGGTCTTCTCTGTTCATTTTTGCGAAGACTTCATAAGAAGTACCTCTCAGTCCCTGTGATAACTTTAAACTCCACCTCTCTCTCTCTCTAACACATATGTAGTAGCTAATAATTCAAAACGACTGAGGTACCCCTCTATGTCATCGTCTTTCTCAACAAAATGGTCTAAATGAAACCCCATAGCTGATGTTGAGGCTCCCTGACTAGGCGTAGCATCTGAGGCAAAAGCGCTGGCACCATTTTCAGGAGCATGGCCTTGTAATTCCAGCTCCCGTAGTCGTAATTCGTGCTCTCTTTGCAACCTTCTATCTTCTGCCTCCCTTTCGACCTTTTTATCTTCTGCCTCCCTTTCGGCCTTTTTATCTTCTGCTTCCCTTTGCTGTCGTTTTTCATCTGCCTCAATCTGCAGCCTCTTAAGTTCTCTATCGGGCTCAATTTGTAACCTCCTCTCTTCAGCTAACCTCCTATCTTCCCTTTCAATATACTTATCACATTCTGCAGTTACGTATTGAATTAAACCCTGACCATCCATTCCCATATCCTTCGCCGTTAGCACAGCAGCTGATCTGAACTTTGCCAGCTCCGCCATACTTTTTAGACAATTTAGCAATGAGCAAGATAAATCTCTAACCAATTAATAACCAAAGTAATTCTAATTAATTAATTAATCAATTAACTACCATTGGCTGTGAAGATTCATCAACTTTTATTTTAAGGGACACTTTTAATTTTTACAATTTGTCCCCCTAATTTAATTCTCCCACCAGGAGATCCTAAAATTACTGATAAGCTAATTATCCCGGACGAGCCCCCAATGTATGTAGTGGATTTGATGGTATTGTATAGTTGATGTTACCTAGTGTGATGTATGAGGTCAGCTGTGAAGGCTCCTGAGATAAATGTAGCTGTGAATTTACAGAAGGCCCTTCTTGCTACCACTTACGACCTCACACATATCTTTTTTACTAATGAATGTGGCTACGTTAAAATCAAGGGTACTGATATGTAATGTGTAGTGATAGATTACATACACACACACACACACAGATATTTAATAAGTCTAATAATATTAATAAAATTTATAACACACTGAACTAACTCAAGCTGTTTAAAATTTTGATATTAAATTTTCTTTAAGTTTATTTGTTCTGAACCAAGGTTTTATTTTGGTCAGAACATATGAAAGATTTTGAAATTATGAATGAAATGCATGAATATATGTCATAATAAAATAGAAAATGTGTACATATGTATTTTACAAGACTAGTTAATATTACTACTGTTTATATTTGTAATTTCTCTGGGAGAACGATTAATGGATGTGCTGTTGGGGTGGCTTCATCACTCCCAGTCTATAACTACCAAACCTTGTCCATTTACTGATGGGAGGAATGCAAGTTTTATTTCCCAACATGGTATGTTCTAGTTGATGGGAATATAGTTGGTGTGTTAGTTAGTAAATAAGTTGGTGAAGGTCCAGCAGGCCAGACGCTCACGTATCTTGACTGAGTAGTTCTGGCGCTGGAATCTGGTGGCCCCACCTCTCCGTGCTTGGGGGCAAAATAAGGCTGCTCTGACAAAATACTAGACTGCACTGATCCACACTTGTATATATCAACACAGCATTTGACACCACTTCGGTGCCAAACAGAAACTCACACTTCTGCAACAAAAGTATTGGGTCATGTGTCAGAACTCTACCTCCTGAGCCACTTCTACACACAACACTACACAACAACACCACATAGACGGGGTCAGATCTCTCTGACCATACAGCACATCTTACCAAGTTGGTTTCACATAGTACTAGTTCCCCAAGACTACATATTCTGAAATATGTTCATTAGCTTCCTGCTATGGAATAAGATAGGTGATATGTTCCACTGATCTCAACACTTGATCCGCCCTTCATAATCCTTGCTGGCGTTTATGTATTTTGTTTGTCTCTAGACCCTGAACTTGGGCTGGGGATCTAGAGCGAATCCTTACTTGTTGTAAGGGATAGATTTTGATATGGCAGTATCAAATCACTCGAAACATTAAACAATATTAAAATATACAAAGAAATACTTTCAGTCTTACCAGAATTATGAATAGAGAACACAGTTATATTCTAGCAAAACTCAGCTGAGCTGCTGGCTCTAGTATGGCGTCCCTCTAAATATTGCAATTAGCTTCTGGGAATTACACCACTGAAGAATTACTGTGTCTACTACTGGACAATTTATGTTGAATGGCAAAAATGCGCGTCTGTGCGCCGATAATATGATTATCTGTGGCCAATCACCGACTTCCCCCCTTTCAAATTTCAAACCTCCAACCAAAAGTCAATTCAGTCATACCTCAGTCAAGTAGGTATTATTGTCTGTTGGTCCGTCTGTCTCTACTTGCGTTTTTTACAAAAACACACTTGTTTCTACATGCATTTCCTACACGAATCTGCCACTAGAGTTATTTTTAGCCACAATTTTCCACTATTTCCCCCTCTCTTTCATTCCAACTAGATTTTAGCACTTGAGTCTCAAGGCCGCAATTTTTGAAAATTAGTGACATTTTTTTTACAGTGCAGTCGCTCGTCTGTTATGAACAACACAGTCTTTTGTCAATATCTTCATTATTATCTATCCGTCTGTATAAATGAAAGCATATTATTTCTCTGCTCAAGATGGGCTATCAGACTAGCTAGGTTTTATATTCCTAACATTATTATTAAGAAAAAGTTACTTTTTCAAGGTTAGTTGTTTTTTTGAAATATGTTCGAGCATCTCCTGTAATGCGTTTGCCGCTGAATTCAAATAAAAGGACTAAGTGTCGTAAACGCGTCCAAGAAATGACTGTTGCGTATAATAGCTAAGGTCCCTTTTGTCCATTTCTTTACATTGTGTCAACTTGGGGACGTGAATTTTTTTCCTTTCCCCACCAATTGCTTCTTTTTAGCCTTGCTAGTTTCAAGCACGTGTTCAGTCATATTTTTTCTTTTTGATCTCCGTTCCCTCCCGTCTCCAAGGGTAAACATTTTGTCTTCACGTCTAACAAGTTAGTTTCCATGGCGGGTATTGAACCGCGGCATGGGCGATCATGTCTTCTAGTAGCTTACGCATTATTTTTATACCTACATTTTATCATTTGGAGATATTTTAACGTTGTATCACGGTTAAATTTATCACACTCACTACTATCTCATTCTCTGTCTATCCTAACTTTTGTAAGTCCGTATGTATGTATATGGTTAGACATACGTGCACCAGTACTACACATCCTGTTTCTCTTCCTTCTCACATTTGTTTCTCGGGATTTATACGTACCAAAGCCCTTGTCTAAAACATATAAATTCTATCACTTGGGTTTGCATGTGTACAAAAGTACTTGCGAGAACAGAGGAGTTATGATGTTGCTATGTAACCATTTTATCATGTTTCCTTTGTGTAAAATGCTCATGATTTTAAATTAACAACTTGTCCATGTACTTTCGATGTATTTTAATTGTAAAACATACACGATTTTGTAAATTGAAAAGAAAGCAAATAAAGTTTCACTTTAAAAAAAAATATATATATATATATATATATATATATATATATATGGGTGTATATACATATGTATATATACAAATGTGACCTTTTTCTTTCTTTCTTTCTTTCCCTAACTTCCCAACCCCCTTAAACACACATCCCCATCCTCCCTCCTCCTCCCCACACACAATGTTAAAGATGAGGTTTTCCAGTCATTGTAATTTTGTTTTAAAAAAATGATGTTATCATTTTTTCCCCGGGGGTGCGGTAAACTGTTACAGTTAGCTGATAAGGATTTTGTACTTTTGTATTCTGTGGTCTAAGGGAAACCACTGGTTGTATATTTTTGTTACGGGGTGAGATTTAGTGGTTATTTCCCTTGTCTGGACAATGTCCATTTTTTCGGATGTCCATATTTGGATATGTATTATTCAGTTGGCCATATAGGGAGCGTTCTTGCACTGTTTTCGCGGAACGTTCTGGATTGTCCGTGGGTAAGCTCTATTCAGGGCTTGCGCATGCGTGATATTTCGGGCGGGTCGAGAAGAATGCTTTTCCTGGGAGTCGACCTGGGGTTTTTGAGCTGAGAAGTTCAGCGTGTGGTCTCTGACTATTATTCGGGGAATGGAGCCTTTGTTAGAGGATATTTGAGTTTTCCCCAGTGATAATTCTGGCTTATGTCTGTAAAGCCATGGATGTGAAAATTGTGTTGTGTCTTATTCCTGGACGGCAGTCAGGTAAAGATATCTTTGAATCTAATCTTGTAGCCCAGAACTTTGTTATTGGGGTGGCTTACTCCGGGTGCGGAGATGTATAAAATATCATCATCATCATCTCAACCCATAACCCGTCATGGGTCGTAGGGGTGCCATGGTGGAAGCATCAGCAGACAGGGTCCTCCACTGCTCTCTATTCTCAGCAATGCGTACAAGTGTGGAAAAACCGTGTCCTGCTCATTCTTTGATGTTATCAGCCCAGGATTTTCTTTGCCTTCCTCTTCTCCGTTTACCTTTGACTGTTTCCTGGAGGATCGTTTTCGAAAGGGAGTCATGACGAGTTACATGCCCAAACCAGGCAAGCTTTCGACGTTTCACTACTGACAAAAGTAGTTCTTGGTGGCCTGCATAGGTGTTTATCTTCTCTCTAACATAGACATTTGTTTTGTGCTCTTTATAGCAAATGCGCAAAATTCTTCTATAACATTTATGCTCGAAAGCCTGAATCCTTCGCTCCATATCTGCAGTGAGTGTCCAGCCCTCACACCCATACAAGAGAATAGATAATACGAGTGATTTGTATAATTTGATCTTCACAGGAAAACTGATGTTACTTTTCCAGATCACATTCAGCCTTGTCATGGCAGCTGAGGCCATCTCAAGTCTTGTCTTTATTTCTTTACTTGATCTTCCATCACTACATATAGTGGACCTGAGATATTTAATTAAATATAGGAGACTGTTATTAGACAATTGAAACCCCCGCCATTCGTGCGGCTTATTTTGTAGCCAAGTCCTACATGACCTGCTTGGTCACGAGAAGTCAGAGAACAGTAGTCTTTTGTAGCCCGCCATTCGTGCGGCTTATTTTGTAGCCAAGTCCTACATGACCTGCTTGGTCACGAGAAGTCAGAGAACAGTAGTCTTTTGTAGCCCGCCATTCGTGCGGCTTATTTTGTAGCCAAGTCCTACATGACCTGCTTGGTCACGAGAAGTCAGAGAACAGTAGTCTTTTGTAGCCCGCCATTCGTGCGGCTTATTTTGTAGCAAAGTCCAACATGACCTGCTTGGTCACGAGAAGTCAGAGAACAGTAGTCTTTTGTAGCCCTCCATTCGTGCGGTATATTTTGTAGCCAAGTTCTACATGCAGAGTCTTCGTGGTGTTGAAGACTATGAGTTGATGCTATCTACATGATGTTAAATGTGCTTATATGACAGTGTAATTGTCTGATGTCAACGTATGTCACTATTGTCCAGTATTAAACTATGTGAAACGTCACCAGTCGTTTCCAACGTTTCATTGACTTCTGAGTGTGGTATGAACGGTGTACTGTGCTATGAAATAACCACCCACACTCCTACAGATAACAAGAACATACTTCTACAGTGATGAATTCTTACGGGTGTGTTACCCAAACCACATATCATCCTGTCTGTAACAACTTCAACAACCTTGACCACTGGTAGCCTGTGTGGCGTTTATAGGAAGCCTTTACCTCTACATTGATGCCAGGCTACACATATGAGAGTTTAACAAAGAGCACTACACATAAGAATATTTTAACAACTGGTTAAGTACTTAACAAACTGAAGTACCTTAACAAACTGGTGGACCAGCTTTTACGGGCTCTGATCCCTAACGACATTCGCACTTGTCAAGATCTGCAACGGAATAATTGATGATAGCATTGTTTATATTCCTGAACTACCACTACGATATTGCAACAGTGGTTAGCAAGCTTAATGCTGTCATCTATATAGTGCAATTTTCATCATCATCGCCTGGAAGTGCTTTTCGTGTCAGTCCTCGTTCCTGTCAAGTGTTATGCCAATCGAGTTACAGTGTTGCCAGTCCGGATTTTCTGCAAGTTCTACATGTTCTAGACGCCTTGAGTCATAAAGTTGTTCATCCCTTCAGCGTTGGATCTTCGTCTCGCTGAACTGTGTTTGCTGTTGTTCAAGGCCAGTTCCTGTGTCTTCATTGCTGCTATCTCGGAGGCCAGGAGATTTTTTTTCGACAGCTTAAGATAAGAGGCTGTTCGTTGTTGTAGACTGTGCCTATATATGTATCGTAATTAAACCTTCCCATATCTTTATGTTATATGTTTGGCTATCTTTTATGTTATATATGTCCTTTTTCTGCGGGTTCAGTTGGGCGGTGACTGTCGTAGGGTATTCCACTTTACCGAGGGCCTACGACAGCGTTCTTTAGGGACTATTGCAAATTTGCCACAGTGGAAATTGCAGGCGACTTTTGTTGCTGATATTATTTGTTTAGCTGTGACGAGATGTGTTAGTGTCTTTTTCGTATATTTTTCTCCGTTCTTTAGTTTTTGATTTGATTTGTTTGTATTTGTCTGCCTCCCCTTCCTATCGTTTAATTCTATACATCTTTTTGTTTATACACTGTGTTGTCATTGTCTTATTGTAATTATTCGCAGTTGTCTTTACAAATTTTGTAACATTTCCCTTAGTTTTGCTTTATCGTTTTGTTGATTCCTGCGAACGTAGTTGTTTGTTCTTGATGCTTTGTATTTGTCTTGCCAGGTGTTGTTATTCATTGTTATTATATACTGCCAGTACTATATGCACAATAAGTATATTGGTAATTTATTGTATTATTGAAAGTTAAATTAATTTTACAAGTTCTTGAGAAAAGACTTGTCATCCACTGAGTTGGGACAAAGTGAGTTATACAGGTTATTGATCTCACATAATTAGACATAAATGTCTACGTTAGATTACTTTATTGAGCAAGGGAAAGCCCTTGGTAAGACTGGAGAGAAATTAGAGGAATTCGCACTTGCGGAATACGGCAAGGCGCAGAAGGCTGAAGAAAAGAGACAGAAAATGCAAGCAGAAGAGAGAAGATTCCTAATGGAAATGGAACAAAAGAAATTGGAAGCTGAAAATAAAAAATCAGAAAGAGAGGCCGAAGAAAAAAAAATCCCAATGCAAATGGAAGCTGAACAAAAGAAATCAGAAAGAGAAGCTGAAGAAAGAAAACAGAAGCTAGAAGCTGAAGAAAGAAAAGAAAATTAGAAAATAGAACACGAGGAAAAAATCTTAGCTTTGGAGTTGGAGAAATTAAAGTTGGCGAATATGGGTGATTCGCAAAATGATTCAAATAATCAAACAACTTCTAATAAAATAAATGCTGGTTTTTATAAGGTCAAATTACCTGCTTTCAACTCTACCTGTGACGATATATCGTTCTAACTAAATAGATTTGAACTTTCATGCGAATCTCATAAAGTAGATAAGTCGCAATATGTTGCGCAACTGATGGATATACTTAAAGGTGAAGCATTGAATACTATAAGTATGGTAGAGGGTCCTGACAAAAATAACTATGATGTTGTCAGAGCAGCCTTATTAAAGAAATATCAGCTTAATGAAGACGGTTATCGTCTTCACTTTAAGACTATGCTACCAGAAACTGGGGTAGAATTTTCAGAATTTATTTCAAAGATACGTTTTACGTTCTCACGATGGATTGAGCTATCTAAGACTGAACACACATATGAAGCCCTTATGGACTTACTGCTTCGTGACAAAGTCATGTCATCTGTTAATGAGGCTTTTCTTACCTTTTTACATGAGCGTAAGCATACGAACTTGAAAGATATGGAACAATATTGTTGCCAATATGTCACTGCACACCCAGAGGTAACTGTTGGCAACTATAAAGTCAAAGAAGGTTTACCTGTGGCTTCAGCAACACCATATGGTCCTAATTTTCGACGTAAATTTCAAAGACCTCAGCATAATTTTGATAGGAGGGATAATCGTAATTTTGGACAAAACCAAGGGGGTCCATCACATAATGATTCTTCTTCAGGGAACTGGAGGCAATTTAATGGTCCTCAACATTGTAGTTCCAACAATTATGGAAATTTCCGAAAGGGTAACTACAAGAGAAACTATCAACCCTATAATAATTTTTATCGCAGACAACAAAACCCATTTAATAGATATTCTGATCAAAGAGGAAATAGTAATCGCGACACTCGCAACTGGGGTTCGAATCAGATCAAGAATTTCAATAGAAATAATAACCGTGATAGATCACAACAAGATAATAATAGATCTTATCACCAAGCTAACTTTGTTCAACAAGAGTCCCAGGGTGCCAATAATAATGGTAACAACAATAATAATAGTGTCGCTAATGCTAGTGCTTGCTGTGCTTTCGATTTTGAGAGGGCATCTAAATGCCCGCAATGCACAACTTTGTTCCAACCTACGACTATAACCACCTTGAGTTGCGGTCATCCTCTACCCGCTCTTCCTGCCGCAGCTGCGCGTGATGGAAGATGGTCTCTTATTCTACATAAAGGTTTAGTGAATAATAGTCCAGTTTCAGTTCTTTTTGATTCTGGATGCACAACTGTGGGGGTTAAACAATCTCTCATAGATTCTTCCTATGCCACTGGAAAAGTGGTGAAATGTGTCACATTTGGTGGGACACTTGAGAAGTATCCGACTACTATCATCCACATAGCTACTCCCTTTTTCCCGGGAGATGTCCACGCGTGTTTGGTCCCGAATCCTATTGCGGACCTTATAGTCGGACGAATACACACAGTTAAAGAATGTACCCCGGAGCAGATTACTATCTGGGAAGAACAAAACATTCAGACTGCTTATGCAGTCACCACAAGAGCTCAAGCTCATAATAATTCTCAAACTCCATCTACCGGAATTAATGAAGTGCTTAACCAAGATGATCACTCAGTGATTTCCCGTGAGTCTTTTATAAAACTCCAACAAAATGACACTTCTTTGAAGAAATTCTTCCTTCTGGTTAAGAATGATAATCCGAACCATAACAAGAATCGTAAATCTTGGATCTCAATAAAGAATGGAGTACTAGTTCGTATGGTGCAAGATTCTACTGCATCTATACATTCACAAATTCTGGTACCTAAGAGTATGAGAGTTCGAATCCTACAACATGCTCACGACTCTCAGTGTGCTGGACATATGGGATTTTCCCGTACTAAATCGAGGGTTCTTGCTTCCTTCTTCTGGCCACACGTGAATAAAGATATACGCATTTATTGTCGCTCTTGTAAGATATGCCAAGAGGTTAAGTCACGAGGTCCACGCAATGCAGCACCTATCCAGGCTGCGGACATTCCTATCCGTCCCTTTCAAAAGATGGCGATAGACATTATTGGTCCTTTTAAAATCAAGTCGGCCAGAGGACACCAATTTATCTTAACATGCATTGACATGTGTACTCGTTGGCCAGAGGCCATACCTCTCAAGAGCATTTCTACTGCTGATATAGCAGACGCTCTTTGGCTAATATTCTCACGTCTAGGATTTCCAAAAGAAATCTTATCAGATCATGGCACACAATTAATATCAGACACTATGTCTCAGGTGATGTCTACATTACGTATTGAAAGGTCTTTAAGTAGTATATATCATCCTATGTCAAACGGTTTAGTCGAACGTCTAAATAGAACGCTGTAGAGCCCTTTTCGTAGGCCTTTACAGTCGTTTACAGATGAGGGTAGTCTCATATTTATTAATATGTGGTCCTACCTCTGTAATAAACTTTACGCACCGACTTACATGATAGTAAGTATTCTTGGTGAGTTTGATTTTTCGTAGCGCACGATTGTGCACTAATGCGAGTATTGGGTTACCCCGCCCGCACGTGTTGCCAAAGACCAGTCTACGTCATAGCTGGGGTTGAGAAGTTTAGTGCCCAAGAATCAGGCCATTGATTTGTGGCGTTCGAACCCGTGTTGCGGGTATATTTATTCTTTAGTGTGACCGTCCGTCTATGAAGAAGATGAGGACCTGGGTCAACATTATATTGGTGATTTTTCTCGGGAAGAGAAGCAAGTATGATATATATTAATGTAATTCTGTCGCATGTAGACGTCTAGTTGGACCAATGACGTATTGGTTCAAAATGGAGTCCTACGTGAACTTATTATGTAAATGTTAAATCCGACGGATTCCTGCATTGGGAATTATCCAGGATTGGCTTAGTATTTTTATGAGGTGAATCTGTATTCGGCGTTACGAATACATACTACGTATAGCAGAGGTGAATCAAGGATTATATAGATAGAAGCTCTAATGCCACGAAGGTCGTTGGCATGAATTGTTATTATTATAACTTAACATTGATTAAAGTAAGAGGCCAGTACCAGCAAAGTACGTTGGAAAGATATTGGAACATTGTGTCTATCATATAGAAGACCTGATAAGGATCTTCGTCATTTGCCAAGGTCACAGATAATTTGATAGATGACCTGTCGCACATAACTGCCTTATTTGTTTACTTGGATGCCAGTGATTTTTTTTTTTTTTTTTTTTTTTTTTTTCGTACGCCCGCTAATACTCGAGGCGAAATCTCAGGTTATTGTTAATCTCTAACCTGAAATTGATTTTACGTGAGTATCCCTTTTCTTGTACAGAGACAGGTGTCCCTCGCCATTCAGGCAGATACTCGCCGATTTCGGAGGTACCCATTGCAGCTGGGTCGGCTCAGGAGCCGCCAATCCCTGGTCGACGACACTCCTTCAAATGTCCTCGCCAGGTCTCGACTTAATCCAGTCCAATTCCCGGTCGACGAAAAATCCTCAAATGCCGTCGCCCGGGTTTGATCCTGAATCACCCGGTCGCCAGAGCGGTGTTGTAACCACTACGCTAGCGCGGCTCCCACCAGTGATAAGGAATACTGTATAATCAGTCAGACATTTCAAAAGAGATTACCTTACGAAATGGACTCACTATGTTTTGCTTTTAAATATGAAATCTACGCTGTATACCGTAATGTTGACAGTTAATCGTCCGTCATCCTTGTTGACCAGTTTGTCTCGTCCATCGTGCATCGTCCAATAAATGGTTATAACTGAAACCGTCTTTGACATTTGCTGATGTGCCCATTGTTGGCAGTTGTTATTTGATTGAATTACTGCAGTTTTCAAGAAGGGATCCATTCGCGTTATAGTCGACAATAACAGACTCTACACCTTCAACAACATATTCAAATAAAGAAAAGCATCTAACAGAAATGGCTGCAGTGTGGTCTGAAAATATCCACTTTTCAGTAGCGGTATCGAACTCAAGTCTACATTCAAACTCGGTTGAACAGAAATATGTTATCTTTCAAGGCGACAACATCCTGGACCTTACAGCAACTTTAACGGTCATCCCATGTCAAGGACAACCCAGGGACTTTAGCTTTCAAAGTTCAACATTGGACTCTGGCTTTATATTGCGTCAAATAGATGTCTCATACATGCAGTCCCGGATGCGAGGGATATCTTTTTGTTATCAATTGAGATAAGTAAAAACGTCGTGTTTATTTCACCGTTTTACGTTTAGCTGCATCTATCTCCTAGTAATATGTCCACTACTTTCTTATTCATGTTTCATGTTCTATGTTTTATGTTTATCGTGGGAGGTTGGGAATGGCGACTTAGGACGGAAAAAAATACCAGTTTCACCACAGGTCCGTCTTGAGTGTTCTATAGGAATTATTTTGCAGACTTCCCTCGGTGGAATGTTCCTATGCGTGAGCATAGAAGGATTTTAGGTCCACTGTGTCTGGTAGTCTGTGACGCTCAAGAGTTTACTAGGAAAGATAACTGAGGATCACCCTCAGGATTGGGACAGGGTTTTACCCGCTGCTCTTTTCGCGTATAGAGAAGTCCCTAATGAGCACACAGGCTTTCCCCTATTCCAGCTTGTCTTTGGTGCGCAACCGCGCAGTCATATGTCATTACTGCATGACTTAAAAACTGCTGAGGATATCAGCGAGGAAACTCAATCCTCTTACGAATATGTAATTGCTTTAAGGAAGAAAATTATTGAAGCATGTAGATTAGCTACCTCTGCATCTGAGTCTGCTAAGCAGAAAGCAAGGAATTTTGCAAATAAAAATAGATGTCTGCGTCAGCTCTTTCCTGGTGACAAGGTACTTATATTACTTCCTTGTAGAGGCAATATACTTCTTATTTCCTGGAAAGGTCCTTACACTATCATCTCTAGAATTTCTGATGTCGACTACATCGTCGATGGGGACGGAAAACACAAAACTTTTCATGTCAATATGCTAACGGAATTTCATGAACGACCAGATTACCTTCAACCTTTTCACTTTTTAGTACGAGCTATCCGTGGTTCGGATAATGTAATGGCAGATATACTGTCCCGTTGCCCACATGATTCTACGTAACTCCCATTTCCTAGACCTCTTTATAGATTTCGGGGTTAACTAGATACCGTGCTTATAGATTAACACTCGAGTAGTACATTTCTATGATCCTGTTAAGTTAAGACTCTAGAATAGTCTGTACTACTTTCTCTGCTATTGTTGTAGAGTAGCGGAGGAAGGTTTGGTTATATCCATACATAGGCCAAAAGTTTACATAGCCACATTTGATAAATAAAGATGTAGGATTGACTGTTGTACATTATCAAATCCTACGGTTATCAAACATAGTGTATCATTTGTATTTTCTCACAGCGAATCTGTGCTGTTAAATGAGGAGTCTCAACTGTTTGCCAGCTATGTTAAGATGTGACATCCTTGCTTATCATGTGACATTGGACGCTTCGTCAGATGTCGGTGGTACCCACTGCTGTACTATATGTTCCGGAACTCCTGTAAACATCGGGGATTCCTACTTGTTAATTTAGACTATTATACATTGCCATATGATATTATGTTTTTATATATATATATATATATATATATATATATATATATATATATATATATATATATATATATATATATATATATATATATATATATATATATATATATATATATATATATATATATATATATATATATATATATATATATATATATATATATATATATCGGTGTCTCTATATTGCTGTACATTGATGTTAAAAGGATAATATGGTAATGACACCTCTACTGTTGTAATTCATCATTGCGAGATATGGCTATACTGTAATTTTTTTTTTTTTTGGATATATGGAGTCATATTTATGTAATTTTCCCAGCACTTCATTGTGCAATTGTGAGAACATGGTTTCTCTAATGTTGTGAGATAATTTTTTGTTCTCATCCGACGCTTTATTGTGCGTCAGGATTGCCTAATGTTATGGCGATATATGTGTTGATGCCCACTTGCTGCGCTTCATGTTTGCGTGGTGGGCCGGTTATCTGGATTATCATCTTTTGTTTTGGTGTATATTAATTTAGTTTGTCATGTACGCGGTTATATTATTATTATATGCATTGCTTATTGTATATGGATTACCATGTCTTAATTTTACTACCTTCTTCTTTTCTCCCTCTTTTCATATCCCATCTTGTCTTTGTTTACTCGTCGTCCTTTTCTACTATTTCTTAGTACTATTTATACGCTTGTGTTTATGACTTTATATACTTGTAGGCACATATTGCTATGCTTCCGCCCCTCCTTTCGTTTTCCAGTCATTGTAATGTTGTTTAAAAAAAATGATGTTATCATTTTTTCCCCGGGGGTGCGGTAAACTGTTACAGTTAGCTGATAAGGATTTTGCACTTTTGTATTCTGTGGTCTAAGGGAAACCACTGGTTGTATATTTTTGTTACGGGGTGAGATTTAGTGGTTATTTCCCTTGTCTGGACAATGTCCATTTTTTCGGATGTCCATATTAGGATATGTATTATTCAGTTGGCCATATAGGGAGCGTTCTTGCACTGTTTTCGCGGAACGTTCTGGATTGTCCGTGGGTAAGCTCTATTCAGGGCTTGCGCATGCGTGATGATTCGATGCGGGTCGAGAAGAATGCTTTTCCTGGGAGTCGACCTGGGGTTTTTGAGCTGAGAAGTTCAGCGTTTGGTCTCTGACTATTATTCGGGGAATGGAGCCTTTGTTAGAGGATATTTGAGTTTTCCCCAGTGATAATTCTGGCTTATGTCTGTAAAGCCATGGATGTGAAAATTGTGTTGTGTCTTATTCCTGGACGGCAGTCAGGTAAAGATATCTTTGAATCTAATCTTGTAGCCCAGAACTTTGTTATTGAGGTGGCTTACTCCGGGTGCGGAGATGTATTAAATATAGGAGACTGTTATTAGACAATTGAAACCCCCGCCATTCGTGCGGCTTATTATTCAGCCAAGTCCTACATGATCTGCTTGGTCACGAGAAGTCAGAGAACAGTAGTCTTTTGTAGCCCGCCATTCGTGCGGCTTATTTTGTAGCCAAGTCCTACATGACCTGCTTGGTCACGAGAAGTCAGAGAACAGTAGTCTTTTGTAGCCCGCCATTCGTGCGGCTTATTTTGTAGCCAAGTCCTACATGACCTGCTTGGTCACGAGAAGTCAGAGAACAGTAGTCTTTTGTAGCCCGCCATTCGTGCGGTATATTTTGTAGCCAAGTTCTACATGCAGGGTCTTCGTGGTGTTGAAGACTATGAGTTGATGCTATCTACATGATGTTTAATGTGCTTATATGACAGTGTAATTGTCTGATGTCAACGTATGTCACTATTGTCCAGTATTAAACTATGTGAAACGTCACCAGTCGTTTCCAACGTTTCATTGACTTCTGAGTGTGGTATGAACGGTGTACTGTGCTATGAAATAACCACCCACACTCCTACAGATAACAAGAACATACTTCTACAGTGATGAATTCTTACGGGTGTGTTACCCAAAACACATATCATCCTGTCTGTAACAACTTCAACAACCTTGACCACTGGTAGCCTGTGGGGCGTTTATAGGAAGCCTTTACCTCTACATTGATGCCAGGCTACACATATGAGCGTTTAACAAAGAGCACTACACATTAAGAATATTTTAACAACTGGTTAAGTACTTAACAAACTGAAGTACCTTAACATACTATTGTCAATGTTTCAATGCAAATAGCTTTGTAAATTTCCACGGAATGTGAATAAAGATGTTAAAATAAAAAATAAAAAAAAACGTTTCGCCAGACAAACAAATCTGGTTCTATTCAGCACTCCTGTCCAACCCAAGCTTGGATAAACAAGCACCGTCGCTTGAAAAGATGGTCAGACAGATTATGCGATAAAATATTGTCGCTGACCGTCGGAGACTTTCCCCATGCTATGTCCAGCATAAAGAGTAAAATCTATGAAGGGGAAAAATGAAATGCCAAATAAAAGCGATCGGAGAGAAAAATGAAGGAAAAAAAAAATATGATACTGCCGTAGGGCTGGAGGTGTGAGAGATCACACAAAAAGACAGAGACAGACATTCCGTCACAAATATATTTACATAGTAAATGAATACTATGATTACAACAACAAAAATGTGCAATGTACATTTAGAGTACAAGAAAGAGTATGTAAATGAGTGTGTGCAAGGAGGGAAAAGTTTTTTTGTTGTTGGATACAGCTGCTCACTGTATTTTCATTTTTATACTTATATGCATGCTATTATAGTTAATGTTTCAACGCATATGTCATTGTAAATTTCCACGGAATGTGAATAAAGATGTTAAAAAAAAATGAAAAAAAAATGTTTTCACTACAAGAAGAAATATCAAAATATCACCAATACACATTTAACGGGGCTCAAGTAAGAACCAGAACCAGACCATACGCTCCATTTCAAGAGACACAGAGTAAACAATTTCTAACAATAGAATACAACATACAAAAGAGTAGAGAAATACATAAAATTGCTGATAAATCAGACAAGGAATTAACAACCACCTCGGAAATAATCAAAGCTTTTCGCGAGTTTTACTCTCAATTATACACGCAAGACTCTACAGTCTCCAACAGGAGAATTTTCCCCCAGCCTGTGGCTCACGGTTAAATGACTACGAGAAAAATATCTTGGATGAGCCTCTCACAGTAAATAACCTGCAGGCAGCCTTAAACACACTACAAAAACAAAAGACCCCTGGCCCAGATGGTTTATCAGTTGGAATTTTACTCAAAATTTTTTCACCTACTCGGGCCACTCCTTTTAAAAACACTTCAGGAAGCTTTTAACAAAGAAGAACTCACCACTAGTTTAAATCAGTCCTACATAACCTTAATACACAAAGTAAACACAGACAAGGAATACATGCACAATTACAGACCCATTTCTCTCCTTAATACGGATTATAAAATACTTTCCAAGGCCCTAACATTAAAATTACAACCTTTTATGCACAAACTCATACACCAGGATCAACAATGTGGAGTCAAAAATAGAAACATAAACAAACATACACATTTCATTCGGGATATCATTCAATACACGCATGACAAAAGCACACCTGCAGCAATAATGTCCATAGATCAGGAAAAAGCTTTTGACAGGTTTCACATTCATTTTTACACAAAATTCTACAAGAAAATAATTTCGGCCAATAGTTCAGAACCTGGATAAAAATCATATACAAAACACCGGAAAGCAAATTGCTGATAAATCACACTATAACGGAAAAATCCCTCTCACTCGATCAGTCAGACAAT